>CAWUFW010002197.1:1800000-2357083 GCA_963921515.1 Calotriton arnoldi
CCACCTGTAGGACCGTGTTGACAGATGTTGGCCATGTATGTACCATAAATGTCGTTCCGGTACTGCACACTTCATGTAGTTGTGCCTCATGATGATGTATGTTGGGATCTTGAGTGTGTTCAATGCCGCATATGTGGGGTGACTGACGATCTTGCTTACTTCTCCTCTGCACTGCAGGGCTCCTGCTGTCCATCGGCCATTCCCAGACCTGGCAACGATGGTGGAACGGGACAGCATCCGACGGTACCGCTTCACCAGGCAGCTGATTGAGGATTTGGCAGTGCAGTTGTCCCCACATTTGCAGCCTGGCCGGCCGTATCCTACAGCGCTGACCCCCAAGGTGAAGGTGATGGCAGCCCTACACTTCTTTGCCACCGGTACCTTCCAACATACTGTGGCGTCTGCTGGTGGGATGTCACAGACCATGTTCAGCCGTGTGCTCCGCGATGTTTTGGCGGCAATGTTGCTCTTCCTGAACCGGTACATCTATTTCCCTAGACTGCGACGACTCACTGACGTGAAGAGTGACTTTTATGCCCTGGGGAGGATGCCGCATGTCATTGGCTCCATTGATGGGACACATGTGGCTTTGGTACCACCACAGGCCCAGGAGCAGGCCTACAGGAACCGCAAGCACTACCACTCGGTCAATGCACTGGTGGTGTGTCTTGCAGACATGACCATCACACACGTGTGTGCCCGTTTCCCTGGTTCAGCACACGATGCCTTTGTGATGAGGAGTAGTCGCATCCCCAGGTTGATGGCACAGATGCAGAACCAGCGTGCCTGGCTTGTCGGTGTGTACTGACTTTGTGCCATTGTGTGTGATCTGATCTGTAGTATTCCGCCCACTTTTCCAAGTCAGCTGATGTGCACTTGTCTGTCCGTAGGTGACTCGGGATACCCCAACATGCCGTGGTTGCTGACACCCCTCAGGAACCCTGTGACACCTGCCCAGATGCGCTACAATGAGGCACATGGTCGGACCAGGAGAGTGATTGAGCGGACCTTTGGTCTCCTGAAGAGCCGCTTCCGCTGCCTGGACAAGACCGGAGGGTCCCTCCCATATGCCCCTGCGAAAGTGTGCAAGATTATCATCGTCTGCTGCATGCTTCACAACCTGGCAGTGCGGAAGGAGTTGCCTCTCATCCAGGATGACGATGACCAACATCCGCCACCTGTGGAGGATCCTGGCCTGGACCACGATGCCAGTGACGATGATGATGATGATGGTGATGGTGATGTCCGCACACAGCTCATCACCAACTTCTTTAGCTGAATGTGAGTATCCTGAGGTGTCATGTGAATGATGTGAGTTGGCATGATGTGTGGGTGGTGCTCTGGTGCTGTTGGAGTGTGTCCATGGGCTACTTGACAGGATGTGTGTTGCGATGTGTGGTGACAGGTGGGCTGTACTCCCCAACAGTGTTGACATGCTAACTTGGTTCTGGGTGGGTATCTTGTAACATGTATTGTGCATGAGTTTTGCTGTTCTGTCCTGTACTGCATTGCTTTTGACTGTGTGTCATTTCTGTCCTTCACAGGGTACTTTCAGATTCGTTTGGTGAACTGTGTCCACCGACGACGTGATTGCACATCCAGGCTGGTAGCTGTTGTGTCCCTACAGGTGATGTGCGCCACACCCATGGACTTCCTTCTGTCTTCAGTTGTTGACTGTGTGCCCGCTACCAGGTGGGGTTACCTTGCATCTGTAGTGGTTACGGCATGTTGCTACTGTGTAATAAACCTGTGCTTCACTTAGTGATGTGCGTTGTCTGTGGTCACACATTTGACTGCCATTTGCTTACTGCACCTGTGGGCTACTTGACTACAACTGGGAATGGGTGTGGTGTCTGTGCATTGCACCGTCTTCCCTGGCAACATCAGTGTAGGCAATGAGTCAGATGGCCTAGGTGTGTATGTGTTGTGTAGCCCTGGTGGTGTGTCTCCCTCATATGTGTCACGTTGCCTGTACTCACATGCCTGTGTTGTCCTTGCTGTTGCAGTTCGCATACACTGTGTAATTTTGCAGTTCATCATCCCCATAACAGCACCCACGTTGGAATCACGACAGAGGCAAGTATGGTGTATTAGTGTGTTTATTGTGATAATAGTGCATAGGATGGATTGTGCTGTACATGAATCTTGCAATCCCAAGTTCCTAGATGAATAGAAAGTCCAGGTAGACAGGATCCCCAGTATCGGGGCCACTGTTGTCTGACACATTGTTCCAACTTATACTCCCCATGCAATGTGTGGGAGTAGTGTTGCCATCAACAGGGTGAACAGTCTGTGCACAAAGGCGAAAATCCAGAACAGGTTCAGGCTTCCTGGGAGTTGCGCTTGGCCATCAGCCTCTCACTTTCCCCTCCTCGGACGACCCCTCTTCTTGGGGGGGGCCCTCAAGTGCAGGCTGCTGCGGTGCAGGGGACTCTCCGCCAGAGTCCTCCTCCCTCCCTGTGGCAGTTGCAGTTTGTTCGGTACCAGATGTTGTTGGCACACAGGGAGGTGTGGACTGGTTGCTGTTCATCTGGCGGAGGCATTGTAAAATGTCCCTGTGCACCGCCGTCATCTCATGTAGTACATCCCACTTGGACTCCACGCGGGTCATGTGGGAGTCCACACGTGACATGTGGGAGTCCACACGTGACATGTGTGACTCCACTTGGGACATGTGGGAGTCCAAGCGGGCATGATGGGCAGCCTGCTGCTGTTTAATGTCTCTGAGGAGCCCCACTACCTGGCTGAGCTCTCCGGTGCTGGACTGGTACGCATCAGCTATGCGTACCAGTTGTGGGTCTTCATGCACACCAGCAACGTCTGCAAGCAGCGACCTCTGTCTCCCACCCCTCCCACCACCCCTGCTGACATGTGCAGTGTGTGCAGTTGCACGCACAGATAACCCTGGTCCACCTTGGGGGTTGGTGGTGGTGGTGGTGTCCATGGCCCCAGGTTGGTCCAGGGTCACTGCGCTGGTGTTGTTCCTTATTCTGTCCATGTCGGCAGGGATGGTATTCGTGGTGACAGTCGTTGGAGGGGTGGGTGCAGGGGGTGCAGCTGGTGGACCTGCTGGTGCTGCAGCTGGTGGTCCTGCTGGTGCAGCATGTTGACTTGCACCGGATGTGCCAGGTTGTTCTTCATCGTCCGAGGAGGACAGAGGCTGTACGACGCCAGTGAGCTCGGCATCCTCTTGAGCCTGGGACTGGGACTCCTCAGCGTCTGCTGCTGTGTCCCTATCATCACCTGTTTTTGGGAGACACAAACAATGTATGTCATGTTTCTGCAGGCATCAGTGGTTGACACACCTGACAGTTGTGACTGTGCCTCGGGGTGCGGGCCTGTACATTGTATTGTCCTAAGTTGTCACAGTCAGGGGTTGATATTGGTGTGGCACATTGTCCTGCATTATTTGGGCATTTCTATGTATTCTCTGGGGTGTGAACATGGTCTGCATTGATTGTGTTTGGTTGACAGCCAGACCTCCTTCCCACCCACCCACCCACCCAGTCAGTTATCCCACCATGGAACGTGCTTGCATTGCAGGGAGTGTAAGTTGTCTCTCAGGATGTCAGTCAGTGGTGTCCTGCTGTTTGTTGGTGCACAGTTGGCAGCAGGGCCTTGTGCTCCCCACAGCAGTAGCCAGTGTCAGCCATCTTGTGAGTCCTTCTCCACTCCCTGTGATGTGAGCATGGTTCAGGGTGGTGTTGATGGGACAGTTGTGGGGGTGAGCTATGTCTGTGACTACGTCTCCCATCATGCTATTGCCTCCACCCCCTTCCCAGCATGCCCATGCTTCCTTCCTTTTGACTCTGCTTCCCTGTGGGGTGGGCTGGCTGTGCTGACAGGATGGCTGGGAGTGTTGTCCTGGCAGTTGTTTGGCTAAGAGTCCCAAGAGTGTCCCTGTGCTTCACACAACATAACCCAGGGTGGTGGTGCTTTGTGGGATCTTGTGTTAGGATGGAGGGCATTGCATTCTACCAGGTGGGTACTGTGGAGTTTGTGTTGGGGGGGTGTGAGGGGAGGTGCTGGTGACTATAGTCAGTGCTGCAAGTCCCCCTTCCCACCCAGCCAGCCAGATAGCCCACCATGGAACGTGCTTGCATTGCAGGGAGTGGAAGTTGTCTCTCAGGATGTCAGTCAGTGGTGTCCTGCTGTTTGTTGGTGCACAGTTGGCAGCAGGGCCTTGTGCTCCCCACAGCAGTAGCCAGTGTCAGCCATCTTGTGAGTCCTTCTCCACTCCCTGTGATGTGAGCATGGTTCAGGGTGGTGTTGATGGGACAGTTGTGGGGGTGAGCTATGTCTGTGACTACGTCTCCCATCATGCTATTGCCTCCACCCCCTTCCCAGCATGCCCATGCTTCCTTCCTTTGACTCTGCTTCCCTGTGGGGTGGGCTGGCTGTGCTGACAGGATGGCTGGGAGTGTTGTCCTGGCAGTTGTTTGGCTAAGAGTCCCAAGAGTGTCCCTGTGCTTCACACAACATAACCCAGGGTGGTGGTGCTTTGTGGGATCTTGTGTTAGGATGGAGGGCATTGCATTCTACCAGGTGGGTACTGTGGAGTTTGTGTTGGGGGGGTGTGAGGGGAGGTGCTGGTGACTATAGTCAGTGCTGCAAGTCCCCCTTCCCACCCAGCCAGCCAGATATCCCACCATGGAACGTGCTTGCATTGCAGGGAGTGGAAGTTGTCTCTCAGGATGTCAGTCAGTGGTGTCCTGCTGTTTGTTGGTGCACAGTTGGCAGCAGGGCCTTGTGCTCCCCACAGCAGTAGCCAGTGTCAGCCATCTTGTGAGTCCTTCTCCACTCCCTGTGATGTGAGCATGGTTCAGGGTGGTGTTGATGGGACAGTTGTGGGGGTGAGCTATGTCTGTGACTACGTCTCCCATCATGCTATTGCCTCCACCCCCTTCCCAGCATGCCCATGCTTCCTTCCTTTTGACTCTGCTTCCCTGTGGGGTGGGCTGGCTGTGCTGACAGGATGGCTGGGAGTGTTGTCCTGGCAGTTGTTTGGCTAAGAGTCCCAAGAGTGTCCCTGTGCTTCACACAACATAACCCAGGGTGGTGGTGCTTTGTGGGATCTTGTGTTAGGATGGAGGGCATTGCATTCTACCAGGTGGGTACTGTGGAGTTTGTGTTGGGGGGTGTGAGGGGAGGTGCTGGTGACTATAGTCAGTGCTGCAAGTCCCCCTTCCCACCCAGCCAGCCAGATATCCCACCATGGAACGTGCTTGCATTGCAGGGAGTGGAAGTTGTCTCTCAGGATGTCAGTCAGTGGTGTCCTGCTGTTTGTTGGTGCACAGTTGGCAGCAGGGCCTTGTGCTCCCCACAGCAGTAGCCAGTGTCAGCCATCTTGTGAGTCCTTCTCCACTCCCTGTGATGTGAGCATGGTTCAGGGTGGTGTTGATGGGACAGTTGTGGGGGGCAATATGTGTGACTGCGACTCCCATGATGCTATTGGCTACACTGACTTGGCCAGCATACACAGAATTCCTTCCTTTGAGTGGTCTTCACTGTGTGTTGGTGTTGTTGTGGTGGCTACATGTGTGGATGTGTGTGTTAGTTCTATTTGTGCCACTGCCTAGCTGTAGTTGTGGTTGTGTTTGTACATGTGTTGGCACAGTTGGATGTGACTTTTTTGATGGCATGTGTTGTGTTTATCTGACTGACATACACATTTTGGGATGATTCTGTTCTAGTTGCTGTGTAATTGCTATGTGTGCATGGTTTGACTCTCCCCTTGACAGTGATGTGTGTGTTTTGTGGCAGTTTATTGTGTACATTTGTTGTGTACTCACCAGGCTCTGGGATGTTCTCTAGTCCATATACGCTCACTGGCGGAAGGATGGCCCGCACCTTCTCCTCCCAGGGCCTGAGGTATATTGGCTTGGCAGGAGGGCCACTGCCGGTCTGTTGGCTGTTGCTGTAGTCTATCTTCAGCAGGTCCCGTACCCTCCTGCGCACGTCATACCACCTGTTCTGGATGTCCGTCTTTGTGCGCCGACATGATGATTGGGCGTTCACCCTGTTGATGATCCTCTCCCACATCTTGGTTTTCTGCGACATGGGGGTCTGTTGGACCAGAGTGCCAAACAGCTGTGGCTCCACCCTGAGGATCTCGTCTACCAGGACTTCCAATTCACAATCTAGGAACTTGGGATTCTTCTTGGGGGCATGGTGATGGGTGGTGATGGTGAGTGATGTGTGTGTTGGTGTGCAGGTGAGGGTGTGTGAGTGTGTGTTTTGCTGGGTGTATGTGAGGTAGGTATTTGTTGGTGTGCTGATGGTGTGTGGCTTGTGTGAGGGATGAGCTGTGGGTGTGTGGTTGCTTTCTCTTGGGTGCTGGCAGTGAAATGGCATTTGCAAAGGCTCATGGTAGTGATTTGTGTCCTTTATATAGGTGGAGTTGTGGGTGTGTCTTTGTTCTCTGTCCCCACCCCCCCAGTGTTTATTGGCTTGGTAATTGCTTGTTTGGCCTTTTTTGGTTGATTTTTCCTTTGTGCTGTTTGTGTATGTTGGAAACGTTCTTGTGACCGAGTCGGACCCTGCATTGGTCTCGTACGGTGTTTTCCGCTTCGTCCACGCTGTGTTTGTGCAGTTTTGTATGCTGCGTACGCGTCGGTCGCGGTGTATTGTGTTGCTTCGGCTCGGTTTTGTATGCGTGTCGGTCGTACGGCTTGTCCTCCGTCCGACTCGGTCGTGTTTTTCGCGCCTTGCATCGTACTTTGCGGGTTGGAGTTGGCGGGTACGATTCGGTCGGATTTGTTCCGGGTGCGTGTCGGTCGGTTGGATTCGCGTGTTTTTCCGGCCGGATTGCTATTTTCCGAGCGGCTCGGTCGGTCGGCTTGGTTTCCTGACGTGTCGGTCGGATTTATCGCGGCTTGCATCGTACTTGGCGTGTCGGGCGCCACTGGTACGTGTCGGTCGGTATTTTTTCCGGATCCGAGTCGGTCGGTGCTTTTTCCGGCCCGAATCGGAATCGACCCCTTAGTGTCCAACACCTTTCCTGAGTTTATGTAGTTTGGAGTGGGAATAGTTAATTATAAATGTTTAGTGTCCAGCACCTTCCTTGAGTTAATGTAGTTTGGAGTGGGAATAGTAAATTATATATGTTTAGTGTCCAGCACTTTCCCTGATTTAATGTAGTTTGGAGTGGGAATAGTAAATTATATATGTTTACTGTCCAGCACTTTCCCTGATTTAATGTAGTTTGGAGTGGAATAGTAAATTATATATGTTTAGTGTCCAGCACCTTCCCTGATTTAATGTAGTTTGGAGTGGGAATAGTAAATTATATATGTTTAGTGTCCTGCTATTTCCCTGAGTTGATATAGTGTAGAGTGGGAATAGTGAAATAATAGTTCTTTAATTTGTAGTAATGTTAATGATACAAATCTATGTTTAAGTGGTAATAGTATTTTATCTATGTATTTAACAAAATAAATATTTGTGTGATATACAATTTAAGATAATTATTTGATTGTAAATACAGAAAACAACAATTAATACAGAACTTAAATACAACACAATATTTATATTTTATGAAAGTTTTTATTTTCTTTCAAAGAGTCAAGCAAATAAATAATATCCATTTTGTTTTATTAAACTTTTTTAATATATATATTGTCATAAAGAGAAATAATAATACATTTGTTATTTTTGGATACAATACATATTTAGGGGCCAATTCCGATTCGGGCCGGAATTCTCTCCGACCGAGCCGGACCCGGAGAGAATTCCGACCGAATCGGACCCTAGCAGTCCGACCGAACGAGTACGATGCGCACGTATGCAATCGGACTCGAGTCGGTCGGACTCCCATTGAAGTCAATGGGAGCCTGTCGTACGACGCGTAGGCAGGCTCCCATTGACTCAATGGGTGCGAGGCGGACAAGGGCGCCCCCTACAGCGTGTACGCGTCCATGCGCATCGCGGCGTACATGCACAGGTAGGGGGGACCCATGGGTCCCCCCTGTGTGCGACTCGCGCGCCTACGCGTACAGGGGGGTCCGACGCGGACCCCCAAAGTCCGGCTCCGACAGCTTTTTCGAGCCGGACGGCGCAAGTCGATCGGACTGATCGCGGCGCGCATCGTACTTACCCGGCCGGGAAACGTCTCCATAGCGCGGTGCGAGTCGTGTCCATGCGAGTCGGTCGGAGCGTGTTGAAGCCGCGTTCGAGTCGATCGGAGATTTCGCGGGTGCCTGCATCGTACTCGCTCGGCCGGACCCGCGTACGATTCGGTCGGGAAACAGGGCTCCGAATCGGATCCGGTAAATCCAAATCCGATTCGGAGCACTACCGGCCGAGATCGGAATCGGCCCCATAGTACATATTTCAACATAAATATATAATTTTTAAGTATAGTCAGCATGAAATAATTTTAACTTTTTTATAATTTAGAACTTGGTAAATATGTAAATTTTTTACAATTAAAGATGTAGTTGTTCACTGGTTCTTATACATTTTTTTATAACATAGCTAGTCATTACGATGGCGGAAGGCTGCCGGACAGCAATTTTCCCCCGCCACATTACGATGGCGGGGGGAATCGATTTGCGACCACGGCAGTCGCAAAGACCGCCCGCCACCGCCACAGGCAATTATTCCGATTGCCTGGTGGAGCGGTCAGCATGTGTAAAATGGTGGCGGTGCATAGCAGGTACCGTCCGCCATATTACGATGCTGGCCACAGCCAGCCTTTCCGTGGTGGATAAACCGCCATTGAAAGGCTGGCGGGGATTGGTTTTGTGGGCCCGTTGCGGGCCCCCCTTGTGTTGGGGGGAGGTGGTTGTGTACATTTCCCTGCACTGAGTGGCAGGCACCATGTGGTGCCTGCCAGGTAGTGCAGGGAAAGGCACTAAATGCATTTTTACTATTGCGACGGGTGCTGCAGCCAGCAGCACCCGCCGCAATGGTAAACATGCAAGATGCGACCGCCACGGTGGCAGTCGTATGGTAATTTCACGAGTGGGACTGCCGCGTTGCAGGCGGGCGGTCCCAGGCACCACTACGGTGGTGGGCGGACTGGAGTAAACCCGCCATCGTAATGACCCCCATAGTTTTTTGGTAACAGGTATAGAATATTTATTTACATTGTAAATATGCATTACATAATTAGATGCAGTGTACAATTTTAATAACATACATGTTTTACCAATATTCTCATTGTATGACTTTTTTATATTTTTTTATATTTTTTTAATAAATAATATTATATTTTGTATAATATTATTTAAGTTGTAAATATAGATAAAAGTATTAAGGTAAGAAAACATTTTGATAAAGAAAAATATTATTTAACACACATTTTTTCATTTTTTATCAAACATTAAAGTTTTTTAAATTTCATTGGTAAGTTTACATATTTTATTTTAATGTATAATAATAAATATTATTTATTTTCTAATATTAATTATTATAGTTTAAAAAAATTTAACAGTAAAGAAAAAACATATAGTACATTAGTAATATTAATTATAATTTGCTAAACCTTTTTTAGTATTGGATTTGTAATGTACATTGATTTTAATGTAAAAAGTATTTTTGCTATTTCATTTAGGTAGCCATTTTCTAAACTATCTTGTATTTTGTAGGCTATCTGTGTTGTTTTAGGTCATTTCTGAGGGGAGAAGCTCGCGGTTGGAAGCTGCGTCGCATCGGTCAAGGTAAGTTTAATTTCATTATTTTTAGGCTTAATTTAGGTGTAGTTTGAAGGTAGTTAAATACTGTATAGTGTATGTTTAGTTTGAATTTTGTGTTTTTGGTGCGGTTTATTTTGTTGTTTTGCGTTTGCGAAATGCGGTTAGTTCGTTGATAGGTAGGTGTTAGGATATGCATTATATGTTTAAATATGTTTAGAATATGGTGTTATTAGTGTGTTTATGTGTGTTTTTTAAGGATTCTATTGTGTATTTGTGCGGGAGGGATTGTGTTGTTTTTTTTACAGGTTTTTGTCGTTTGGAAGTTTCCGTTGGGAGAAGCATGCTTTTTTTTTTTTTAAAGGAACTGTATATTAGTTTCTAGTAAACTATTAATTATTTTACAGTTCCTTTATTTTTCAGGTTTTCCTGGAGCGTTTCTTTTTTTAATTCCATTTTTCGGGTTTTAACTGGATTGGAGGGTACGGATACGTTGTCGCCGGATTATATTTTTTACAGGTGTATTTTTCCATTTTTTGGGGGGAGAGAGGAATCCGGTCCGTGTTTTGCATCAGCCGAGGACTCCGGTGACGCTGAGTCAAGCGAGTTGCAGGCGGTGAGCGGAGCTGTGGGGAGCTGCGGGAGAGAGCCCTGTCATGCCTCCACCTGCCCTCGGCTTGCCCTCCGGTCCCCCCCGGCCATCGCTTCAGTTCACCTCAGTTCGGGGCTCTGGAGCAGCCGGCACAGCCCAAGAGGTTCTGGGAGCCACATAGTTCAGCTCTGCGAGGACGCTCAGTTCGGGTGTGAGGCAGCAGGGGAAGAGGCTGCTCCCCGTCGACCTTTGATCCCCCATCAGGGGGGGGGTTCCACGGCAGGTTTTCCCCTCACCGTCGGACTGTGACTCCCGTCAGCGGTCCGCAACTGCCACAGCTACCGGCACCAGCCCGCGTCCACGTGAACACATGGTAAGGCTGAGTAGGCGGCTTGGAGGCCAGAGAGTGCAGTCACCTTCAGCAGGTGGCTAGCGGGGGTCAGCTCAGCTTATCCCTCAGCAAGGAAGGGGGAAGGAAGGCCTTGCAAGCGCGGCCGCCATTAGCGGGTGGCCGGTAAGTGAGTGCCCTCGGCTGGAATCACGGAGGCGGCCCGACTAGGTCGGGCGCGGCTTGCTGTTCTGCCTTTTGAGCCCCGCTTGCCTTTGCTTTCTACTCCCGCGCCCTACCAGCTGTGCGCTCACATCTATAGTTTGCTTGTCACCTCTACCTCTACCTCCTCGTTCCCATTTCCTGATAGTGGCGTCAGCGGTCACAGGACAGAGTGCTGAGGAATCTTCGATCTTTGACATCCGGGGGGGTAGTGCGGGGAGAGTGGTGCTCTCAGAGGCGCTCAGAAAATAGGGAACCTAACCGTGGTGCAAGCAGCAAACAACAAGTAGTATCTCCCAGGTGGCCTAGGGAAGGACAAGTTGCAATGCCACCAAGGAAACTCCCCGGAGAAAGGGTACTACCCTTCGAGTTGACACCACTCAGGACCCTTCCGGGGGGGCTCAACAGCAGTCGCTGTCACTGCGAGATAAATTATCATCACCAGGAGGCCAACTGTCACAAGTGCGGATCAGCAAGTTCTTTAGTAAGGCCTCACCTCAATTTCAGACCCAGACCGGCCCTGTCTCTTCCGCGACATCGCAGCCTGGGCCAGAAGCACAGGCCCACGATCAGCCTCCCTCCCACTGCCCTGGCCTCATCGATGGATCATTTTCTGAGGACTCCCGCTCCTGCCTGCCTAAGGTCCAGGTCTCTCCTGAGAATCTCCAGCAGTGCAGGCCTCTCCAGGAGGGTTTTACAACGACCCAGGTCACTCCCATTGACTCATTAAGAGCCCACTCCATCGGCTCTGGAGACTTGACTGTTTTAGACTCTACAATACTCACTGCAGCTAACTTACAAGCACAAGCACAAGTCAATGACTGCAGTTTGTCCGCCCCTTTAAACCTTCAAGAAGGTAGTGGTGATCCGGCAGCAGCTCAATCATCACCTGAGTCTGCCCCGCACTGCAGCCCGGACGCACATCGAATTGAGCTCATTGACTCCTTATCACCAAGAAAAAGGCCAATGTACGAAAGTCCCTTTGAACCTAAAAATCTATCCGATCGGTTCCTGGCCTCCCTAGAAGCCCGAATTGAGGCCTCCCTAGCGCAAACACCGGGCTTCAGTTCTCATCACAATTCTTTTAGCGCTGTGCAAGAAGGCAAGGACTCGCTTACGCCTTCGGGGCCTACAAGTCCTTTCTCGATCTCATTGACGTCCCTACACGTAAAACAAGACTCTATTGCAACTGCCTTATTATGGCAATCACAGAAAATGGACCTTCAGATCGATTTAATTCAAACTTTGGCCTCAATTTTGACTGACTTGGGCTCTAGGCTAAGTTCTCTCGAAAGGTCTATAGGGCCTCCCGACGGCACTAATTCTTGTTCCTGCTCTCCATTAATTAATAAACTTTCATCCCTTCCAGAAATTCTGGGCTCGCTTTTGGACAGCGTGAAGCTCCACACTAACAGCAGTGGCAAACCTAAATTTACCCAAAAGGCTCAAATCGGGTCCCCCTCTAAACAGTTTTCGTGCTCTGCAACTATAGATACATCATTATCATTGAGAAGAACTATTTCTTTCCCTTTGGATTCAGATCTTAAAAAGTCAATTTCCTCTCCTCTTCAGTTAACGGGGACCGGCATTAGCGATCCTAAACCTGGCTTGGCGACCCTTAGAGCTTGCAGTCCAACGACCACTCTATTAGCCACCACGCAGCCTGGACACGCTGACCTAGCTCCTTCAAATGTTGCCCACCTTCCAATCTCCCAACAAAACTACCAATGTCTAGAAGGGATAAAAGAAACTTAAAAAACAAACCAAAAAACAATGTCTTGCAAAACGGAGATCTGGGCTTGATGGGACAGGGGTTACTACTAAGCCAGACTCTGAAGAGAGGGGGCCCTCTCACTTTCCTATTTTCAATCAGACTTTAAAATTCAAAACGAAAATCCCCGATTCCAGACTGGTTCTCACTGATATTAACGATTCCATTGATAACCCTCGGACATTCATTCAGGAAGCTCCTAAGGTGACCTTCCCGGCCCCCGGTGCTACTGAATTAAATTCTACCATCTCGAAGCCCCGGTCTTCGTCAACTAAAATCAAGGAGATACCCCTACAAGATCAAAGTTTGGGCAGGCAAGACACTACAGCTCAGCCTTCAAGGGAAGTCCCAAACACATGGATTGGTCCTAACAAGTGCTCTGGAAATGTAAGCCATAATACCGTCGTTCCACATGTCACAACAGATAGTGTCCTGATGGGCCCCTCTCTGCGACACCCAACAGGTGACCCGACCAACACCCTTTGGTATTATCCTCCACAAATGCCAATGCCTTCTCAGTCTCAACTTTTACAGGCCTTGGTGGGGCAAAGACAATTAGAAGGGAACCATTGTCTATCGGAGGTTACACCTCTACACTTTAAGGCCCCTCTGCTTCCTCCTGATACAGTTGGGAGAAAGAATTATCAAGGACCTGAAAAAGATGCAGAACTTGTTTTTTTTCCTCACTTTGCTCACAAGGGCCCACATGACATTCTCAACAGAAACAACCTTCTTCGCCTATTCAAGCACGTCCCGGTGCTCACTGGGATAACCTCTTCTGATCTTATAGCAGTCAAGTTTGCCTCAATACCAGACAAAGGGGCTTCGGAAGCAACTGTTACTACGTGGTCACAAGAATCCCTCAGGGATTCAATTCTTGGGGAAGCAAGTTTCTTTGAAGTCTGGGGCATAGAACTTTGGGTGCCCCCCAACAGAAATATCCCCACATACTTCTTCAGGACGAACCAGCGAGGTCTTACACAAGCGTCCTGAAAGGATCACGAGGTGCAACCCATGACTGGCTGCCTGGTGCATCAAAAGCGGATAACTTCATTAACATTTCATATAACAACAACCAACGTTTGGTGAGCTGCAAATCAATCTTCTCTGTCCCCCATAATATTCACAGCCGCCATGGGCATTCCCATTGAGAGTCTCCAGCCCTCTGCCCCCAGTAGTATTCTTCCTAACGGCTCAGTTAAGTGGTCAGATTCTAAACTGACCATTTCCTCTTGGAACGCTGCCGGGTTAAAGTCAACCCTTTCATCCAAATCAGCAGTGGACTATTTGAGCAAAAGTGATATAATCTGCTTTCAAGAAACTTGGTCTTTGTCTCCATCAGCTCTCCACGGCTATTATGAATTCTTTCAACCAGCATCCCGGCCTAATTCTTATGGCAGACCTTCTGGGGGCCTCTCCATTTTCATTAAACATACCTGCAAGATTGCAGCTACCCCCCTCTATCGGAACCCCTTGGCTGGGCAAATTTTATTAATCACAAGTCTTTCAACTCCAACCAGGGCCTTCCCTTTGCTTTTAATCAACTGCTACCACAACACAGTTAAAACATCAAAGTAATTGGCAACAGCTCTTTTGATCAAGCATCTGGAAGAGCTCCTACTTGAGTTCGCCTCTGCCGAAGTTTTGTTATTAGGCGATTTTAACATCAGAGATCTGGGACTCAACGTTCATTTAGTCACCAAAACCAAAGAGCAAGAAGCCATGAATACTTTCTCAACCAATTACAATCTACGTTCTGCAAAGCAAATTACATTGGCACAGGATCCCAGCATCCATCTATCTGCAATATTTAAGAATCTCTCGACCATTGATTATATTTTTTCATCACCATCTCTGGCAAATAAGTTATTTAAAATGGAGATTCCCACCCGTACAGAGAGCGATCATAACCCTTTGACTGTAATAATGGACTTGCAAGTTCCTGTTGCTGCCGAAGTAACTGAAGTGGGGCCTTCAATGCAGATCGAACTCCACATTCTAGTCAGAAGAATCAAATGGGACTCTTTAGGTGCCGATAAGGTGGGCACTTGGCTCATGGAAATAATTTCAAATTTCATTCAATACTCTCCCACAGGCCACAGCCATTACTAAATTAAGAGACCTCCTAACAGGCCCTGAAGTTCATCACAGATTCCCCAGGCCTCCCCTGCGGCGGATTTCAACTCCGGTTTTAGTCACCCAAAGAAGAGCCCTAAGGAGGGCCGTGCGCTTGCATAAATCTAAAGGTACAGAGCTTACTGCCAATAATATGGCTTTTTTACGTAAAGCCTACAAAAAATCAACATGGGAAGCTAAGAAACAAAAAGAACAGAAAGACTGGCTAAAAATATTTGCTCTGTTAAAGGAAAAAAACCTGACTCACTTTTGGAACCATATAAACAAACTTCGCTCCTCCAACAAGAGCAGGGGGAACGCGGTTTCTGAAAAAGCCTGGTCTCAGTATGTGACTCAACAATACTGCTGTGATATCCTGGACCTCATTGAGGTCATAATCAGAGACCCTGCCGACATTACGCTGATGGATACCCGTGTGCTGACTACCCCGGCCCAGGTCTGCAAGTTTCTGAAATCTATGAAAAACGATGGTGCTCCAGGGCCTAACGGCCTTCCATCTGCTGTATTCAAATGTGCGCCGGAAGAATGGGCTAAGCTATTACTTCCCTTATACAACTATGCGTTTACTACTTTTCAGATACCAGATTCATGGAAAGGCTCGTTTTTATGCCCAATTCTTAAAAAAGGAGATCCTTCCCTTCCAGCTAACTACCGACTCATGGCCCTATTAGATCTTGAGGCCAAGGTTTATGCTCGGTGTCTTCTCAAGTCATTAGAAGAATGGGTTGTGGAAAATAATATTTTACCATACTTTCAAACTGGGTTCCGAGCTTCTGCCTCCACAATTGATAACATCACCGCCCTAGCCATTCTGAGTCAACAAGCAGCGCCCAAAAATCCGCTCCCCCTCTATTGCTGCTTTATAGACTACAGTGCCGCCTTCGATAAAGTGTCTCATAACACTCTATGGAGGAAATTAGACAAGTGGGGGATCCCACGGAGCCTGCTCGGAGCCCTTATCTCCTTGCATAAGAACACATGGGTGCGAGTCAGAACTGGCCCCACTACAGTCTCTGCAAAAATTCCAACTTCAGACGGCCTAAAGCAAGGATGTGTTCTTGCTCCTCTCTTGTTTAACCTCTACACCGCCGACCTGGGGAGATTCCTGGAGCAAAGCAGCCTCCTTCTGCCAAAACTGGGCCACGCAAAAACGAATTTGCACATTTTGCAATATGCTGACGTTATTGTCATAATGGACCAGGCCAAGTCTGGCCTCCAACAAGCCTTGTGTAAGCTCAACGAATACAACACAGCTAATGCTCTTAAAATTAACCAGGATAAGACCAAGGTTTTGATTTTCGGCCGTTGCAAGAAAAAGAAAATTCTAACGTGGAACATTGGGCCCGCAAAGATTAAAACAACATCAAAATACAACTACCCGGGGGTTTGGTTTAGTGAGTCTTCTAGACCATCAGTCCACCTAGCTGCCCTGAAAAAGAGAGCTGGAGCAACAACATACAGCCTGACTCGACTTAACCAGTCCTTGAGTACTCCCTCTGCCGAACCCATACTGAAGGTGATCACAGCTACCCTTCTTCCTGCCCTAAGTTATGGGCACCAGGCCTTTCCTGATGCATGCTCGGCCAGTCTCGACCACGCCTAGGTTACCATTTATAAAAAAATCTTTTGTCTCAAGAATTATATTGACAGGGCAAGACTACGACTGGAGATGGGCCTCCAAAGACAATCTATTTTCTGTGAGGCTGACACCCTGAAGTACTACATAAGGATACTAAAAGCTGCAGATAATATGCTTAAAGCCCGGTTAAAAGTAACCCTTGCCAGCTCTGGGAACCCATTGAATCGTCAAATTGTAAAAGCCATAAGAACGCTACATATTGACGAAACATCACTAACTGCAGACTCTATTCCATGCACAGTCTGGAAAAGGGTTATCAATAAGCAGGCAAGACAAATCTCTTACCAGATGGACATTCGGGTTTTAAAAACGTCAACTATCTTGTTCCCCTTGAACGACTCATACCTCCCTGGGGTACCGCAACCATACCTTTTTGATAGTTTGAACGCAGTGGCCCGCAAAAATATAATGTTATGCGTCTTCTAGGTCTGCGCTCCACTGCCTTCAACCGATGGGCTCCCACTGGTGAGGAGGGGGCTTGTAGACTGTGCAATTACTGGTCTGAATCATGGCTTCATCTTCTGTGCTGTTGTCCCGCCCTAGACACTCCTAGAAGACTTCTCCTAAAACCATTATATCTAAAAAGGGGCATTAGCACATGTTGGGAGGCATCTGCTCTCTGTTTTACTTGCACAGATATTCAAACGCTCGCAAGGTCCGGAAAATATGTGAGACTCTTGGAAAACTTGCTCTCTCCCTCTCCTGCCTCTCCCCAACTGGTCCCTCCTTCCCAAAAACTCATCACAGACTATTTTTGCACTTGTCCTAGTGTCTCTTTACCAAACTGAGCCACAATGGCTCATTTTATCCATGATTTTGAAGCTTATAATTACTGTTATGGTCACTGTACAAGATTGCCTTGTTAGAAACATGTGTTATGAATTTGATGGTTTTCTTCGCTTTGTTTTTAACGTGGTAAAGACGCTACAGAGACATTTTTATTGCAATGGTTTTAATTAACTGTGCTAATTTAATAAAATCTGAAATCTGAAGTAAGTTTTGGGATCTTTACACGTTTGGATTTATTAATGGCAGTTTGGGTTCAATTCTTCAGCGACAAAAAAGTAAGTAATTTTAAATTATTTATAATGGGAGGCAAATGTAATTTTTGTACATTTTATTGACATTTGTAAATATATCAAATATATTTATTATGTCAAATAATTTTTCAAAGTAAGTTAAAGTTAATTGACATAATTTTTATATTTTATATGTTTGCAGAGAAATGTATATTTAGGAATTTAATGCACAATAACGATATTGCTATATTTTTGTAGTGCTGTTCAAAGGTAGGTATTTAGCTATTGTTTCTAGGTATTCAAGCCCTTTAGTGTTTGGGTAGAGTCTTACTTTGTATTGTAAGTGCTTGAACATTGTTTTAGTCTGTTTAGTTAGTTTTGGACCTAGCTGTGTTACAGACTGTTCAAGTCTTAGGGCTCGATTCCGATGTCGTTCGGAAGGCCTCCGAATCAGATTTGGCTTTCCCAGATCCGATTCGTAGCCCTTGTTTACGACCGAATCGTACACAGGCCCGAACAACCAAGTACAATGCACAGATCGCGTACGTGCCTATCAAATTGTTTCCGGGACCCGAACCTGTCCGCACGACTCATTCGTAGCCGAATAGAGACGCGCTATGGAGCCGAATTCCGACCGAGTGAGTACGATGCACGATTCGGACAGCTGCTTCGCCTCGGTCTCAGCAAGACGTAACGGCTATCGTAAGCGTACTTCGGGGGGCCGTAGCAGGCCCCGCTTCACCTGGGGCCCTCCGAATCTGTAACGGGGGTGTGCCCATGGGTCCCCCTGATCCAGGCATGCACAGTGTGGGGGGCACCATGGGGTGCCCGCCACAGGGTGTACACTTTTCCCCACCCACCCCTTTTCTGCTATGGGAGCCAGTATACGCGTCTGTAAGCGGGCTCCCTTAGGGTTCAATGGGAGTCCGAGCGAACCGAGTCCGTAAGCATACAGCAGCATTGTACTCGCTCATTCGGACTCCCGGAGCACGTCTCGCTCGGAAAACCCTCCGGATCTGAGTCGTATGGAGGGCTTTCCAAGCGAGATCAGAATCAGGCCCTTAGTTGTTGGTAGCTTTGTTCTTTTTGGATGGATTGTAGTAATTTATGTAGGGTTGGTTGGGATCTGCCTGTTGTGGCTTGGAAAGCATTATGCCATCCTTCCACAGCGTCATTAGTATTGTATTTAGGGTACTGTTATATACATTCCACCATGGTATGTGGTATTTGGGCTGTCTCGTGTGTTCAGATCTGTGTAGCCTTCCCACCCAGGTGTCCTCGAAATAGTCGAGTAGGGGACTTAGTTTTTGTTCATATGTTTGGTAGTAGGGTTTTCTATTAAGAGATTGTAGTGTTCTGCTACATCAGTTATTGGGACGTATGCTAGTGCAATTAGTTTTTTTATTTCATATGCAAAATTGCTATTAGTTGCATATTCTACACTGAGCGTAGATTTTTGAAGGTGTCTCCAAATGCATTGGTTAAAGTAGTAATAGCAACCTTGGATTGCTGTGTGAGGGTAGTTTTTCAGGATGGCTTGTATCACTGACTGTTCAAAGTCTATGATAATTTTTTGAGGGTAGTAATTATTAGTTTATTGCTTTACTTTTGTTAAGAGTTCTACATAGGTAGTGGTTTGTTTGTTTGGTAACAGGGCATATAAAAAGGGGATGTTGGTATTGTGATACAGTACATGGATTGTATATAATTGGCAAAATGGTTTGGGACATATTTTAAATGTTCCGTCCATCATCCATGGCTCACAATTCTGTAGTTGAAGTAAGTTTGTGGGAGTTGCATATATAATAATTCTTTTGTCATTAGATTTATTGTCATAAAGTAGAAATTGCTCTTCATTATGACTTACATTGAGTTCAGGTGGTATTTGTATTTCACTGAAAGTTTTGGGGGTAGGTGGGGTGGCAGCAGTTGCTTTTTTGTTATAGCTATTAGCCTTTTCAATGTTGAGACAGAGGGTAATTGGCCAGTTGCATGTTCTGGAACTCTGGGGAGTACATCTTTTAATATTTCAGTAGTAGGTCTTTGAGAGCTAGTGCTAGCTTCTTTCAGAGTGTCTAAAGCGTATCTCACTTCTATTTCAGTTATGTTAGGGGGGTGGTTATGTTCCTTAACATGTAACACAGTAGTTTCTTTAGTTGTAGCCCTCCCATAACATGCATTTGAAAAATATTTGCTGAATTTCCAATTAACTTTGTCGCCTGTCTTTTTCTCCTGGGTGTAGACATATCCCATATAACATAATACAAATGTTCCTTTCTGGGAAGTTACGAATTTGCCCCCTTCAGTCATTCTGCTGTTTCATATTCTATGAGAAATTTATATAAAAAATATTACGTTTTGTAATTGTTTTAATTTTAATACAGTTTTTTAATACAACATTATACTTACATGTTTGAACATGTTGACTTTGTTTTTACGCTGAGGTGTTTCTGTTGGTGCTTGCCTTTAGTGTTTATTTTGATTTCCTGCAGAAGAAAAATGTAAATTTTAATAAATGTGTTTAACAGAATTTATTTCATTTTGGGGTTTGGGTGGTTAGTGGGCAAATTGGGCTGGGGATTTTACTTGTTTTAATAATTTAATTGAGATTTATACTTACTTTTTTGGCAAGGTGGTTTTTGGATGATGTTTGAAGGTAGTTGAGTATGTGTTGAAAATTCTGTAGAGGAGATATAATTAAGAAAAAATATACATTAAGGGGCAGATTTACAAGCTCCTTGCGCCACTTTTGCGTCACTTTTAACATGGGAAAAGAGACGCAAAAGTGGCTTGTAAATCTACCCTTAATTATTTAGTTGTTATAAAAAGTGCATTACGATTATTTTATGCAGTTGTAACATTAAATAGATATTTTACCTACTTTTTTAAGTTGTATTCAAAGCTTTCAATGATGAAGTCCAGTGTTGCAGTAGCAATCCGGCAGAGATTCTCCTTATTCTTGGTTTTGTTGTTGGAGCATAAAATAATGTTACATTTTCTTTTGTTTATATAGTGTTTGTTTAATTGTGCTTTCAATCTTCTTGGGTTATTTTAGTTGTAGGTATTTTTCATTGGTTGTTACTAATGTTTTCAATTAATTTGGCAGTTTTTTACTTATATGGGAAATGCTAATTAATGTTCAGTTGAACTTTTTTTTATTCTTACTTTATTTAAAAGTGTAATAGTACATTACTTGTATTTTATTTTGCATTCATGTATATTAAACAATATTTATTTTATATATGGTGTGTGTAAGTATAATACATTTGTTGAGTTTAAATATGTTAAAGCTATTGTTTTGAATTAAAATGTATTTAGTGTTAAATGTATTTATTTAATGAGTTGTGTGTGTGTTTGTGATATTGTTTATATTATTTTTGTTACATATGATGTTATAAAAATATTTTTAAAGTATTGATATTTTTTTTGGGCGATATTAGTGTGATCTATATATTTGTTTTCGATATTTGTGTCATTTTGTATGTTTATTTAATGATTTCAGTATTAGTTATTACGATATTTTTTTGATTGATATTAGTTACATCGATGTTAATGTTTGTCGATAATTTTGTGTCGATATTTGTGTATTTTTTTAAATAAGTATAGAGTATCAATATTTATGTTATAGATATTTGTGTGTTGATAATTTTGTAGATCGATATTTTGAGTGTCGATGTTATGTCAGTGATCGGAGAAAGTGTCTGGAGGAATCCAAATTTGGATTCTTGAAGAGGAGTACCTGAAAGTAGAGGGGACAGAGTCTATCTCACTCAGGAGTGACCAGGAGACGTGGAAGACGAATGCCCTCCGATGTCAGGTGCTTCAGGGAAGATATTGATGACCTTGACTCTGCAGCTGTGAGGACCAGGCGATGCTGAGGAAGACCAGGACCTGGATACAAGCTGTCCCATGAAGGATGTCGAGGGCTGAGTGGTCGGTGTCCAGAGGGAGCACCACCAAGCCTTGGCAAATGCAACCCACGCAGGAAGTCGAGAAGGTGCAACATTGGGACCAGCAAGGTCCAGGGAACTCACCACAAGCAGGGGAGTCAGGGCAGGCCCTGAGAAATCAGAGAAGCCAAAAATAAACAAGTGTGACTCTCAAGTGGACCCACAGGCCGAAGGCACTGTAGTCGCAAGAGGACCTCAAGCAACTCACCAAAAGATGCGCAGGCCACGATGCACACAATGTGGTGTGGCCAAAGACTCTGGCACTGGAGGTGCTCAAGGGTGGGGCTACTTGGAGCCCGAAGATCTTCTTGCAAAGATGACAACAAGCCTTTGCAACTACAAAGGGGATGCAGTACTCAGGGGTTTGGTTATTGCAACCCCCCCGAGGACTACTGGCCTCAAACTTGGTGAGAGGGTGGAGCAGGCCTTGGGAGCAGTGGAAAACCACCACCTGTGTTGCAGAGCCCACGGAGTCCGGAGGAGCTTAGGATCTGCAGAACGGTCAACTTAGTTGCGGTGCCTGCGAAAGCAGGGAAGTGACTCCTTCACTCGAAGGGAGATTACTTTGGTTGTCCTTGATGATTCACAGGCCTTTAAGGTTCCTGTATGATGCACAGGCACAGACGATGCAGCAGACTGGAAGGGAGATGAAGTCAGGCCCAAACGAAGTCCAGCGAAGTCCAGAGTGCCCAGACGGTAGAAGTGCAATGGTGTCTGATCTGAATCTTATCCCACGGTGAATCTAAAGACCTACACCCAGGTAAGCCCTTAAGTACCCTAGGGAAAGGGTTGGGAAGATTCAGGCGACCCTCCCAGGGGAGGGTCTGGACAGGCAGGAGGTTACTCCCATGTCCTTTGTCCAGTTTTGCGCTATGCACAGGGACACAAAATGTGCCCTCCATGCAGACTTTCTGGCACTGGCAAGTGCACCCACCAAGCCCTAATACACTAAATCCTGTCTGGGAGGCGGTCATACCTCCCTGTGACAGGATGCCTATTGTTCCACCTTCCTCTGCTCATGCTTGGCTGAGCAGCAGGAGGGCAGAAATGTGTCTCTGGTCGGAAGCAACCATTTTGTGCTGTCCGGGACTAGAAGGCTGGTACCGGGAACACTGAGAGCCTAATGGAGGGATCTTCCAGTGCTTGGAATCATACCTCCCACACCGTTTACAGTGTGGGGGTATGATTCCAACATGTTTGATACCAAACATGATAGGATTAGTTGCAGCAATTTTTTAGATGGCCATCGCACGATTACGCGGTGCCCCTCTATATAGTATATGGCTGCTTCATTGTCAACCCGGGAGAATGGACTCCGTAGGCTGCAGGGGTGTCCTGCTAATGCAGGGGCACCCTCTCATTTAGAACCAAGCACCCTGCCTTCAGGATTGCAAAGTCCTGCTATAGGGGTGACTTATTGGTTTTAAGTGCAGTGACCCTTAGATATAGTAAACCTATATCTTTAGTAAGTGGTGCATGCACCAACTTACACAGGCTGCAATGGCAGGCCTGTAGTTCCAATTTGAATGGTCTCCCATGGGTGGCATAATACATGCTATAGCCCATGGGGGACCTCTGGGGTACCTATGCCCTGGGTACACGGGTACCATATACTAGGGACTGACAAGGGTACCCCAGTATCCAATCTGGGATGTACCTAAGTACTGAACAAACCAATTTAGGGAGAAAGCAGATAGACTGGGGTCCTGATTAGCAGGATCCCAGTCAGACTAGTCAAAAACAGCATTACATCAAGCAAAAAGTGGGGGTAACCATAAGTAGCAGATCCTACTTTCCTACAAGGACAGATCCCAATTTGAGCACTTTTCTTTTCAAAAGATGTCTGCTGATTTATAGTTGAGAAAACTTTCCAGCTTTATTAGGTTCAAAGTCTTTATGCTTATGCATTTTCATTCTCTTATCAGAACTCTTTTTGGGTTTTTTAACTGACACCTTTTTCTCTGCTTAAATAAGACATTGGCAGTTATGCTTAATTTAGATTTGAGAAATTCCTTTATGGAACACACTTGTACTTTCTCTATTCTATCCGTAATATTCATTAATTTAGTATTCTATCTCGTTCTGAAATACTGACTAATGGATTATTTGGAGTTGTAATAATGATGACTAAAGACTAATATTTACTGAATAAAACAATTTAAGTTGTATTATAATTGTTAATAAAAACACTTTAACTCACACCAACTCTCTTTATTGGTTATTGTGAAGTCCCAAATGGGCATCACTGTTATGGTGTTTGATGTATATGTTTGCGTCTTTTAAATTCTCCTTTTCAATAAAAAAACATAGGTCCATATAACCAGTCGCGGAGTTATTTAATGATTATACCTGAAGACTGAGATATGAAAATCCCCATGCCCTCATTATATTTCACAGGCATGCTTCATACATTACACCAGTTCTCCTACAATAACATTGGACATTGGCGGCAATATGGCTGCAAAACAGTACAATTAAAACAGGGATACCTCTATGCACATTCTTAAAATAGATTCTGGATATAACCTACGGCAAGTCAATAACACTTCTGGGATAGTCATTGTTTGCTCCTTGACGTATGTTACCAAGGGCCCTAGTCTACGGGCACTGCCTAGTAAAACAAATAGATCTGGCATATACATTACAGGCAGCATTGTGCCTGGTGAACTGCTCCTCTGTGTGAGCCTCACTCTATTATACACATAATGGCAAGCACGGGAAGGAAGAAGAGGTGATGCCACCAACTCGAAAAATCAGGAGGAAACCCCTACTGCGACCTATTGCAATCTGACTGGAGCCCTTTCACAGGGGACCTTCATCCGATTTATTTTCCAATAGTCAGCCAGGCTTAACTTAGAGGCAATGTGTAAAGTATTTATGCATCACTTCAATGAGTAATAAAGTGAAAACACAACACAAACAAAATCCCACATCAAACGCCAAGTGCACAAAAATCCAACTAGTAGAACTGGAGAAATGCAATTTTAAAGGTTTGAGTAAAAATAGTGCTTAAAAGTAACCCTGGGCGGAGTTCGCGGAGTTGCACTACGCGGAACACAGCGAAGTGCAAAAAAAACTCCATCGCACTACGCAGAGCTTCACGAGCGGTGGAGTGTAATAGAAAAATGCCGTTCGCAGTGATTGCACAGTGCCGGATGCTTGTCCACACTGTGCAATCATTGCGAACGGCACCATGCACAGCGCAAGCTTTCCTTTTCTGCCGCTCGAGTAGATTTTTACTCGAGCAGCAGCTTTCTCAACGTGAACGGGCAGTTTCTCAACGCGAGCGGTCGCGAGCATACACGACCACTCGCAATGAGAATCCTGACCCACCCGTGTTGAGAAATCTCGCCGGGATGTTGATTTTCCACGCTCGCCAACTTGATGTTGACGATCGCGAACAAGGAAAAATCTTGCCGGGATGTTGATTTTCTATGCTCGCGCTCGCCAACTTGATGTTGACGATCGCGAACGAGGAGAAATCTCGCCGGGAGGTTGATTTTCCTCGCTTGCGGTTGCCAACTTGACGTTGACGAACGCGAGTGAGGAAAAAAACTCCGCTCCGCAACGCGAAGCGGAGTTTTTCGGAACTCCGCGATCTTAGCGTAACGCGGAGTGCAGAAAACTCCGCAAACTCCACGAGCGGAGCGGAGTTCACCACCCAGGGTTACTTAAAAGCATAAAGCTCCAACTGTTGCTACCTGGTTGTGCCAGACAGGGACAAAGTGACAAGTTCAGGTGGACCAAGATGGAGCGCAGGTTAATTCCTGCAGTGAGGATGCATCGCTCAGCGGATGTGCCGAAGAGCTGTGGGCTGTGATGTGTGGTCCTGTGTCAAGGATCTGTTGAGCAACGGTGATACCAGGGAGCTGCTGGAGTGTGATGTGAGGCCCTCCATCAAGTATGCATCACACAGCAGTGGTTCCAAAGAGCTGTGGGGACCTGAGTCAGGGATGAATCGCACAGTGGCGGTTCTGATGCGGAGTTCTGTGCCTCATTTATGCTTTCCCTGATGCTGATATATTTATAAATATCTGTAAAGTTAAATTACAAGTAGACAAGTAGAAGGGGGATGGCAGCACACTGCTTCACCTCCTAGCACAGTTCACCCCTTAGCATTATGGTAAATGCCGTTCACTTTAAACGCTTACTTGACTTTCTGCTGAAGTGTTTCATCAAAGTTGGTGCAGGTTAGTGCTGTGAATCTCTAGACACATGTGATTCTGGATATTATCCTTCATCAGTAGAGATAAAAAGCGAAATTCATCTTGGGTTGTTGAGAAAGCTGCCACAATCCTCTCAGGTCTCAGTACCTCTCTCTGGCGCACAGGTGCATCTCCAAAATCTTGTCAGCTCCATGGCTCAAGGGAGCCTTTTCAAACAGAAGGAGAATGGGAGTACACTGCTTCACCTCCCAGCACAGTTCACCCCTTAGAATTATGGTAAATGCAGTTCACTTTAAATGCTTACTTGAGTTTTTGCTGAAGTGTTTCACCAAAGATGGTGCAGGTTAGTGCTGTGAATCTCTTGACACATGTGTTTCTGGATATTATCCTTCATCAGTAGAGATAAAAAATGTAATTCATCTGGGGTTGCTAAGAAAGCTGCCACAAACCTGTCAGGTCTCAGTACCTCTCTCTGGCGCACAGGTAAATCTCCAAAAGCTCGTCAACTCCATGGCTCAAGGGAGCCTTTTCAAACAGAAGGGGGATTGAAGCACACTGCTTCACCTCTCAGCACAGTTCACCCCTTAGCATTACGGTAAATGCAGTTCACTTTAAAAGCTTACTTGAGTTTTTGCTGAAGTGTTTCACCAAAGTTGGCGCAGGTTAGTGCTGTGAATCTCTAGACACATGTGTTTCTTGATATTATCCTTCATCAGTAGAGATAAAAAATGAAATTCATCTGGGGTTGCTGGGGTTACTCAAGTAAGCGCTTAAAGTGAACTGCATTTACCATAATGCTAAGGGTGAATTGTGCTGGGAGGGGAAGTAGTGTGCTCCCATCCCCCTTCTGTTTAAATTACAAATATTTAAACTTGTTAGAAAAAATGTGACCTTCCCTTTCATACCTCTCATACAATAGCATGATTATCACATAGCTCATATTAGAAAATCCTCTCATTTGCAGTCAGGAAAAGTAAACACCAATCTCAAGGTTAAAAGAATAAACAGCAACAGCTTAAGACATTGCCTGATGTTTGACTTCTGTCTTTGATGCACAGCAAAAGTGACAAACTAAAAAAAACTTAAAGACCTGTTTATTGCTTATTCACATTCTGAACTCCAGCATGGTTATTTTACGGGTGCTGCAACACCTCTCGCACCCCTACTTCCAGCACCAATGTCCAGAACATAATTTTATTAGAGAATATAATGAAACAAGAACACAATCTAGGGCATCATTACGATGTCGGTGGGAAAGACTGTCTGACCGGCTCATCCTCGGAAACATTCCGACCGACTCGACTGCAAGCTCTCTGACCTCCGTATTATGATGCATTGCAGGTAAAACTCCGACCGAGTCGGTCAGAAGCCATTCCGCCTGACCGCGTCGGTCGGAAACAAGTCTGAACCAACCGAGTCAGTCGGAAAGGCTGTTGCATAGGCATTCCGGTTACGAACAAGCATCGGTTGTCCCGAAGAACAGATTACGATGCATCCGACACAGTTTCGGAACCATGTCGGTTTGTGTTACACATGGCAAGTGTAAAATTCAAACATCAGTCTCAACAACAAGCATAGGCAGTGCCAAATAAAAAATAAAAAATGTTAGGCACGCCCACCAATCCACCTATATAGACCAAAGAAATGACCATTATCCTTTGCTCACACATTACTTTTGGTAGCCCAAGAGAGGAGTCCTTTCCAATTCCCTGCTCTAAGCCTTGCACACACTATTGCACTTCATCCACCCCACCACTTACGAATACCACTTTTGTTTTTCAAATACCTTTTTTCAAACACACCCTCCATTTCACATTCACACTCACCCTCACCATGCTCCGGAGGAAGCAGCCACGTTTCACAGAGGAGTTGATAGGGCTTGTAGATGAAACCGTCAAAGTAGAGCCACATTTGTTTGGGACCCTAGTCCAACACACCCATCACCCAGAAAAATAGAATGGGGGACAGGCTAGTCAATAAGGTGAATGCTGAAGCATCTGTCCTGCGCTCACTGGATGATATCAATTGAAGGTGGTATGAAGTGAGAAGGAGGGTCAGGAAACTGTGTTCAGAAGAACATCTCAATGCACAACAGACTGGTGGTGGCTCTCCTGCACCACCTGTGCACTTCACTTCCTAAGAGGAGAAGGTGCATGCCATCCTTCCGCCAGAGAGCATGTATGAACTCACAGATAGAACGGAGTCTGGTAAGTATCCACTCCACATTCCACTACAGTTAGCAATTACACCTATGCAGACATATCTGTAATGGGCCCAAGTTAACTAAATGACCATTTTTAGATTCAAACAAACCAATAGTCAATGAGCATTTCATGTGTATGTAAAACATATAAAACACTTCTTCCAAACTCACAGCAAGGTGTTGTGCTCAAAACACCAGTCTCCAGTGTCAAACATCTTGCCAGTACATTTCCACTCACTGTTAGGAATGCAGAGTCACAGGTAGGCTGGTTGGGATGTGTGGGAAGGTGTGTGGAGGACAGGAGGGCCTGATGGGAGATGTAGTCAGGGCAAACACTCCTTCTCCCAACCAGCACAACAAGCCCACCAGGAACCATGCTTTCTTGACAGTGAGTGGGGATATACTAGCAAGAAGGCTGACACTGGGGACCGCTGTTCAAAGCACAAGGCCATGATGGGAGTTGTGTTCAACACAGACAACAGACACCAGTGTCAGACACCTTACCATTTCACTTTTCCTCATTGTCAGGACAACACTCTTCCTGGTGGGCTGGGTGTGATGGTGTGTGTGGGCCCAGCTTGTTGGGAGTTGTAGTGGCACCAGTTCATCTGGGCCTATGGCTACCTGACAGTGAGTAGCAATGTACTGACAAAATGGCTAACACCGTGGACTGGTGTTTGGAAGACAAGGCCCTGTTGGGAGTTGTGGTAAAGTCAAAAACCAGGCACCAGTGTCAGACATCTTGCCAGTACATATTGAAACACTGTGAGGAAAGCATTGTTCATGCTGTGCTGTTTGTGCTGGGTGGGAAGGTTTATGTAGGACAGGGACTGATGTGAGTTGTAGCCATTGCAAATACTCCTCCTCCCACCCACCCCACTGACATCCTGAGGCATATCTCTGTGTGGCAGACAGCAGTGCTGAATGTCCTCCAGGTGCATACCAATCATCTCACACAAATTGTATCATTCCTGGAGGGCATTCACTCGGGCATGTCTGCCCTACAGAGATCCAATCAGGCTCTTGCCTCCACACTAACGGCAGCATTATCCCATATCCAGCTGTCCCAACCCCTCCTGCCTCTTCCCCATCCACTGTCCCAACTACCCTCCCTGACCCAAGCACACGCAAACATACATATGCATCCACCTCAACAGCCACACGCAGCACACAAACACACAGACACAAGGACAAACACATACGCACGCACACTCACAAGACAGACGGCACACTCACCACCACAGACATACCACCAGACACCACACCAGCATCCACAGACACACCGTAGACCACACAACCCTCTGCCTCCACAACCCCTACTCTTGCCTCTCCTCCTACCCACTCTTCCCAGACACTCCAGCTCATTGTCCTTGACCTCTTCTCTGCCCAAACAGACCAATCCCCTCCCAAGAGGGAAGAAGAAATCCACCCTCCCACCCCCTGCCAGTTCCATTGGGCCCCCGCCCACAAAAAACAAAGTAGTTCCAAATCACCCACCAAAAGTAAATCCCCCAGGTCTCCAAAGTCCCAACCCCCTCCAGAAACCCATTTTTCCACATCCCAGCCCAGTACCTCCACACCCAAAAAGCCCCACCCCAAGAAGTCACCTGCTCTTCGTATTCCCAGTCATAATAATACCCATTATGAGACCCCAAAACTAGTAAATCCCAGCCCACCACCCCCTCCATCTGAACCTCCCACTGCAGTTGACCCACCCCCCTCCATCTGACCCTCCCACTGCAGTTGACCAACCACCCTCCATCTGACCCTCACACTGCATTTGGCCCACCCCCCTACTGATTCCATCCCTTCCAAAACCCAACCTAGTCCTCCCTAGCCTTGTCCCTTTGGTGCCTGGCCTGCCCCTACATGCCCCTCTCAGGGGAGGTGACCCTTTGCAGAACATGTGCAGGCAAGAGTAGATGGGCAGGACCCTTCTGGCCCATATGTCAGAGACCTTTGGACTGGTCATTGGCCTTTTGCTATTTATACAAATTTTTAATTTTCTGCTGAATAAAGCATGTTCAAATTTTCATTTACAGATTTCTGTTTCTCCAAAAATTTGGGGAAGTTAACTTAAAATAATGTATAATTAGTAGTGTAAGTATACAATGATGTTAGTATGGCATGGATTGGATATGGTGCATGGAGTATGAGCACTTGGTCAGTATGTAGTCAAGATTTTGGTGCCTACATTGGCTGGGTGTCAATGTCAACATTAGTTTTGGCCATGAGTGTGACATGAAGTCACAAACCTTTTGTTTTATAATCACACTTCCACATAGTTCATGCTTTCAGATGTCAACATAGTGCAAGTGTCACAACGTGCAGCAGTTTAGGAGAAGCATGCTGTATATGTTTGCAATGTGCAGGAAGACAAATGTATCATCAATACACCTGGATACATATGGACTTGGACTACATGGTAATGAGTTTGAACACACCAATGTATACAAAGTAATGGTACAATTGTTGTATGTGGCTTGATAGTAGTGGACCCATGTATGTGTCTTCTATAGATCGGGTAGACTAGAGGCAATGACAACCTTGCCACAGGTAGCATGCCACTGTAGGCCAATTCCCTTCAAGGCTGTAGACCCATATGATACATTTCCTGTGCCCATGGTGAGTGTGAGGAACGCATTATTCTGACAGTGTCCCGAGCCTGTTGCCTCTCTGGACTCCACTTTCACAGATGTTCTTTTTAGTCAAGGAGTCTGTGGTCTGTATTGTCTAGGGCCTTTACAATGAGATGTCAGCCATTCCACCCTGATTTGTTTTGGTTTGGGGACATCATGTGGATGGTGTGTGTCCAGGACATGTCTCAGTAAGTTACATTGTTTTACAGTCCTTACATAGACACAATTGTTGTAGGTATTAGTTGCATCTGTACATAGCGTAAGGTGCATGAATGGTTGTCACACAATTAGAATGCCAGTGATGACATGTGGTGATTGTGGAGTTGTACAGTACCTATCATTGTAATATCCATCTCTTTGTGGCCTTATGCCACAGTTAGAGAGTGAGAGTCAGGCCATGTCACAATTCTGACAAATGTACTTCAGCAACATCATGCTCATGTGATGTTCCTTTGGATTCTGTTTTGGGGCACACATAGCCGTGCATTTGCTCCTACAGCCAGATATATGATGCACCAGACCAGAGTATGTTAAGTAGAGGTATAGGGATGTATGGTCTATCCCAGGCTGATGATAGTTGCAATATGTTGTCCAAGCTTTTCAATGAGTATTTGTGCAATAAGTGACTTTGAGTGTGTCTACATGGCAAGAGAGGATGTGTGACTAGCTCACTGTAATCAAGACACAATGCGTGGTACTACAGGCTTGTGCTTTTGATGTAAATTCAACTTGTTTTTTGCGTTGTGATAAGCTTTATGGTGTTGCTTCAATGAAACCTACTGTGTATCCTGGTTTGACAAGGGTTTGTTTGTGTGTTGTCATAGGGATATGTTTCATGAGTATGTGTCTACCTTTTTCACCCAACTGAGCAACTTGCTAGTGCGTTTCACATATGGGTACAAGTTCTAAATGTTGTTGTCTCAGGCATATGATGCAGAGATGGGCTATCACACGCCTAACATTGTACCTAAGATGACAGACAGTTTGCATTTGCCAAAGGCTGTAATAGTCATATCAGTTAGGTGACACACATGTTACTTGGCTACATATGGATTTGGAGTTCTCACAATACTGTCAGGAGTGGATTGTGCTTGTTGTGTCCAAGATATTTTATCTACTTGTTCAGGGACAATGCTGGGTGATGCATGGTCTTTGTGGGTCATTTGTATTTTAGACATTTAGGCAAAGTCTAATCATCTCAAAGTGTATTTTTGGTGTCCATCGTATTGTCCTGTTTGGAATGCAAGCTATGCCAAGTCCTGTTAGTACATTCTGAGTGAATGACATTTGTGTGTGCTTGGTCATCCAGTGCCCCTTCTAGCCCCCTCATGTGACACAGCCGAAGGTGCAGCTTTTCAGCATGACAATGCACTGCAACAATCTCTTTCTTTGCTCAGTTCATTCAAGCAGTCTGAACCTCAGTTGTTGGTAACAGGAGCGGTGTGGAGTGGATTTAGTTAATGGTGGATGCTGTGTGCCAATCTGGGCCCACGCTGCCCGTGGACAGCTGCCCAGGGGCTCAGAAATTCTAATGACTACAGAGCCCAGCAACAGAGCAATGCCTTTAGTGTGCTGTCACTGTTATGAGCTACAGGTGAACAGACCCCTCCCTTGGGTTTACATCCATAGTGCATCTGTGTGATGCACAATCAGCAAACAACACCCCTCAACTGGGACACTTAGGAATGGGATGGGATGTCAATTTATTTGGCAGAAACACCCCTTCAGTTTACGGCCTGGAATGATATTTTTTAAATCCATGTTTCCATTCATGCCACACTTTACTTGCGGTCAGCCGTCACTCAGTGTACATAATGCATCGTCATCATTACGGCATGTGGCCACATCTCTTGTGAGTGCTATGGATGTGATTGCAACCTGCACCTGCCTGAATGAACATTGGAGAATCCTATGGTACGCCCCCATAACTGAAGTCTGACAACCATAATGTAATCGTAACACTTTGGCCACTGCTCAACAGGGGTGAGTGCCGAGTGAGGAAAATTGAGAATGGTTGAGTTTTTTTTATTTTTTGCACACTTTTCCTCTGACAATTGTTTTGCCTGTACAAGCTAGGACTTTGCTATTTAAATAACACATCATTTGTAGTTGAGCATATGATTTGTGTGTATGTTGTCATTTGTGTATAGATGACAATGGAGTACCTTTGAACTATGTTTGATGCTGGCCAAGATCACACAGAGATGAACTTGGAGTGCTGTTATGTCTAGTGGATTGCCCTATGCTACATGTGGTAAGCCGAGTGGACTGTGAGTGTACAGAAGCGTTGTGGGCCCGTCTGCTGTGCAGATGCCACAGGAGCCTGTGTTACACCCATGCACTACGTTGACAGACAGGGGAGAATGTGGATCTTGGAATGTGAGGCCTTGCTGGAGATGTGTTTAGCAAGGTTGATATTGCATGGGCTGAGCTAGCTTAACAAAGGTAGAGGTGAGAGAGACTTTTGTATCCATTTTAGAAATGGAGTGGAGACTCAGACGTAATGGGGGCAGAACAAGTCAGGATTTTTATGAGTGGAAGGTAGGAGTTAAGGTCAAAGGCAGTTCCTGGATAGGAGACGTGAAGTATCCTCATTCTTACAATGTGAAATTTTTTAAATGCTGGGGTGTAGAAATGAGAGTGTGGGACCTTATAAGACTGGTTAAGGCTTGGGCAAGGTATGCTAGGAATAGGTAGATGTGATTGAGGTAGAACCAGCTGGACAAGGTTGGAGACTGGCAGGAGATGAGAGCTGTAGTCTGTGGCACTATGGTGAAAGATGACTGTGACAGGGCAGTGTCATTGATGAAGGTAGTTGTCAATGTGCAGAATTCAATGGAGGTATGGAACATGGAACTGAGATGTGGATGTGACAAGGCCACAGTGAGACAAGTTTAAACTTGTTATTTGTAACAAAGTGGATAAGTGTATATCAAGGGTATGCGCCAGTTGTGTACGTTAGGGTGCTAAATGTGGAGTTGTGAGGTCTTTTGCAGTTGATGTATTTTGTGTTTGAATATGTGGATATAGTAGTTTGTGAAATGACTATTAGTAGTCCTTAAGCAGAGTAGGGTGAGTGAATGGTGAGAGGCGAATGAATGAGGACAGGTTTATTGAGCAATGTAAGTGTTCGGGTGAGAGATGTGGTTCTGTGTTAAGTGTGTATGTCAGAGTTGTATATGATGCTGCACATTGTGATCAAAGTGCAGTCCAAGACATTAGTGAGGGTCAGAATGAGGATGAGAGGTGTACATTTGACATGATAAATTTGACGTCTGCTGAGTAGGTGATGAGTACAGTACATTGTGTACATATCATGAATGGCAGAGGTGTTGTGTACATAGTGATGAAGAGGGGTGCTGTGATTGTAGGTGTCAATGTAAGGGGGAGAGCACCAGGATGATATTGTGAGAGTGCGCGTGTAATAGTTAGAGTACAAGGATGGAGCTTGGAGGGCAGAAATAATTTCCAGGATAGCTGCACCAGAGGGTGATTGTAAAGAGCTTATGTATGATGGCTGGGTTGAGAGATGAGCATATACTTTGAGGTGGATGTGAGAGGAGTCAGACCAGCATGAGTAGAAATTATGCAGGCCAAGAGGTAATGTTGGAATGTACACATGTCAAGATTAGGTTGATTGAAGTATGTCAAAACAGTTGACAGATGTAAGTTTAGGATGTAGTATGTATTAGCTGCAGCTTGCTGTTTGCCACTGATTGTTCATGACAGAGTGTTGACATGGACGCTAGGAGAACACTAGCATATGCAATACCTATTGGCATCACAGGACACATTGCCTCCACCTAGCCTTGCCTTAGCTGAGTTGTATGTGGGCATAAATGCCAAGTTACCCTTTGTAGGTAGATGTTGTCAATGATTGCTCATTCTTCCCCTTGGATACTGCCCTGGGATGGAGGTGTTGAGTGCTCATATTTTACTGTCATGATGCAGAAACATTGAATGGCAGTCCATTGCTTAAAGGACCATAGCCCCCCAAGTGAAAAGTCCAGGCTGTGTGTTGGTGGGCCACCCGGGGGCAGACTAATCCTGAGACGCATCCCCACACTTCCCAGTACACTACACACACATGGGTACTAATGGTATTCTGACTTTGAATGGCAGGGGTATGGGGACACCAAGGGAGATTAACGCATTGTAATTATATCTCTGGATGTGCTGAGAAAAAACATTGCACTGTTACAAGAGACACATGTGACACCGGAAAATTATACCCAGTTCCAGAAGTGTTGCCAGAGCCATTATTTTTGCATCCTGTACTCTAGTTTGGCAAGGGTAGCCCTTGTGTGGGTCCATACGGGGTTCCCATTTAGCCCATTAGACACTGCTACGGAGCCGGAGCTCAATATGTCTTTGTAGAGGGTCTCCTTGATGTTTCCGAAGATCAGGGGGCAGTGTTTTATTGCCAAATGTTGACAAAGCAGACTTCATTCTGCACCTATCCACCATCCTCACAAGGCGTAACCATATCCCCTGGCTTGAGGATGGAAAGGTCAAATGTGTCCAAGAGCAACAGATTAATGCCCCTCTGGCAACCTCTCCAGTGATTGCAGCTTATCCTACATAATGGGCTGTGCACTGGTTCCTCCAGCGTCCTGAAACTCATGAGTACTCCCACTACTCTGCAGTACACAATCTACACATTCGGAATGGATTATTTGTTAGCAGCTCACACTACAGCCTGAGGAGCTAGATGCTGAATAGCTGTGAATAACATTCTCAGAAGATAACCCAATACACATACACATTGGTTGTAGTGTGCAGCAACCCCCAGTCCACACATGGTGACTGCATCCTATGTTGTTGTTGGCCCATGCATTTTGCACATTCCTGAGGGATTCCGTCTCCAAATATTTCACTGACTACTGGGACACAATCAATTCTAGGTTGTTGGAGTGGGAAGCACTGAAAGCAGTACTGAGTGGCTGGGAACTTGGGTCATGTCTTGGGCCAATATCCACAGGGCTTTGCTTTAAACAGAGGCATCACTAGGTCATCAATAGACTGTAGTCCAGTTGCAGGCTGTGATGTTAGCCATGCTGACAGATGCTCAGACACCCCACACCCTTCTGATTGAGCAACTGCATTGCTTTTAGTTTGCAACATGACAAACTGGAATGACCTCGGTGGGATATAAGTTAGGACAGCTCCTGTCCTGCCTCCTCTGTTGGTTAACAACAACCCAGAAAATGTTGATGATTAAGGATCACCTGCCCCAGATGCACAATAGTCAGGCGGCCATCCATGAATCCTTTTACAGTGTATTGTTGTGGCCTATACATTCCCCCCTAGTCTGAACGCAAGGTAGATGTTTCCTGATTCCTGACTGGATTGAATCGACCTGTACTTGATCTGGCAGCACGTGCAGTGATAAACAACCCGTTGATACAGGAGATATTCAGATTGATTCTGCGCACTGCCATGTTGACCACTCATGCGTTGGACAGCCTCCCGCCCAGTCTCGATAATGCCTATGAGCTTGTGCTCGCACACAGGTGACTGTATCTCTCTCGGCTACCTTGAGTGATTGGAGACACCCACAATCCATGTGGCAATATTTTTGGTGTACATTGTTAAAACACAACAGTGACCTAGCTGAACTTATGGCCACAAAATCTTTTGTCCCTGCTTGCAAAGAATTGTTGATCCTTAGTACAGTGGTGACACATCGCCTGCTGGTACACCAACAACATCTAGTGCATAATGTGGGGGGGGCAGGGCTTACCAGGCTCTAAGATGGCTGCATTGGAGTAAGCTCCCGTAATCTGGTGCCACAATCCTATATTATCCTGCAGTACCAGGCAACAAGAAGTAGCTGCTTACCCCTTGAGTAGGTGTCTTTCTCATCCTGGTTGCGACACCGGCATTTGCCGAGCAGTGACAGCCCCGTAAAGCGGTGACGATTGATTCCGGCTGGCGGCTGAGGTGAGGCCTACGCAGACTAGTGGAGAGTGTGGCTGCCAAGGGGAGGTAGGTCGGAGCGAGCTGTGTTCCCGATCGGCAGCTTGCGCGACCTGGAGTGGTGAGCCGTGTCCATCGGAGATCCTAGATCTGTGGCTGCCTGCGAGGGGATTTATTCCTGCCTGCCTTTGGAGAGATTGCGGGTGCGTTGGAAACTGGGCCGCGGTGAAGGTTGGAGGCAGCAGCCGGGCGGGCCTGTGCGACCTGCAGTGACGAGTCACGACTGCCGGAGATCCAGTTCTAGCAGCTGCCTAGGGGGTGATTTAGACCTGCCTGCCTTTGGAGGGACTGCGGATGCGGTGCAAGCTGGGCCGCAGCCGGTAGGAGCTACAGCCGCGGTTAAGGAAGGAGAGTGCAGCCTGGCGGGCGCGTCCCCGATCCCCCTGGGGCAGCGCGATCGGTCTTGCCTGCAGCCTGCCTTGTGATATATGCTTTACTAGCTGGGGAGCGCTTAGGTGTGTGAGGCGGCCGATACGCCCGAACTGGGTGAAAGTAAATTCGGCTTCTGCCCCCAGCGACGCAGAGTGAACCCGGCAGGGGCACTCCTAGTTAAATGACTTTGCCCCTCCGGTAGGTGGACAGCTGAGATGGATGTTCAACCTGAACTCCTCGTCAAGGAGCCGCAGCATCTGGGAAACCCACCATTTGACCGGTTTTACCGCCCACAGGCAGCACGCTACGATTTGGAAGGTATTTGGTGGCTCCTGAGGCCTGGACTTTAACAGCCAGATAGCGCAGAGCACAGAAAAAGCGCGTAGTTGCAGCTGCTTGATCCCATATTGGCACAATATCCCCTGGGAGCGGGAAGCGCTATTGAGGGGCATCATGGGGAAATCTGACAAGTCGTAACCCGAGTTACAATTCAAACCTCGAAAGTCGACCAAGCAGCTAGAGGCAGACAATGCTGCATGTGAGTCTGGCTCGGAGGCTGGGGAAATGGCGGAAGACCCTGATTTAAAACAAATCCTAGCAGCGAAGAAGCCTGACCAAGATAGAAGGGAAAATAGACACCTTATAATTCCCATGGACAGAATGTCAGAGTGCTTAGACAAGCACACAGAAAGGCTTGACCAAGTGGAGAAATGAGTGTCCGATGTTGAGGATACCGTGTTTGCCAGCTCTTTGGCACATGGTAAAATGGATAAACTACTGCAGATGGTCCATGCCAAAGCTGAAGGTTTGGAGGCGAGATCTCGTCTCAGTAATATAAGGCTGCTGGGAATTGTGGAATCTACCAATATCCCAAATATGGAACTCTTCGTGGAACAGTTGCTGGTCGCACTTCTGGGCAGAGAAACAGTTTCAAGCGTGTTCATTGTGGAGCACGCTCATCGCTCCCTTGCACCTAGACCAGTCCCGGGAGCCCCTCCGAGACCCATTATTGCAAAGCTGCTTAACTATAGGGATAGGAATGCTGCTCTGCCCAGGGCCAGGGAGCTGCGCACCCTACAACATGAGGGCATGGATATCTTCCTATACTCTGATTTCACACAGCAGGTTCAGGAAGCAAGGCGACTCTTTCTCCCCGTTAAGTGGAAACTTCGCGATCTCAACCTTGACTACATGATGTATCCAGCTAAATTGTTTTTACAAGCAGATGGGAAAGCATTTGTTTTTCTGATGAGGAGCAGGCACTGCAATTCCTAAAACGGCGAGAGGGAAATGGGTCTCGGCGGGAGCCTCCCTGATCTCCCGCTTCACGGCGGGTGATACTCCGGAGCCAGAGGAACAGTAACCTCAGCTGGACAATACCTGCCAGTGCTAACTTATGGCTCCTTCATGCTGTGGCGAGGAAGGAATAGCCGCTTGGCTGAATACCACATAGGCCACTGGTCCCTTTTCAATGGAAACGTGGCAACAATCTCTGTGTTCGATCAAGCCTCTCAATTACTCGGCTGGGGCGGTCAGCTAGCTCCATGCATATGTAATAGGTTGAACTGCTCACACAATATGTACAAGTTTGGTGAATTAATCGTAATGGCTCTTTTAGATGTATGCTATTGCTGTGTCCAACTGTAAATGATGATTTAAATAATTTGAGCAGAGCACCAGAGGGATAGCATGTTAGACATATTCAGTTTCATGAGACCGGATGCCGGAATAAGTTAGGTGCCGGTAACATCTGCCCCTGTGTGTTACCCACTTCTTGCTAATGTTTTTGTGTTTGGGCGGGGAAGGGGGGAGGTTGCTCTGGGATTTGTTTATATGGAGGGGGTGGACATTTTCTTGACTATGCCCAGTTGGGGTATGCATGGCATGGGAGGGGGAGGGGCTCAGAGTACAGGCACATGTACAAAGAGACCTGTTCAGTCTTTTTGTGCTGGCCTATAAGGCATGGAATTAAAATGTCAAGAAAGCCGATATGACCAATCCATCTTCTGTAACTGATGTACCGCCAGACTTGCTAAACAGAGTCTGATTTATGTCTTGGAATGTGAGGGGGTTGAATGACTTTAGGAAAATATGTAAAATAGTGGCATACCTTAGACGTCATCGGGTTGACATAGCACTTATTCAGGAAACACATTTGTCCCCCAGCAGCAATATGCTTACACCAAGACAGCTGTAGGGCAAATTTAATTCAACAGGGTTCACTTCGCATGCTAGAGGGGTACTAACGTGGGTTGATTCCAAATCTAGAATAAATATACAAGAATTGGATGTGGACCCAGGCGGTAGGTTTGTCATCTCTAGATGCTACAAAGAAGGGCTAAATATCAAAATAGTTAATGTATATGGCCCGACTTATGATTAACCCTGGGCGCAGTTCGCGGAGTTGCGCTACGCGGAACACCGCAAAGTGAAAAAAAAACTCTGCTGCACTACACGGAGCTCCGCAAGTGGCAGAGTACGGTAGAAAAATGCTGTTTGCAGTGATTTCACAGTGCCGGATGCTTGTGTGCACTGTGCAATCATCGCGAACGGCACCATGCAAAGCGCAAGCGGGCGCTGCTTTCCTTTTCTGCCGCTCGAGTAGATTTTTACTCGAGCGGCAGCTTTCTCAACGCGAACGGGCAGTTTCTCAACGCGAGCGGTCGGGAGCATACACGACCACTTGCAATGAGAAACCTGACCCCCCCGCGTTGAGAAATCTCACCGGGAGGTTGATTTTCCATACTCGCGCTCGCTAACTTTATGTTGACGATCGCGAACAAGGAAAAATCTCGCCGGGAGGTTGATTTTCCTCACTCGCGCTCGCCAACTTGACGTTGACGAACGCGAGCGAGGAAAGCGAGCGGAGATCACCGCCCAGGCTTAGAGTTCACCGCCCAGGCTTACTTATGATGATCCTCACTTCTACCATACAGTAGCTTTGGGGGCTCTTGCAGGGCCTGATCTACCATTGATCTGGGGCGGTGAGTTTAATTGCGTGCTGGATCCGGCCTGAGATCGCTCTAGGGGCCTGCCTCGGAAGCCTTCAGCAGCAGCCAGAGCTATAAATGATATTACTGAGCAGTTAGGCCTGCTGGATGTTTGGCGCTGGCGATCTCCGGCTGCCTCAGGGTTCTCTCAGTACTCAGCCCCCCACGACATTCATACCAGGATTGACTTCTGGCTTGTCTCCAAACTACTCTGTTCTAACGTAAGTGATTGTGGGCGACTCCCTCGCACTTACTCAGACCACTCCCCTATCCTTCTAGACCTGACCTTACCCCCAGAGGTGGCGCGACCTTCACTTTGAGGTTTCCCCCATACTCTCTATTGGACTCAGTATTTAAGGCTGACCTAGCTTCTGCCACTGAAGAGTTATTTGTCAACAATATAGGTTGGGTGGACAAGTTTACCACAATCTGGGAAACATTAAGGGGCCGATTCCCATCTCGGCCGGTAGGGCTCCGAATCGGATTCGGCTTTACCGGATCCGATTCGGAGCCCTGTTTCCCGACCGATTCGTACGTGCGTCCGGGCGAGCGAGTACGATGCGAAATCTCCGACCGACTCGTTCGCGAGACCCAACCGCACCGACCGACTCGTTCGCGAAAGCCGACCGCTCCGACCGACTCGCACGGACACGCCTCGCACCGCGCAATGGAGACGTTCCTCAGCCGGGTAAGTACGATGCGCGCCTCGAGCAGTCTGACCGACTCGCAGTCAGAGCCGCACTTTGGGGGTCCGTGTCGGACCCCCCTGTACGCCTAGCCGCGCGAGTCGCACACAGGGGGGACACATGGGTCCCCCCTACCTGTGCATGTACGGCGCGACCTGCTTCGACGCGTACCCGCTGTAGGGGGCGCCCTTGTTCGCCTCGCACCCATTGAGTCAATGGGAGCCCGCTTACGCGTTGTACGACCGGCTCCCATTGACTTCAATGGGAGTCCGACCGAATCGAGTCCGATAGCATACGAACGCATCGTACTCGTTCGGTCGGACTGCTAGGGTCCGATTCGGTCGGAAATCTCTCTGGGTCCGGCTCGTTCGGAGAGATTTCCGGCCCGAATCGGAATCGGCCCCTTAATGTTTTTGTCAGAGGGGTGGCCATATTTAAACATTCTGGGGTCCTTAGATCGATTAGAGATAGACTTGCTGCTTTGGAGAAGAGACTAGCGGGACTAGAGCAGGCTTATCAACAGAGGGGTGAGCAGCATACGCTACAGGAAATTAAAGTTATTTTAGGAGAATATCAGGAGACAGCAGATAGCGAAGTGAAGCATATGGGCAAGTACGCCACAGCCAGAGCGTACAGCGAGGGAGAGCGCCCTGGTGCGGCACTGGCAGCTATGCAGCGTCGCAACAGGGAAGCTAGCGCTATGACCAAGATACTGGGAGAAGATGGGAATCTGATACATGAAACGGCGCTTGTCGGAAGAGATTTAGAAGATACTATACAGAATTGTATAGCTCTATATCAGACCCGGATGCGGAGAGCATAAAGGACTATTTGGAGCATATCCAACTACCATGGCTCACTAACTCGCATTGAGAGCATCTTATGGTGCCCTTGGAGCCTAGTAAAATCTGCAGAGCTCTGCAGTCAATGAGAGATGGCAGCGCTCCGGGTTCCGACGGCCTGACTGTTACCTTTTATAAAATATTTGCGTACCTACTAATACCGCACTTAGTCACCTTATATGAGGAGATGGTAGAGGCGGATAAGATGCCGCCCATTATGAGGGAGGCCCTGATAATTACCATTCTTGAGCCAGGGAAACTGACAAACGAATGCTCCTCCTACAGGCCTTTATCACTACTAAATGTAGATACTAAACTGTTTGCCAAAATATTGGCAAATCGTTTGGACCCCTTGTGCCTATTCTGGTAGTGCCATAACAGGCTGGTTTTGATCCAGGGCGGTGCCTAATGTATAATCTTAGAACAGTTTTTGGGGTTAACCAAAACATTAACCCAGAGGTCAAAGCAGTTGCGGTCTTTTTGGACGCAGAAAAAGCGTTTGATTCCGTGGTATGGGCATTTATGAGGGCAGTGTTCAGACATTTCGGGGTCGGAGATGTTTCTCTGCGTTAGGTGGGGGTCTTGTATAACGCCCTGTGGCTAGGGTCAGGGTTGGTAATGTGGTTACCCCCTCCATTACAATATCTAGGGGTACCAGGCAGGGGTGCCCACTGTTGCCACTACTCTATGCCCTGGTGGGTAAACCTTTGGCCTGTGCTTTGAGGGAGTACCACAGGCACAGAGGGCTGCGATTCCCTAGATACCAGCTGATTGTGTCTGCCTATGTGGATGACATGCTTTTATATGTCCGGAACCCAGGGAAAATTCTTACATCGGTGCTTACAGAGGTCGTGAATTTTGGGGCTATATCAGGCCTAAAAGTCAACTGGTCAAAATCTACTATTTTTCCACTAACCCCAGCCATAACTCCTGTGGAGCTGGACTTCCCTTTACAATGGACCACGGAGTCGGTGCGATACCTGGGTATACAGGTACATACTGAGCCTAAGGTAGTTTTCTCTGAGAATTATGGGAGGGCTAATGCTAAACTGGAGGAAGATGTATCGAGGTGGATATGCCTGCCTCTCTCGTTGATAGGGCGCATATCTTTAATGAAAATGATTGTACTCCCGAGATTTCTGTTCTTGTTTTTGAATATACAGATGATTCTCCCCATTCGAACATTGGCAGTTTTCCGCTCATTACTTATTAAACTTGCCTAGGCTGGGAAACAGCCAAGGGTTAAGTGGGATACTTTGACTTTGCCCTACTCGCTGGGCGGTCTTAGTGAACCTGACTTGGATCTGTACAACAGGGCGGCGCAAGGCTCGCATGCCCAATACTGGATCCAAGAGTCGCAGAAAGTGCCACACCTACATATTGAGGCAGTCGCTGCTAATCCCTTTTCGCTCCCCCAGATGTTGTTCCGGACACCCATCAGAAAGGCGGGTATATTGGATTCCGTAAACTCTACAGTACATGCTTGTAATAACCTGTTAAACAGACAGGCAGGTTCCCTTTTGTACTCTACTCGGATACCGATCGAATGGTGTCATTGGTTCTCGACCGGACAGGATAGAGGGGCAGTCACTTCGCTGAAATGACTACATTTTCTGCGGATGGGCGACCTGTTCCAGGAATGAGTGGCACGCAAGTGGGAAGACATAATCACGGAGGACCATGTACCCTCCCTCTTAGAGCAATATAATTTCCATCGAGATAGGCATGCACTGTGTGACATTCTTGGGGAAGACTTGACAGAACCCATGGAGATTTTATCACTCACTAGCATCCTGCGATCCCCCCCTCCTGCTAAGATAGTTACTGTTATTTATAATCAGACAAAAGACTCCAGGAAATCAACACAGAGTAGGCCCCGACGGGATTGGCAAAGCGACTTAGACATGGTTATTGACGATGGTGTTTGGAGATACTGCTGCGAGCTGACTAAGCGTATCTCACTTAATGGTAAACATCGGCTTATCCATTTTAAATACCTGAATAGGGTTTACTACATGCAAGAGAGATTGAAGAAGTATAGCCTGCGAGCTTGCCCACGCTGTGGAGAGGAAGAGGCAGGATTTCTACACGTAGCATGGCTATGACCCCGGATAGCTAAATTTTGGGACAAGGTGTTTTGTACAATAAACAAGATCACGGGCCTCTCGCTGGCTCCGGATCCGCTGCTTGCCCTACTGGGCTACCGCAAAAACATATGTAAACAGGCCAGATGACTGGTGGATATGGGACTGCTTCTCGCTTAGGGGCCGATTCCGATCTCGGCCGGTAGGGCTCCGAATAGGATTCGGCTTTACCGGATCCGATTCGGAGCCCTTTTCCCGACCGAATCGTACGCGGGTCCGGCCGAGCGAGTACGATGCGAGTCGCCGACCGACTCGTCCGGGCGACCCGACCGCTCCGACCGACTCGTACCCGGATCGTACCGCTCCGACCGACTCGCTCGGACCCGATTCGCACCGCGCAATGGAGACGTTTTCCGGCCGGGTAAGTACGATGCGCACCTCGACCGCTCCGACCGACTCGCGCCGTCCGACTCGAACTCGCTGTCGGAGCCGTACTTTGGGGGTCCGTGTCGGACCCCCTGTACGCGTACCCGCGTGAGGCGCACACAGGGGGGACCCATGGGTCCCCCCTACCTGTGCGTGTACGCCGCGAGCGCTCGCGGCGTACTCGCTGTAGGGGGCGCCCTTGTCCGCCTCGCACCCATTGAGGCAATGGGAGCCCGCGTACGCGTTGTACGACCGGCTCCCATTGAGTTCAATGGGAGTCCGACCGACTCGTGTCCGGTGGCATACGAATGCATCGGACTCGTTCGGTCGGACTGCACGGGTCCGAATCGGTCGGAAATCTCTCCGGGTCCGGCTCGGTCGGAGAGATTTCCGGCCCGAATCGGAATCGACCCCTAAGCGTAGGGTGTCTATGCTCTGGGCCACGGGTCTGATCCTGACAACAGCTGAATGGGAGAGGGATATGCTATATTGCAACACGCAATCAGACACCTATAGTGAACTCCTTTCCCCGCAGAGCCGGCCTGCAGGCTTTTGGGGCCTATACCAGCAATACTTTGTGGGAAAAGAAACTGGCGAGCCTGAGGGAAGTTACGTCTTAGAGCTCATGTATGACCTTGCCAGCTGAATACGGACATGTATTATAGCTAATCTGGAGAGTTGCTTGTGCTGACTTGATGCGACTAAATGCATTTGGGATGTGCATAACAATGCTTATTTTTTTTAATATGACCCCATGAAATGTAATTTACTCTGCATGGCATATATAAATGTATGGTATAAGATTACTGCTGATTTGTCTTCTGGCCAGCCAATGCAATTATGTACTGTATTGGGTTTCTGTACTTTTCTGTAAAAGTTCATAAATAAAGTAGTAAAAAAAAAAAATCTAGTGCATAATGTCCAAAAGGGTTTTATCCCAGATAGATCCACAATGCTTAACATTTTTATGCAAAATAGGGTGCTGTAGCTGGTCCAGGGGCCGTGATCCTAGGGGATCACTGACAGAATATCGACCACCACAATATCGACTTACACAAATATCGGGACATAAATATTGTTGTCAAAAATATCGACCTATCTTTATAATGGTAAGAACAAAAATATGGGAAAAAAATATTGTTGTAAAAAATATCGATGAACAGAATATCGTGTTTTTTATATGTATAACAAATATTGTAAAATAAATTAAATAATATATTTAACTTATAAAAAATTATTTAGATTTATTTGTAAATTTTAACATTAATAAGTAATACATTTTATTTAAAAAAATTAAACATACATATATAAAATATAATATATATATTTACTTAAAAACAATTAATAAATAATAATTTTAATTAATTTTAAAATGTTATAAATATTTTAAAAATTATAAATAAATATATATATATGCATACACCTGTAAAATAAAAATTTATAAAAAAATATATTATAAATTAAATATTAAATATTTTTTAAACCTACATTTTGCACTACATTGAGTGCAACAGTACAGAAAGTGTTGGAGAGCAGAGGGGAATAATTTACTATTCCCACTCCAATGAGTGCAACAGTATGGAAAGTGTTGGATAGCGGAGAGGTAAAAATTTGTATTCCCACTCCAGTGAATGCAATAGTAGGGAAAGTGATGGATAGTGGAGGGAAATAATTTACTATTCCCCCTCCAATGAGTGCAACAGTAGGAAAGTGTCGGATAGCGTAGGGTTAAAATTTACTATTCCAACTCCAGCAAGTGCAACAGTAGGGAAAATGTTGGATAGCGGAGAGGTAAAAATTTGTATTCCCACTCCAGTGAATGCATTAGTAGGGAAAGTGTTGGATAGCGGAGGGAAATAATTTACTATTCCCACTCCAATGAGTGCAACAGTAGGGAAAATGTTGGATAGCGGAGGGGAAAAAATTACTATTCCCACTCCAGCAAGTGCAACAGTAGGGAAAGTGTTGGATAGCGGAGGGGTAACAATTACTATTCCCACTACAACGAGTGCAACAGTAGGGAATGTGCTGGATAGCGGAGGAGTAAAAATTACTATTCCCACTCCAGTTAGTGCAACAGTAGGGAAAGTTTTGTTTAGCGGAGGGGATAAAATTACTATTTCCACTCCAGTGAGTGCAACAGTAGAGAAAGTGTTGGATAGCGGAGGGGTAAAAATGACTATTCCCACTCCGAGTGCAACAGTAGGGAATATGTTGGATAGTGGAGGAGTAAAACTTACTATTCCCACTTCAGCTAGTGCAACAGTAGGGAAAGTGTTGGATAGCAGAGGGGATAAAATTACTATTCCCACTCCAGCGAGTGCAACAGTAGGGAAAGTGTTGGATAGCGGAGGGGATAAAATTACTATTCCCACTCCAGCGAGTGCAACAGTAGGGAAAGTGTTGGATAGCGGAGGGGAAAAAATTACTATTCCCACTCCAGTGAGTGGTACAGTAGGGAAAGTGTTGGATAGCGTAGGGGTAAAGATTACTATTCCCACTCCAACGACTGCAACAGTAGGGAATATGTTGGATAGCGGACGAGTAATACGTACTATTCCCACTCCAGCTAGTACAACTGTAGGGAAAGTGTTCGATAGCGGAGGGGATAAAATTACTATTCCCACTCCAGTGAGTGCAACAGTAGGGAAAGTGTTGGATAGCGGAGGGGAAAAAATGACTATTCCCACTCTAGTGAGTGCAACACTAGGGAAAGTGTTGGATAGCGGAGGGGTATAAATTACTATTTCCACTCCTGCGAATGCAGCAGTAGGGAAAGTGTTGGATAGCAGAGGGGTAAAAATGACTATTCCCACTGAAGAAAATTCAAATTTAAAAACAAACAAAATATCAACTACAATACAAAAGATAATAAAAAAACAAAAAACAAAACATATAGAAAAATATAAAAAATTACAAAACATAGACACATATTATAATGTTAAATAAATCTAAACACTACATACAAAGATTAATTTTTAAAAATTTAAAAATAATTTACAAACAAATAAATATTTTGTAATAGAAATTATTTATAATCAAAAACATTAATTATTACATAAATGATTTTTTTCCGACCCCATAACACCACATAATTTACAACACACATCTAAATTTAAAAAAAAGTGTAGCTCCTTAATTAACACAATTAATTATCAATTAAACAAATATTATTAATTCAAAAACATATTAAAACAGATAAAAATTAATGTACTAACCAAACATTACCCCTATAGAACCAAAATCCACAAACAAAATAAAAATAAACAATTACCAAAATTATTTATCAAGTAATAAATTAATATTAATGATTAAGTAATGATTAATTAATTTAAACTAAATTACTTTCCACCCCAAACCCCAATAAACACCACAACACACACCTAAAAATAATTACACAATTTCCATAACAAATTTAACATTAATAAATTAATATCAATTAACCACAAATCATTAATTAATTAAACAATTGCCATATTTAGCATTAATTAACAAATAATTAATTAATTATAAATAAATTACCTCCCACCCTATTCCTCTATAAACCCCACGACCCATATCTAAAAACATGACACAATTAACATAATTAATTAACAATTAATTAATTAATTAATATAATTAATAACAATTAATAATCAAATTATAAATAATTATTAATAAATTACTTCCCACAATTAACACTATAAAATGAAATTAAATATTAAATAAAAATATTAATTAAATGTATTAAAATTAAATTACTTCCTACCCTACTCCCCTATCAACCCACAACCCACTCCTAAAAAAATGTCACAATTAACATATTTACCAATTAATTAATAACAATTAACCAGTTAAAAATAATTAATAATAAATTAATTCCCACAATTAACAGTATAAAATATTGAATAAATAAATATTAATTAATAAAAAATAATAATATTTTAATTATAATTATGTTACTTCCCACCCTATTCCCCTATAAACCCACAACCCGCTCCTAAAAAATGACACAATTAACATATTTACCAATTAATTAAGTAATAAAAATGAACGGCCAATTATTAATTAATTACTAATAAATTAATTTCCACAATTAACACTATAAAATAAAATTAAATAAATATTATGTAAAAAATATTAACAAATGTATTAAAATTAAATTACTTCCCACCCTATTCCCCTATAAACCTACAACCTGCTACAGAACTAAAACACAAAATTTAATTAAAATAAAATTAATAACTACTAAAAATGAACACATATTAAAAAACAAAAGCAATACTTAGACAAAAAAATGGAGCACATAAATTTAAAGTACAGACTAAAATACATAACACTAACTAAAAAAACGATATTTTTAACAAGTATATTTTTGCAAACGATATTAATGACTTTGATATTTTTAAAAACGATATTTCTTACCTTAAACTCGATATTCTTGAACACGATATTCCTGCTGTCGATATTTCCGTGTCTCGATATTTCAAACTCGTGATTAGTGCAAGTCGACATTCTGGGGCCGATTCCGATTCAGGCCGGAAATCACTCCGACCGAGCCGGACCCGGGGAGATTTCCGACCGAATCGGACTCTAGCAGCCCGACTGAACGAGTACGATGCGTACCCATGCAATCGGATTCGATTCGGTCGGACTCCCATTGAAGTCAATGGGAGCCGGTCGTACAACGCGTACGCGGGCTCCCATTGACTCAATGGGTGCGAGGCGAACAAGGGCGCCCCCTACAGCGGGTACGCGTCGATGCAAATTGCGCTGTACATGCACCTGTGTGCGACTCGCGCGGCTATGCGTACAGGGGGGTCCGACACAGACCCCCAAAGTCCGGCTCCAACTGCCCTTTGGAGCCGGACGGCGCGAGTCGGTCGGACTGCTCGAGGCGTGCATCGTACTTGCCCTGCCGGGGAACGTCTCCATTGCGCGGTGCGAGCCGTGTCCGTGCGAGTCGGTCGGAGCGGGTCGGACCCGCGTACGAGTCGGTCGGCGATTTCGCGTGCGCTCGCATCGTACTCGCTCGCCCGGACGCACGTACAAATCGGTCGGGAAAGAGGGCTCCGAATCGGATCCGGTTAAGGCGAATCCGATTCGGTGCCCTACCGGCCGAGATCGGAATCGGCCCCTCTGTCTCTATGCCGTCCCTAGGTAGCCTGCTTAGTGCTGGAATTGGTGAAAGCATTAAAAAAACGTTGATTGTGTATACATGTTTACCACTCTGTCAAATGTGGACATTGCAGGGCAGCTGCAACAGCACATATGCCTTTTTCATGCCAAGCCAACTGCACAAGTCAAGTGTCACCGTCTTTTGGATTGTGCAGGGGGACTCATCGGGGCTGTCCCCTTTCCCCACTTCTCTTTGCCCTGACAATATAGCCACTAGCCCACAAATTTTTCAGGGATGTTAATCATGGTGAGTTCCACTGGGCTTGCGGTACATGTAGTATGCTTTTATGCAGAAGACATGCTGCTCCATATTCAGTCTATCTGCAGGGACATTCCAGATATTTCTGTGAGACAATCAGATTTGCAGGGTGTTTTGAGTTTGTGTGTTAATTGGGCCAAGTGTCGTGTTTTTGCCCTCTGTGTGGATTATCCTCCACAAGAGGTGATGGACGGATGAGCAGAGTGTGATGCAAGAGCTTCATGTTTTTTGGTACTTATGGATCTGTAAATGTGATGATGCTAAGTATCTCATTGTGTGAATTTTAGCAGCGCCATATCCTCATTACGTCCACAGATTTTTGTTTTTTAATCACTCTTCCAATTACAAGCCAAGGCTGTATTTCACTTTCTGAGAAGATAATGCTCCCCTTCATGTTGTGTTTTTGCCATCACCTAACAGTGGCTGTGTCTGCTGCTACCTCCAGGGAGTTTGACACCATGCTGCAAGAGTTGATCTGCAATAGTGGCATGATAAGTGTGGCTCTGTGGAGGCTGCATCTGCCAGAGCGACGGCTGTCAAGGCTGTGCATTTTAAAAGGAATGTTATGTGGCAGGACCACTGCAATGGCCAGTGTTAAGTTTTTTTGGTAGGCAGTTGTACATGCATGTTCCCAAAATGCAGGGCACATGAGATTGCGGGATCAATGTTGATCAATGTTGCTCCCTGAAGCACAGCTCCCCTGTGGAACTGGCAGCCTGGTAATAAGCGTGTTTTTGGGCTGATAGGGCCTGTGGTTACTGAGTGACATGATACCGTACTCTCTGTCTTTTATTCTGCATGTCCTGGCTCATTTCCATAGAAGCATTGTTGGGAAGGACTGACAGGATGGGGAGACACAGGATTAAGCTCAGTGGCGGACCTAATCAGGGTCTGGGAGCACATTACCTTTGTTCAGTTGAAGGAAGATCCTGAAATTGCAGGGGTCCTTTTCTTGGCACATGGCACACTGATGGCTGTTATGGGACACATTTGGAGAGTGACAGACACTGAATCGGCACATCGGCCTCTAACCCAAGCCCTGCACATCATGGGTGGAGTTCGGAGACTGGTGATCTTATTTATTGATGTGTTTGAACACATGAAAAATGACCCACTGTCACCTGCTCGCTAGCTATGGGACACTGATATTTTATGAGTCTTCCGCGGGCGAGGAGTGAGAATAGACTATACACTACCGATGTACAATATTGCACAATGTCAACCTCCAGTCCATTCAATTTGACATCTGGCACAGGGCATGTCTCAGCTCAGCTGTCCGACCACGAAAGTTTGTGTCCTGCCCTCTGTGCACACAATGTAATGCACCTATATTGTATTTGATACATATGTTCTGGACATGGCTGTATGCTGCAAACCTGTGTTGCGGAGTCACAGATATACTTGGCCCAGTGGGGGTTGGTTCAACCTCCTTCCTTTGGAGGGGATGCAAAGATGGTTATTCCTGCAGATGATGTTTTTAAAGTTATCCGATGAAAGGATGGATTTGTAAATGCTCATCACACGCGAGGCCATTTGCATGCATTGTTAGGCCACTGCAGTCCCAACACTGCAATACTTGTGCGCAGCAACTCGCTGATGTTGTGGGCTGAGGCTACTGTGCAGCACAGGGAGTGAGTTGCGTGCCTCCACAGTATTGCAATAGCTAAACTGTAGGACAGTTTGTTACATGAAGAACCGCTGGATGGTGAGGTTCACAAACACATGGTCATGAACCTATCAGAGGTGGTCCAGACATGGCTAGATGAGGCAGCTGCTCTGTCATGTGAGACAGACTGTCTGCATGACATTTTTTCCTTTGGTCACGTGTATGGTTGTCTTTTAGAGTTCACATATGCTACAATGTCAACTGTTGACAATGGCTATTGTACTGGAGGCCCGGTCTCACCCCCCCATGTGTGGCCTGTGAGGTATGTGGGTTGCTGACCTTCTAAATGCACATGATCCCTCTGTGCTCTTCTATCTTGTTATGGTTATGGTATTGTTAAATTTTGTACGATATGCTTCTCTTGTGGTATGCTTGACTCATTGATGAATGCTTGTTATGCCCATCTGACCAGATCTGCATTGCCTGCTCAATGAACGATGATTTACATTCATCCAAATTTGTGTCCAGGACATGAAAATGAGCTGATAGTAAGGTTTTGGTTTGGATGTTGAAATGTTTTTGACTTGTGTGCAGAGACATTCATTGTGCCATATGCCAGCAAACGCATTTCCCTGTCTCTGTCTTTTGTATGTGAGAAATTGCCTTAGTTTGGAGATGTGTGTCTTCCTTCGCCAAGGTTTTGGATGATAAACCATACGTTGTGTACCTTCGGATTTGAGGCCTGCTCAGTGTGGACTGTTATCACTTTGTCCCTTTTTGAGTGCTGTGACTCCAAGTGGTATATTTTGATACCATGTCCTGACTGTACAGGTAGGTATCCTATCTCATGCCCTGCTGGCTGGCCTCAGTGAACAGTGGTAGAGGAATGGCACAGGTCCACCAGGGGCATGTAAAGCGGGCCTGGAAAAGCATAGGGGGCCCCTAGATAGTTGTGTCCCAATGTATTTGAGTGTGGTGTGTGTGCTATCAGACCTGTGTGCATGCTAGGAATTGTATGTAAGGGATTCATCTCTCTGAGTCCTGCTCTAGATCTGTGCTGGATCCTTTATATCCCATTCTGTTTGTGACTCCCTATGATGGCCTGGCTACGTGCCCTGGGGTGACGCTGAGATAATGGTGGACATAGGCTTTGGTGGATTCCTGCTCAGACACTGCTGTACTTATCAGGACACAGGATGTGGGACTGCGGGATTGGGCTGATGGGGGACTGGCAGGACAGGTCGGACTGTAGTAGTCAATTTGTTGTTTAGAGACATGTATTAATCTGTCAACAATTGGTGCATCAGGTAAAGTGAGATGTGAGATAGTAAACAAGCTAGGCATAGGCTTTCCATCTGATTGGGTGGATGTATTGTATTGCTACGGTAGATCAGCCATATCATTTGACCACATTTTCCTGTGTGGTTCATACATATTGTTGGTTAATTGCAAGCTATACAGAGTAGATAATGTGCTTTTTGCTATGGTGTTTGGGAAATGGCAAGATAATTAGGATAAATGATGTCACTTGCTGCAATGTGACTTCCTATGACATGGGATGTTGTGGTCTTTGTATGCCTTTCAGGTATTTGGATTTTGCCTGGGGAAATGATACATGTAGGTGCAGGCATGGTGCCAGTGTATATGTCTCTGTTGTCATACTTTTATGAGTACATTGGAGTTCTGTTGCCCTATTAAGATTCGTTGTGTGCTGTGGTGCGGTGGCATACTCATGTATTCATTTAGTTATACATGCATATATGTAGCTATGGGCATTCCTGTTCCAACGTAAAATGTGTGTTTCTCCCATGATTTGGCGGTCTGATTGTACATACCTCATGATGACATTCTCTCATTTGCCATACACAACATGCAGAAGAACACTTTCTACTGTATTGACTTTCACTGGGTAGTTACATTAATCTGTAGGGGTGCACAGCATCGGTCGCAGGAAGCGTGTTGGGATGAGATTCGGAGTTGAAATACTCCCCTTCCACCTACTCTGACAAGGTAGTTGGCCCGACAGATTTGGCACGTCAGAAATACGCATCGTAATGGGGCGGGCGGTTTCGGACTCGGAAGTGAATCCGAACTGCTTCATTCAGCGTTTCTGATGGCTTCCTGGTCAGAATATCCAATCGGATTCGGTGGAACCGAGTTAGTCAGTAAGCAATGTGTTTTGGGTATCATAATGCGTCGGTTGGTACAACTGCATCCAAGAACGAGTCGGTTGGATGGTCCACCTGCGACAGGCCCTCGGATGCCCTTCCGCCCGACATCGTAATCGGCCCCCTAGTATGAGTGTTTTTTAGGGAATGGAGTTTCGTTTGAACTATGAGACTATGATTAGGAATTCATACATAAATCTTAGACTTAGGATTTTGAAAGAGAAGAAAGGAATTGTGTACAAGATGCGAGCAAGGCATGATAGATGGGGTCCTCACCTATGAAGTTATGGGATAAGTGTGTGTAGTCATAATTATATAGTTGATAGAAATGCTATGTTGGATCAATACTCTATGTTTAAAGGTACATATCACATTTGCAGTAAAACAGCTTATTATTTTAACAAGTAATTGAGTAGGTTATTGTTAGCTAGCTTTGGTATTCACTAAGATATACCAAGTAAATAGGTTGAATGAAATGAATTATAAAATAGTGAATTGTGGAATAGGTCAGGCTATTTTGGATGTGTTTGGTATGTTGATTCCTCTTTTTGGAGTGACTTTAAATGATGTTAAGATTAGACAGTTGCCTACTTTGGTAGAACGTTTGGCTGCTAACATTGCAGGTGAATTAACTAAAATTAATGAAAAATTGTTTGCCATTTGTGCAAAGGTGATTCATAATAGACCTGCTCTAGATATGCTTTTGGCAAAAGAAGGTGGTGTGCGTCATGTGATTAAGGTACAGCAATGCTGTCTGTATGTGCCAGATAGCAAAAGTATTGAAAATATAACTAACATTTCAAGCATAATTCATTCTTTGGGAGAAACTGCTGAGTGGGTAAACAGCCATAACAACGAAATTTTCACAACGAATACCATTACCCCACATTCCAACACAGCGCATCTACCATTACTCCGCAATGCCATTACAACGCATGGCATTACAATGCATATGCATTTACCACGCATGCCTTTACAATGAATTTCATTGTAAAGGCATGAATAGTAAAGGCATATGTATTTTACATGTAAGTATAAGGTAAGTATATGGTTTAGGGTGGGTTTGGGTTTTGGGGTGTAGGGGTATAGGTTTTAGGGGTATTTTTAGGGTTGAGGGTGTGTTATGTTTCGTATAGAGGCCCTAATATAGACACTTTATATATACTGTATTTGGTCATAATCGCATACGCCCTATTATGGTCATAATCGTATATGCCCTATTACGGTCATAATCGTCTATGCCCTATTATAGTCATGATCTCCCATGCCCTAATATAGGCATGATCTTTCACCTACATTAGTTCCCTACAGTACAGAACGAACTCTGAGGGTTGAATGTTATCTAGTCTGTGGTTTGAACACTGAAGGGTCTTTCCCGAACACAGGCCTACAATGTACTCATAAATTATGCATGAGCATTCACCAGCTAATCTCCTGCATAATATGTATGTACAAAGTTCACCCCTGACGTCTTCCTCATGTCCAACAAAGACCAATACAAACCATACTAAGGGACGAGACACTTTAGGGTATAAATACACCACATCTTGCCATGGTAAGAGAGAGGGAACCGAGACTTCCATGCCGATACACTGACCAGAGATGCGGAGGCTCCTGCATGCAGTCGCTCCAGCTGACAGCGGTCTAACACAGCCCTTGCGGGGTGTCCAACTCGAGACCAGGACGGGGTCCCACACTCTCTCTATTCAGGTAATGGGGTTCGACTAAATCCTAGAGGGATTCTTGGCTCTTAGACCTACACACATGCTAGGTACACTTAGGTACATCTAGTTAGGCTTCGTAGGAGTATGCACACTTTTATAATGCATTTCATATATTCATGTATGTAACCATCATTATTGCAATATGGTAGAACTCTACTATCCTTTCACTTTTATCGTACTGCTGATAATATATCTCTGCTATTGTCTGCTGGTTGTTGCAGCACATATATTCTACACTAGAATAACAACTGTTCAATAAATACTTATTGACACGCCCAGACTCTTTATTCTGTGTAACTCTCTGAGACAAACAGAACAAGTAAGCACGAGTGACTGAGCGAAAAGTAGTACACTGTTTCCACTATTCTGAGGGATCAGGGTTGTCATGATCTAAGGTTGCCAGGAACTAATCTCTCCCCGATAAGAGGAGATTCTAGTGGCACTGTGAGCTAACTAATGCAAATCAGGCTAACATACGCGGTGGGGGTGCACAGAGCCAGTCTGTCACCAAGCCCACAGTTTATGTTATCCAAACGCGCAGGTCCTGCAGGGGTACTATAGGAACTACACGACATGGCGCCCAACGTTGGTTGGGTACTTATTTAACAGTAGAATCTGAGTAGTTGAGTCATACAATTCTCAGAGAACCTACTCACAAAACCCCAGAGACGTCTGGAGTGCGTGGGCACAAAATCCGCCACAGCTGAGTAGTACAAAAATACTATTTATTGGCTGTTGGTTATTCAAGCTTGAAAGGACATAGTGTTCCTAAAAATTGTGCATAACACCTTATCTTAGTTCCCTTGGAACACTTCTTCCTCTAAACATGACAGATGCCGAGGTAAGGGCAGAGAGAGTTGAACTGAATTTTTCAGAAGGAAAAGATTCTACGGATGCAATACAGATTGCACCAAAATTCAGAATGACAGTCACCCTAAGACTATTAGAAAATGGTTAACAAGCTAGGGGTGGCATTGTAGTTTTCGTGATTGAGGCACACGAATCAAACAAAACAGAGGTATTCTATTCATGGGTTACATTCCCAGCAGCAAATGCAACAACAAAGACATTTCACGACTATATAGAAGGAGATGCACCACCGGAATATTGTCCGTTTGAGGACATAGAGATTCCACTCACTTACCAGGAACATTATTACTGGTTTAATGGCGCCCTACCCCACGTACGAAGAAGAGTAAGGTTAGGCCCACTCGGAGGAGAAGGAGCCACATGGCCAATATTTGCGGTCTACACACCACATCCTGACATTGCCACAATGCCACCAGGAGACTTACTCGTACAACACACAGATTTAATTAAAATCTACAGAAACCTGACACAATTTGTCATGAGGACTTTAACAATCCAACCTGCACCAGGCACAGCAAATAGTACTCCAGCTCAGGGTACAGGAAATAAAATTACTCCTCAAACATTACACGCGAGTAATGGGCAAAATGGCCGCAAAACGCGAACAAATACCATTCTGGATAGCTCAGAAAATAACTCAGCTTGAGGCAGTATTCCCGAATACTACCACCTGTGATAAACACAGAATACTAACAATCTGCTTGCCCATGGGGTTCACACCGGAAATAGAGGACTGCACCTCTTGGGGTACAGTCTTTGCTGCCATATATACCAGAACGCATGGTATCCGGTCATTAGCAGTAGTACCTGACGTATTGAGACAGATACAAAATGAGTACAGAGCAGAGCCTGCCCTTAACTTAGGGATGAAGTTACTAGGTAACTACGAACAGGTATCAGCCATAATACTAGCTAACATTAAGGGGGAAGCAGCTTCAGTGGCGATCCGCCAACGCCTAAGGGAGTTCAGTCCAGTAGATCAACAACACGAACTACCCAAAATAATTGAAACTGCATATGCAGATTAGGCAGGGACAGTTTAGGTGGGAAAGCATTAAAACCACATCTAGTGGGCGGTTCTGAAAAGGACACTACAAAGCAGACACCTACTTCTTCTAAAAAGAAATGGGAAAATAAAAAGCAACAAAAGTCTAAAGACAGCAGATCTCAATCCCGAGGCAGGTCTCCTCAACAGGAGCCCTCTGAAAGGAGGTATAACTTCAGGAATAGGGATAATATTAGGAAACCTGACAGGTATCAGGATACTGATACACATTCCTCTAGTTCCTTTCAAGGTTCATCAAAAAACTCCGAGAGGGAAGGACAGTCAGAACAAAGACAAGAGGAGCGTACAAAGTCCAGAGACACGCAACGCGCTGTGGACTACGCACCTAAAAAAGAAGATAAACAAAAACAAACACCTCAGTTCAAAAAGAAGAAGGTAGCAGGTCTTAAGATCAGACATGCCCATAATTCTGAGGACACAGCTTCTGAACGGGGAATGGGCTCTAACGATGCTAGACAGCGTGGCAGAAGTAACAATAGCTCGCCAGAACCTGAAGGAATTTCTGGTGACAGCGGATTTGAGTGAGTATATCACGGTGGAAACACCTGATACTCGGGTAAGTGTCCCACATAAGGTACATGAGATAACACTCCGGATGGAGGGGGACAAGCCCAGGAAAGTTAAAGGTCTATTTTGGAAAAATCTGTCATCTGGATTTGACATCCTATTAGCAGAGCAAGACTGGCCGCCAGCATTTGTCATGGAGTGCCCTAAGGGAGAAACGGTAATTTTTCCAGCCTTTTCCGACCTCGTTCCCATACATTTAAAACATTCATATGCGCAGGAGTGGGCGGTTGCCCTACCTCCAGCACTGTACAAAAATCATGCTGATTGGGATGAGGATTCAACTCACCACATGATCCCGTTAAAAGTTTCCCCAAATGCTCAAAGGCAATACCCTATAAAGCAGGAAGCTAAAAAACAAGTCAGGGAGATCCTAGATCAACTAGAATACCAGGGGGTGATTGAAAATTGCACTTCACCTATGAACAATCCTTTGTTTCCCGTAATGAAACCTGACAACACATATCGTTTAGTTTTGGTTTACAGACATTTAAACACTTGCACAAAGACATTTGCAGTTCAAAATGCACACAGTGCCGCATTAATGAATAACATTGTGCGGAAAAAATACAAAACTACACTAAATATCTCAAATGGATTTTTCTGCCGAAATATAGCGCCTGAAAGCAGGTATTTGACCGCATTCTCAGCGCTAGGGTCCCAACGGCATTTTTGTTGACTCCCCCAAGGGTATAAGAATAGCCCGGGGTTGTTTTCAGCACGGGTAACAGAGTTACTCCAAAATTTGGATGAAGAAGCATTGTCCTATGTGGATGATATTTATCTGACGGACGATGACTTACCAAGGCATTTGACCAGGGTGAGTACCATTATTATGGGATTCGCCTGTGAGGGATATAAATTAAATTTATACAAATCAAAGATTGCCCATCTCAATGTCCTGTTCTTAGGGTATGAGCTGTCAAGTGAAGAAAAAAGCCTAGCAGCTAACTTTTTAGAAAAGTGTGCGCTGCTCCAACCTCCAAAATCGTTAAAGAATTTACAATCAATTCTGGGCTTCCTAAATTTTGGTCGAACATACATTTGGATTACGCAGAAAGAGTAAAACCTTTCTACGTCTTAATAAATCCTGATTTTTCAGTCAGACAATGGACACAGGGACATACAAACATCCTACGTTCACTACAAGAAGACATGATAGCTTCAAAACACTTACAGACACGCGTAAATGTACACAACTTAGTGATCCGAGTAATAGCGGGTCAATGCGGGTACACTTAATTGAAGGTGAATGGGTACCAATCGCATACAAATCACACCTGTACACAAACGCAGAGATGCGTTTCACTTCAACAGAAAAAATCCTGACAGCAGTGCAGACCGCTGTAGCAAGAGAAAGCAGGGAAAGCGCACAATAGTCGTGACCCCAGTACCAGCCTTAGAGGCTGTTACAAAGGCTAGCATTCCAAATGCGAAAGCCTTACATCCCAGATGGATACAATGGGCTAATTCTCTTACTGCAACGGATGTTGAATACAGATTTGATTCAAGTTTAAAAACACAAGCAGTTCTGCAATACGAACAAGAATATCCTCTACCAAATGAGATTTTGCCTCTAGAACAGTATGAATATATTATTTACACTGACGGATCTGCTCAACCGGCCATAGGGAGTAAGCAAGCTTACAGCGCAGCGTGTGCGATTGTTAAAGGTTGCATGCGCGATGGAAAGTTCCATCCAAGTTGCACTAAAACGCAATCTCTAGGAGACTGCACCGCTCAGTTGGCAGAATTAAAAGCACTGATACTGGCACTTGTAAATACGGGTCACGAATTCCCCACATTAATTGTGTGTGATTCCTTTTACTGTGTACAGTCATACAATGAATACTTACATCATTGGGAACAAAACGGGTTTAAAGACGCAAAAGGTGGCACAATTAAGCATAAAATACTATGGGAACAGGTAGTGGAGTTGAGAAACGAACTACCAAGGGCTCACGTGATACATACACTGAGTCATCAGCGTGATGGCGTTCATGTTGAAGGGAATTCATTGGCTGATGAAACCGCAAAGGGGGCTGTACGCACAGCATCCGTAGCTGCAATCACTCGTTCAAAAACGAGAATAGACGGCGAGATTTTGGTAGCTGTCATTGCTTCACGCAAAGGCAGCACAGCAGTACCTAAAACATTTCCACTCAAACACTCCTACAAGTTAGATGCACACAACATTCCATATGCTCAGATTCCTGAAGTGGGGGATAGAGTAATACCAAATATGGATCGTAGGCAAGGCTTAATTCTAGCAGCACAGGAGGGTTTGGGCTCTGCGCATACAGGCGTTACAGCGACTATTTCTTTACTGAAATAGCGCTACTGGTGGCCAGGGTTAACAAAGCAGACCAAAGACTACGTCTTAAAGTGCGACATCTGCCAGCAGATGAAAGGCTCCACCGTAGCACGCCCAGCGCAAACACCATTACTAAAATCAGACAAACCTCTCGCATGTGTGTATTTGGACCACTGCGGACCCCTACAATCTGATGGGGCCAAGAAATATATCATGGTTGCAGTGGATTCCTGCTCTAGATTCCTATGGGTCTGGCCTCAGCCCTCGGCTGACGCTCGAACTGTTATAAAAGATTTTCGAGTCCTTATCGGCACATACGCAGTTGGCACATTACATTGTGACCATGGCCCGGCGTTTAGCTCTCGGGCTTACAAAGAGGCCATGGAAGGAATGGGCGTAGGATTGCGGTACTCCTCTCCTTACCATCCTGAGGGAAATTCGGTTGTGGAGAGGAAAAACCGTGACTTAAAGCAATCTTTAACGGCTAGGGTATTAGGCAAGGGCGGTAGTTGGGTCAGTCACCTTTATGGGGTCCAAAGAGCTATTTACAACCAGCCAAGAAGCTCTCTAGGGGGTGTCACTCCTTACAAGGTCCTATTTGGGACGAGAATGTGGGTACCTGATCTTGATTGTGAAGGCGCAGTGGCGGATGAAAAACAATTTGATATCCATGATCGTTTGGCTGTTTTACAGGATCTAAATGAATCCAGGACACAACAAAGCAACGTCCACTTAAAACAGACCGCCACTGAGGAAGTCAAGGCAGTAATGTCAAGACCTGTCTGGATCCCAAAAGTCGGGGACCTGGTCAGAGAAAAGATTGCAGACAAGAAAGAATTTGTGCCATCTTACAGAACAGCTGTACCGGTCCTAGCAATCCAAGGCACAAGAACTGTACTTCTGCCGCCTCTTGCTGGGAAAAAGGAGAAAAGATTTGTTTCAATTGACCTAATCAAACCACACTATGTGGCCGATACTAAACAGTAGGCCTCGTGGACTCCACAGTAGCAGACGCCCTCCTCTCGCTACAATCCAAGAAGTTCAAACAGAAAGACTCTTCACGTTTGAAGAGCCACCTGCACGGAATGAAGGACTAAGCAACAATGCTATGGAACTCGTTCCACTTCGACAAGAAGTTCAACTTAAAGAAGAAAATCAACTTAACAACCAAGTTGCAATAAGACCGACTACAGACGTCTACGTCAACATGCCTCGTCAAGAGCAAAATCCAATTTCAACAAATCCCGATGCGATTCCAACAATTGATCGAACTGCTTCTGGCTACTTCATGAACTTTGATACGTTTTCACTAGATCCAAGCGAGCAGGAAACGACGCCAGCCCAAAAATCACACAAACAGAAACTCATTGACTTTTTGCACTTTTTACAAAGACTTACCTAGTGTCACCTTGGATAGAACTATGGTATATCACTGAGATTCTATTTTTCATCTTCTGGCTAGGTTTAATTATAACTTTTAGTATGCTTATTAATGGACGATACCTTCAACAGAGCTCTACAGCCCAAAAGGTTAATTTAATTTTAAAACCACACCAATCTTCACATCGTGAACCAAGAGACTTGTCTTCAGTGAACATCACAGCAGTTCCTATACCGGACGGTATAGTATGGGACAAGATTGATTTCGATATTTTCGGTCCGACTGAACTTTTAAAGCTTAAACATGTATTTAAAATTTCTTTAAGTGATATCATTACCTCCAGTACATTTTCTGATGATTGGGACACTGAAACTGTAAATAATATGATGTCTGATTTGGAAAAAACTGCAGCATTTCCGAACAATGAAATGTTAGAAGGTACTTCAGGCTATGATACATTGTACTGTTACCAACATTATGGTCATCATTTCTTGCACAAATCTATAACACCTAGAAATGTATTTGAATACCACAAGTGGGAACACTGCCCAACACCTCCAAAAGGTAGTTAGCAAACTTTTGCACAGAAATTCACATACCTGAAGTCATTTTATTACAAAGTGGCAACAACATCAGCACAGAAAATTATGTTGACAAACACCAAACAGATTTACTCTGCTTCCTTTTTGGCCCAGTTGCCTACACAGGGTTTCGACCTATGGAAGGACACTATAGATTTAAAATCAGTCTGGGGTTCTAGGGACTGGCAGGTCCAGGGAACAGAAGCGCTTTTTAGAGCATGCCTCATTCCACAGCAGATGATATTTCTAAATGAAACTGTGCAACAGACATCCTGTCTTGGACTAGCCAAGAACAAGGACATGAACACACCTGGGTTTCCAGCACCATCACAGATGGGTGGGGGGCAGAGTTCAACTACACATGGGGTAGGATTAGATGACATTCTCCAGTACAACAGGTCAGATCCCAATTGGACAGAATGGCTGATTTGGCCCGTTGACACAAACACATGTCAACAGAGATTCCTAGGTATAACCAAGGGGTTTAGTATCAGTAGGCCAGATACACGCTATGTACAGAGACAATACCCAGGGGTAGTGACATCCTATAGTGTTGGGAAGTTGTGCCTTGATTGGCTAGAAACCTCAACACTCAGAGAAGTGAAACATCACTTGACCTTACTCACACCTGATGTAGACCTTAGGGATTTTTTGCTAGGCCCAAGGAAAACACGTCAGAAACGTTTCATATATGCTTGAATTTATGCCTACTATAATGAAAACTGGAAAATATCCCAAAAGGAGGCCGCAGAAAGAATACGTGAAAAAGACCGTATTAACTTAGAGAAGGCATTAGCTGTAGTGGATAATGGGTTAACAACTTTGACCTCCAGGATTTACTCCTTAGGCAACATTGTATCTTCGGCAATTGACGTATTAGAACAAGACTTGGCCTTGTTACAACACGGGCAATCTCAGTTACGTTCTATTGTGATGTTAAGCTGGACGCTGCAATCTTTGCGTGCAGGCTAAGTGCCTGGCGTTTTATAAACACCACGTCTCTGTTTTTAGGATACAATCTAACTGATAAACAGACAGAAATGGCACAGAGGGGAGCTAGATATACAATGCTGCGTATTGAGAAACTGGAAAGGTTACCATTCACTGTAGCCGAACTCATCAACCGAATGGCTAATTCATGGCCAAATCACTCTGCCGGTCACTACGTTTCAGTTTCAATATCGCCTTGAGCAAAGGCAGGCAGATATGAAAAAATGGGTAAGGGATACATTAAGGAAACTTGTGAGTTACCATAGAGATTTCGATGCCGGAGTGGGGATCGAGAAGTGTTTCTGAGTGGTACAAACTGCAAGAACGCTTTAAGCGGTTCTCTCATGTGTCAGGATATTTCTCTGCACGGAGCATGTAGTGGTTCGGTAGCGAATCTATCTTGTCACATGTCAGGGACCCCAGCGGCCATGATCACGCCGGTTTTCCAGCTGCTCTCGAATGGGAGTTACTTGATGCTAAACGATCAAGGTTGCTGTGATATGCTTCCGGGGGTCGCCTATCTGGTCACTGTTAACTCCAGGGTTACTTGCTGTATGCAAGTATTTTTTCCACCACTGAACACAGTCAGGGAGGCGCGGTTATGGCCTTCGTTGAATGTTTCCTTTATACAATTTGATAGTTTGAGCAGACTGAAAGCCATGCTTTTGCAGCAACCCGTGCCCTTAACCTCCGCTCGAGAAACCTTTGAACTTCAAGTTGCAAGGACCTCGACTGAGATACAAGCGCTTATATGTACGAACTGCCCCTTTCATTTCGCAGAAATGGTGGGTCGTATCTTTAACATGTCTGATAAGAGCGGTATTGTACACCTATTTAAGACCATAGGGTCAGGACTATTAAGCACCTTTCAGACAGTCCTCGGAGTAATCCCAAATTTTATACACTCCATATTGGGAAGCGTCTTTGGAGGTCTCCCGCTTATCCTGTTCCTAATTGCAGGAGTCCTGATTGTAATCTTACTGCTACGCAATGGACGGCCCAGTTTCCGAGGAAATGGCGATAATACTCATGGAGCGGAAATACCATGAATGCATGGTGCAGCTTCTGGGTATACCTTGCCTAAGAGAACAGAACGCCTTTTGATTTCTATCGTTTAGACCAGTCTGGGTGGACTGCATCTTACCTGTCCTTCGATGCCTGTTTTGCGGAGAAGAATGCGCGTTGGATCTCTGTCTAACGTTTCCATCAGATACGCCTCCGGACATGGATGCTATGCTGGACCCCCTAAAGGCCCATGCTCTGCATTGTCCCCAGCGTCTTCCAATTCTGATGAATGCATTCCTTGAGAATCCACAGGTGCCGTTTGCTCCTGCTGGGTTAGGTGGCTCCTCAACAGGCACCCAGGTAATATCTGCCGCACAAGCTGCCGCAGCACTGACTGTCGGCAGTGCTACATTCCATCTATGTGCGATTGACGTTCTCTGTGAGGCATTGGATTTGTCGTCTGCAGTAGCTAACACCGATAATGCTGTATCTCCCAGCCAGGACACTTAATCTTGAATTGGCTCATCGCGACCTGGGAAAGTATTTGGCTTCTCCACTTCGTTTCATAAATAAACGAACAAAATTTGGAACATTTCCTAAATTGACACTATCGCTTGAAAAGCATGGCCTTATTCTGCTTGTAGTGATGCAACTTTTATAAGTATGACAGAATTGACTTTTTCAGGTGACCAGAAATCATAGCCTATTTTAACATTTTAAACATTTTTTAATGTCTTTTTAAAGTCATGTTTTTAGCTGGTTTTAAGTATATTTTTAAGATTGTCCAGATTTTAAGTATGGTCATTGTCATCCAATTCGAAAGAGGAGTGGGTGTTATGTTTCATATAGAGGCCCTAATATAGACACGTTTATATATACCGTATATGGTCATAATCGTATATGCCCTAATATGGTCATAATCGTATATGCCCTATTATGGTCATAATCGTCTGTGCCCTATTATAGTCATGATCTCCCATGACCTACTATAGGCATGATATTTCACCTACATTAGTTCCCTACAGTACACAACCAACTCTGAAGGTGGAATGTTATCTAGTCTGTGGTTTGAACACTGAAGGGTTTTTCCCGAACACACGCCTACAATGTACTCATAAATTATGCATGAGCATTCACCAGCTACATCTCCTGCATAATATGTATGTACAAAGTTCACCCCTGACGTCTTCCTCATGTCCAACAAAGACCAATACGAACCATACTAAGGGGCGAGACACTTTAGGGTATAAATACACCACATCTGGCCACGGTGGGAGAGAGGGAACCGAGACTTCCATGCTGACACACTGACCAGAGACGCTGAGGCTCCTGCATGCAGTCGCTCCAGCTGACAGCGGTCTAACACAGCCCTTGCGGGGTGTCCAACTCGAGACCAGGACGGGGTCCCACACTCTCTCTATTCAGGTAATGGGGTTCGACTAAATCCTAGAGGGATTCTTGGCTCTTACGGTTTTAGACCTACACACATGCTAGGTACACTTAGGTACATCTAGTTAGGCATCGTAGGAGTATGCACACTTTTATAATGCATTTCATATATTCATGTATGTAACCATCATTATTGCAATATGGTAGAACTGTACTATCCTTTCACTTTTATCGTACTGCTGATAATATATCTCTGCTATTGTCTGCTGGTTGTTGCAGCACATATATTCTACACTAGAATAACAACTGTTCAATAAATACTTATTGACACGCCCAGACTGTTTATTCTGTGTAACTCTCTGAGACAAACCGAACAAGTAAGCACGAGTGACTGAGCGAAAAGTAGTACACTGTTTCCACGATTCTGAGGGATCAGGGCTGTCATGATCTAAGGTTGCCAGGAACTAATCTCTCCCCGATAAGAGGAGATTCTAGTGGCACTGTGAGCTAGCTAATGCAAATCAGGCTAACATACGCGGTGGGGGAGCACAGAGCCAGTCTGTCACCAAGCCCACAGTTTATGTTATCCAAATGCGCAGGTCCTGCAGGGGTACTATAGGAACTACACGACAGGTGGCTTTGGGTTTTGGGGTGCACAGGGTATTTTTAGGGTTAAGGGTGGGTTTGTTTTTTGGGGTGCAAGGGTATTGTTAGAGTTCAGGGTGGGTTTGGGTTTTGGGGTGCCCAGGGTAATTTTAGGGTTCAGGGTGGGTTTGGGTTTTGGGGTGCAAGGGTATTTTTAGGGTTGAGGGGGGGATTGGATTATGGGGTGCCCAGGGTAATTTTAAAGTTCAGGGTGGGTTGTGGTTTTGGGGTGCCCAGAGTAATTTTAGGGTTCAGGGTGGGTTTGGGTTTTGGGGTGCAAGGGAATTTTTAGGGTTAAGGGTGGGTTTGTTTTTTGGGGTGAAAGGGTATTTTTAGGGTTCAGGGTGGGTTTGGGTTTTGGGGTGCACAGGGTCATTTTAGGGTTCAGGGTGCGTTGGGTTTTGGGGTGCCCAGGGTAATTTTAGGGTTCAGGGTGGGTTTAGGTTTTGGGGTGCAAGGGTATTTTTAGGGTTAAGGGTGGGTTTGTTTTTTGGGGTGCCCAGGGTAATTTTAGGGTTCAGGGTGGGTTTGGGTTTTGGGGTGCCAAGGGTAATTTTAGGGTTAAGGGTGAGTTTGGGTTTTGGGGTGCCCAGGGTAATTTTAGGGTTCAGTGTGGGTTTGGGGTGCAAGGGTGCAAGCGTATTTTTAGGGTTTAGGTTTTGGGGTGCCCAGGGTAATTTTAGGGTTTGTTGGGTTGTAGGGGTATTTTTAGGGTTCAGGGTTTGTTTGGGTTTTGGGGTCCCCAGGATAATTTTAGGGTTCAGGGTGGGTTTGGGTTTTGGGGTCCAGGAGTATTTTTAGGGTTAAGGGTGGGTTTGTTTTTTTAGGGTGCCCATGGTAATTTTAGGGTTCAGGGTGGGTTTGGGTTTTGGGGTGCCCAGGGTAATTTGAGGGTTTAGGGGGTATGGGTATTGGGGTGTTAAGGGTAATTTTAGAATGTTGGGGGTGTATCGTTGTTGGGGTACTAGGGATAATTTTGGGGTTTAAGAGGGTATTTAAAAATTATATATATATATATATATATTCACTGAAAAAACCATAGGTTTCAGGGACGTTATAGTTACAAATTAGCATTTAAAAAACCTTTGAAATTCACTGAAAAAACCATAGGTTTTAGGGACAGTTATAGTTAGTTGGACATTGCACTCGTACAAAACCCGTGAAATTCCCCCGTTATAGTTAGTCCAGCTAACTATAACTCGCGCCCCGCAATGCACTGCTGATGACGTCACATATTACATCACTCATGACATGGTCAGTGACATCACTGATGACATCACTGATGACATCTCAAATGACATCACTGATGACATCACTGATGACATCATCCAGTGACTGTGTGTTTCTGTAAAGTTTAAATATTTTTAATATATATAGGAAAAGACGTATTGAAGAATGAGTGGGTGTGTAAGTGTCTGTATGGATGATTTAGTAGGTGCGTGACTGACTGTATAAGTGAGTGATTTAACGTATCTTACTGAATGCATGGGTTAGTGACTAAACTGGGTGAATGTCTGTATCCGTCTGTCTGTTGCTGTGTAAGTGGCTGCATGTGTTTGAGAATAGCTACATGAGTGTCTATATGAGTTATTGAATGCTTGTGTGAGTATCTGTATGGGTGCCTGAGTGTTTGTGTGGGAGGGGTGTGTGCGACTCTGTGCATAGATGTGTGAGTGGGTGATTCACTGGGTGGATGGTTTCAAGAGTGCATCTGTGATAGACTGTATGGGTGGGTAAGTGTGTGTAAGAGTGTGTTAGTGAGTGAATGTATGTCCCAGTGGTACATGTGTGAGTAACTACATATGTGAAAGGCAGTATATATGTGTGTTGGAGTATATAAATAGCTATAAGCAAGAGTGACTGATTGTGATAGTGGCTGTATGGATGAGTGTGTGCTTGTATCAGTGATTGTATAAGAGCGTAAGAATGTGCTAGTATTTGTATGAGTAAGTGAGCTGGTGTGTGTATAACTGTATAGGTGAGTAAATGGTAGTGTGTTTAATTATTTGCATGACTGACTAGGTGTGTGAGTACCTCTATGGATGAGTGGCGGTGTTTGAGTGTCTATATAGGAGTATGAGTGCATATGATAGTCCTGTACTGAGTGACCGTAAATATGAGTGACTGTTCGGGTGAGTGAGTGGATGTGTGCGTAGACCTAAGAATCAGTGAGTGGGTATGTAGTTATTGGTGTTGGAGTGTCTATGGTTTTGCGAATGGCAGTCTGTACTTTAGAGTGGGTGTATCAAAGGTTATATTAGGGTGTGAGAAGATGCATGAAATTATCACATGGATGATGTCATCAGTGATGTCATCAGTGATGTCATTTGAGATGTCATCAGTGATGTCATCAGTGATGTCACTGACCATGTCATGAGTGATGTAATATGTGACGTCATCAGCAGTGCATTGCGGGGGCACGAGTTATAGTTAGCTGGACTAACTATATCGGGGGAATTTCACGGGTTTTGTACGAGTGCAATGTCCAACTAACTATAACTGTCCCTAAAACCTATGGTTTTTTCAGTGAATTTCAAAGGTTTTTTAAATGCTAATTTGTAACTATAACGTCCCTGAAACCTATGGTTTTTTCAGTGAATTTCAAAGGTTTTTTAAATGCTAATTTGTAACTATAACATGTCTGAAACCTATGGTTTTTTCAGTGAATTTCAAAGGTTTTGTAAATGACAATTTTTAAATGTATTAATTGTTATATACATTTTTAAAATACTGATTTACTACATTTTTAGAAACAATTTTTTTTTACATATTTTATTATTTAAATTACATTGTAATTACATTATACATTACATTACAAAAAATACTTTTATCTTAATGAATTACTTTAGTTTAAATACTTTGCAGATAGGCAATAGACTTTTAAGTACAGTAGTTACAGTTGTTGCAATGGGCAACACATTTTCAAACACAATGCAACATTCAGCTCAATGTGAATTTCTAGTTAAATGCAATTAGTTACTTTATGGATTACTTTTCTAACCACAGGACTGGATCCTAGATTCAGTCCTGGGACATCTCCTGTAAACAGTTGAGTAAAAGCGTTTTGGTTACAGTCGTGATTTTTAAGGAATATTATTGTATTTTAAAAGTTGACACTGAAACTTTTTCTCATAGAATCACCAATGTTATCCTATGGAAGGAAATTCACTTAGCAGGTAAAAACTGTTATCGTTACTTTTTCTTACTCAGTGTTGGATCCTGGATCCAGCACTGGTGCATCTCCTGTAAACAGTTGAAAGAATGCGTTTAAGTCATACTGTCGATTTTTAAGGAATATTTGTAGTTTGTGAAAATCAACACTTTGAAACTTTTTTGCTGAAAACCAGTCAATGTTAGCCTATGAAGGAAATTCAAGTTACCGGTAAGTACGGTTAAAATTACTTTTGAGGATCAGTACTGGGCTGAAACATGCAGCACTGAGGTCTCTCCTGATAACAGGTGAGTAAATCGAGATTCGTATTTCGGCTGATTTTAGAGGAATATTTTAAAGTTCCAAAACTCCACACTTAGAAGAATTTCCAAGTGAAACCAGTCAATGTTAGCCTATGGAAGGAAATTCAAGTTACTGGTAAGTACGGTTAAAATTACTTTTCAGGACCAGTACTGGGCTGAAAGATGCAGCACTGAGGTCTCTCCTGATAACAGGTGAGTAAATCAGAATTCGGATTTCGGCTGATTTTAGAGGAATATTTGTATGTTTCAAAAATCAACACTTAGAAGAATTTCCAAGTGAAACCAGTCAATGTTAGCCTATGAAGGAAATTCAAGTTACCGGTAAGTATGGTTAAAATTACTTTTCAGGATCAGTACTGGGCTTAAAGATGCAGCACTGAGGTCTCTCCTGATAACAGGTGAGTAAATCGGAATTCGTATTTCGGCTGATTTTAGAGGAATATTTTAAAGTTCCAAAACTCCACACTTAGAAGAATTTCCAAGTGAAACCAGTCAATGTTAGCCTATGAAGGAAATTCAAGTTACCGGTAAGTATGGTTAAAATTACTTTTCAGGATCAGTACTGGGCTTAAAGATGCAGCACTGAGGTCTCTCCTGATAACAGGTGAGTAAATCGGAATTCGTATTTCGGCTGATTTTAGAGGAATATTTTAAAGTTCCAAAACTCCACACTTAGAAGAATTTCCAAGTGAAACCAGTCAATGTTAGCCTATGAAGGAAATTCAAGTTACCGGTAAGTACGGTTAAAATTATTTTTCAGGATCAGTACTGGGCTGAAAGATGCAGCACTGAGGTCTCTCCTGATAACAGGTGAGTAAATCGGAATTCGTATTTCGGCTGATTTTAGAGGAATATTTTAAAGTTCCAAAACTCCACACTTAGAAGAATTTCCAAGTGAAACCAGTCAATGTTAGCCTATGGAAGGAAATTCAAGTTACTGGTAAGTACGGTTAAAATTACTTTTCAGGACCAGTACTGGGCTGAAAGATACAGCACTGAGGTCTCTCCTTATAACAGGTGAGTAAATCGGAATTCCTATTTCGGCTGATTTTAGAGGAATATTTGCACAATGGTGAAGGGAGGGGCGGGGCCTGAGGTGACATCTTTGCAAACGCGCCCCGTGGCGCGTTTTAAGTTGGGGGATTAAGTCCCCTTGAATCCTGAGGGTCCCTAGGGGCCAACTAGACCACCAGGAACCTCCAATATGCGCCAGGGGGCTGCGTTGCAGAGACGTGTAGAGAGGCCACACCCCTTTTACACCTCTCTGCAACGCAGCTCTGTGGCGCATTCTGGATGTACCTGTTGGGCTAGTTGGCCCCAGGGACCCTCAGGATTGAAGGGGATTTAATTCCCCATCTTAAAACGCGCCACGGGGCCTGTTTGCACACATGTCACCTGAAGCCCCGCCCCTCCCTTCACCACTGTGCAAACGCGCCCCGTGGCGCGTTTTAAGTTGGGGGATTAAGTCCCCTTGAATCCTGAGGGTCCCCGGAGTCCAACTAGCCCACCATATACCTCCAAAAGCGCCACAGAGCTGCGTTGCAGAGAGGTGTAAAAGGGGCGTGGCCTCTGTACACCTCTCTGCAAGGCAGCCCCTGGCGCATACTGGAGGTACCTGGTGGGCTAGTTGGCCCCAGGGACCCCCAGTATTCAAGGGGAATTCGTTCCCCCTCTGCAAACGCGCCAGGGGGCGCGTTTGCAGAGTGGTGAAGGAAGGGGGCGGGGCCTGCGGGCCCGATCGTTTTTTTTTTTTTTTTTCTCCCCTGAAGGGGGGCTGTGTGGCCCCCCTTCCTTTTTTCTTTTTTTGGGCCCTGGGGACCCCATCCCCCAGGGCCTTACCCCTTTTTTTAAATTACCTTAAAAAAAAAAAAACGGGAAGGGGGCCGCGTGGCCCCCCTTCCCTGGGCCTGTATTGGCCCCGGGGACCCCATCCCCCGGGGCATGGCCTCTATATTTATTTTTTTGAGGGGGGCAGCGTGGCCCCCCTCCTCTGGCCATTTTAAGGCCCCGGGGACCCCATCTCCCGGGGCCGGCCTTTCCATTTTTTTTTTTTTTTCAATTTTTCTCTTTTTTTGGGGAGGGGGGCCGCGTGGCCCCCTCCCGGGCCACTACTTGCCCCGGGGACCCCATCCCCCAGGGCTGGCCCTCTCCGTTGGGGACTGTGGGGGGTCCCCAATCCCCCCACAGTCCCGCCGGCTCCCCACGTCCCTTGGGAGCCGGCATTGCTGTTCCACATGGGGAGCAGCTGACATGCTGCTCCCCATGTGGAAAAGCAATCGCTTTGGATATTGGAAGAGAGAGCAGGTTTCCCTGCTCTCTCTTCCAATATCCAAAGCAGTTTGCAATGACAAGACGGGAGCCGCGAGGCTCCCGTCCTGCCATAGCAAACTACAGTGTCCCGGGGGTAGGCACCCCGGGACACTGCAGGAGCCGGCCCTGGGGGGTGGTGGTCCCCAGGGCCATCAAGGGCTCCAGGAGGGGGCCCCCCTCCCATTCAGTACACAGCCCCGGGGAGGTGGTGGTCCCCGGGGCTCTGGGGGTCCGTAACGGACCCCCATATTAAAATGTTTAGTGCCCCGGGGAGGTGGTGGTCCCCGGGGCGTGTGGGGGGGCTGGAGCCCCCCCACACAGGTTTAATAATTTTTTTAAAAAAAGCCCCGGGGAGGTGGTGGTCCCCGGGGCTGCGGGAGGGCTCAGAGCCCTCCCGCACCATTTTTTTAAAAAAGCCCCGGGGGGGTGGCGGTCCCCGGGGCTTGGGGGGCCCTTTGAGGCCCCCCACACATTAAATTATCCCCCCACCATGCCCCCGGGACTTGGGCCACCCGGGGGCCAATTAACATCGAAGCGCGGGAGTCCGCGCTTCGATTTTTCGGCAGGATTCGCGCACCCTGAGCGCATCCTGCCGATTTTTAAAAAAATTTTTTTTTTGCCCAGGGGGTCCTTGTGGGACCCCTGAGCAAACCTAGGGGGTCAGGGTGTTTCTACCCTGCCCCCTTTGTGCGCTTTGCGCACTTGTTTCTGTCCCTCGGTTCTACCGAGGGACAAAATGGCTGCCAACATTTCCTGAATCGGAATGTTGACAGCCAGCTGACAGCCAATTAACATGCAGCTCGTGATCGGGAGGGTACGCGGACCCTACTCGTCCCTAGATATCACTAACTTTTTACTTTTCATTTTCTCAGCAACTACTGAACGGATTTACACCATTTAACAAAAAGGGTTCTTTCTGAACCAAGAACTACCTCTTTGCCAAATTTGGTGTAATTCCGTTCAGCAGTTCGGGCTGTAGCCGTGTCTAAAGTTTCCTATGGGAAAATGCATGGGGAAAACGCGTTTTGGGACCCCCTTTTTTCTCGGCCCCCGCTTGACGTATCCCCCCGAGACATTCAGGGTAGGAGCGGACCGGAGCGCCCCACGAAGTTTGAAAATTTCGCGAAGATACGTCAACCGGCAAGAGAGTTATTTCAAATAGAATGTCGCGGATTTCCTATGGATAATAGGTTGTAACTATAACTATCTACTGGCGACCGCCAGTAGATAATATGTATATATATATTTACTTACCTTAAATACTTTTACAAAGTATATGCCTTTACCACACGTGCATTTGCGTTGTAATGGTATGCGTGATACAGGCTTATGTGATGTAAAAGTATGCGTTGTGATGGTAATGCGTTGTAACAGCACTTGCGTTGTTACAAATGCGTTGTGATGGTATGCGTGGTGTTGGAATGCGGGGTAACAACATATATTCGCTGAGTGGAGTACAGTTGGTGAATGGTTAGGTGAAATTGGTAAAGGGTTTAGTAAGATGGGTGAATGGATTTGTGAGGTTGGTGGCAGTTTATTAAAAAGAATCATACCATACGTAATAACTGTAACCATAATGGGTAATACATTAATATTTAAGATTTTGAAGTTATTTGTTTTAAAGGATGTTTAAAATCTAGTTGTGAAAAGAGGAAGGTGCATATTATCAACAAACATATCGCCGCTTTTCCGGCACATAGCGCCGGAAAAGCGGCGATTTCAGTAAATCACTATTTACAAGGACTCGCTAACGCGAGTTTCCTTGAGTTAGCTGCTTTTTTCCCCCCACTTTGCATGTCAGCGATGAACATCGCTAATGACATGCAAAGTGGGCGTTCCTGCCCACAACTCCATGTAAATACTCGCGTCCACGGTTTCGCCATATTTACAACCCTGCAGCAGATCCGCGAAGCGATATAAAAAACCGTGCTAACCGCGGTTATCACTGTAATTTAACGTCTCCTTTCATATCGACTTAGCTATACTGATAATGGGAGGTGGATTGCCTGGTTAGGTCCACACTCCCCTATCAGCAAGCATTTCAGTAGCGCTGTGAAATCTTCGCCGGATTTCACACGCTAATGCCGATTCTCGCCGTGTATCGCTGGTAATTACATCGCCTGTGCGCTAAGTGTTGCTAATATGCTGCTGACACGGCGATGTCAACCAGCAATACACGGCGGTATTGGAGAACGCGCTAAGCTAGTTTAGCGATAATTATCGCTACTTGTTGTTGATATGCCCCGAAGAAACTAAATAGACGACGGAAGAAGGAGGAGATCAAACTTGATGGTTTCAAATCCAGAGTATTTAATGAATTTAAGGCCTTACAGAAGAAAAGATAGAGGGAGCTAACAATGCTGAGTGAACTATTATAATGTAGGATAGAGTAATTATCAGAAGAGGAATTACAGGAGTATTTTTGCTCATTAGAAAATAATGCCTAATTTAGACATGGTTTAGTTAGCCAGACTAGGTCTCAAACTGCTTGCATTGACACCTATCCGTATTTGATTAAAGAAATGTGCACTTTTATTTTATAAGACCAACCATATTCCCATACATTTTTCTGTGTGCTTTTCAATTTCAGAAAAATCGATCAGAGAAATAGAAGCTTAACCCATGGCATCTCTATTAATAACTTGTATTTCTGTGTGTTCCACACATGGAAGTCATGCTCATTATATTCCTGCCTTGGTATCTTTCAAGGCCCTTTGATCGAGTCTTTTCTAGAAGCATTCATTAGCTGAACTCTCTATTGCTTTTCTACATTACATAAATGTCATGTCATTCCCTTCATTTCCTACACACACATCATTTGCTAATATGCAGTAAGATAGGTGTTTCTAGGTGTATCTTATAGAATGTATCTAATGTATTTGAATGTTTATTGGTCTGTGTCTTGTAGCATTGCTAGTACAACCTTGTCAGGCCTTCAGAAGTAACTAAATGTGTGTAGCTTCTCTGACTAAACCCCTATATAAATCATAATGTTTTTGGGATATGTGCCAACTTTACTGAGCTTTTACACTGAGCAGACTCTGCATCGGTTTATTTAATTTTTACTATGGGCCTTATTATGACTACGGCGGACCATCGGACTGCCGTAGCTGTGGCGGCGGTGCAGGCACTGCCGCACGGCAGTCTGACCGCCCGATTACGACTTGGGTGGTTGGACCGCATTGGCAGCACCACTGGTGATGTACTGGTCTTGAGTCTGCAATATGCTTGACAGGGCTGCTGTGGCCCACCAAGCATATTACGAGTCTCATCTCCGCCATGGTTTTCATGGCAGTGAGCCCGACATGAAAAGTGTGGTGGAGAGGAAACAAAGGGGGCCCTCCAGGCCCCCTGTTGCCTCTGCGCCAGAGGATGCATGCAGGCGGTCACATGTATGTCCCCCTATCTGCATGCACCCTCAGTTCCTCCATTGCATGGACTTTACAGTCCATGCCCTGCAGCACCCTACAATGGCATTCCCATTGCGGTGCCTATTACGGGTCTCCTATGAGCCTTTAAACAGGCACCACCATGGAAGCCAGCTGCCGCTGGACCACTCAACCTGGATTCCAGTTGGAATCTTGGGGGATGGTCTAATTATGGCTTTGACAATGCAGGAGTGGGAAGCTGGCATGGCAGTCTGCTTCCGCACCGCCAAAGTCATAATAAGGCTCTTAGATTTTCTGACTTTCTAACTGTGCAGACTTTGCACTAGTCTAGTATTTAATCATACTTAAGACTTTTCTTGGCTTTTGTTTTAAAGGTAGACTCTATATCAGTCCTCTTGCAGAATTACACTTGCTTTTGACTGATTACTTGCTTTGGAGGTTGCCCTTATGTTAATCCTCTTGCACATTTCTATTATTACTTACTGTTGAGATTTGAATTGCTAATTCTCTCACTAACTACTGTTTGCCTTGTGTTTGATCTTAAGTTTGAATAAACCTTAATTGATTTGACTTTTAATATTGTCATGCATACTTTATTTGATTTGGCTTGGACTCAGTCTGAAGAAGACTCATAAAGGTCTTACAAAGACTCAGATAGACTCAATCCTACATCTCAAACCTCTTAATTATTTAATAAGAGAGTATACAACCTCAAATAGGCACTTCTCTGTTTTTGGCTACATGAATGGTCTCTCACTCTATGCAAGCATTCTTTAACATGCTGTTAATGTTCCTCTTTGGTCATGGAGAGGATTAGACTGTAATCCAGCTATATTGCAACATACATATCTAGCAGATACATAAAGATGTCATAAATGAAATTGTGAAAAGTTGTGGGGTCATTGCAGAGACCAAATGGCATTGCTGAATATTCATAGTGGCCATAACGGGTGTGGAAGGCTTTCTTCCATTTGCTAACTTCACGGATGCACGCTAGATTATATGCAACCAGAAGATCCAACATTGTATAGATCCCATGCCACCTTTCTCTGATGTTGAAAATGGTGCACTGCATCACTCCTATACCTTTGTTTCGTCTTGTAACTACTTTCAGATTTTATATTTTGAGACTCTTCTACATTAAAATCACTTTTTATAAAAAGATCATCATTGTAAAGCACACATTCCTTTGTCCGCAGATCCAGCTCCTTTTAGCTAAATATTAGCTTTCCTTTTCTAGCACCAACAAACTTTTCATATGGTTCTCTAGACTCATTTAAAAAATGCAAAGTAGACCTCCCACAACAATCTTGAACTTTGTTGCCTCTTTTCCTCTGTATTACAAAGGCCTGAACTGAGCATGTATTAAAGCACTTCCTCAATGTGACATCATCAGGCTATTCCCAAATGCGACTTTCAACAATTTGTGATTCCTAAATACTCATTTTCAAGCTCCTGAATCTGTATAAGGAATTCGCAAAATTTCGAATGCACATTTTACCGATCCACAAATTGAGGAAGTGCCGCTTTGATAAATTAAGAATACCATTTCTCAAATTGCTCAGATTTCATAATATTTTCCTGTTGGGGAGTTTTTTTTGGGCACATATAGTTCTTAGCCTTTCTATTTAACACATTCATTTTTTCTCAGTGTTCTGAATTAGTGTGGTGTGTGTTTGTGAGGAGGAGTGCACAGAAGACAAAGCAAGCATAGCACCTCACTATAAGAGGACAGGGGACCACACACACCAATGGAGGTTTGAGCTCTAATGTACACATCTTGAGGTGAAAGTTTCCAAAGCCAATACCAATTCTTGTAGAAACAGCACACTTTTTAGAACATATAATTTAGTGACTTTGTTGCGAGGCCTTCTTGGGCCCACTTTGGTTCTCCATTTTATTTTTATATTTTACATGTTTAGTAGACATCATTTTAGCAATATTATTTTTACATGTTTTGCTTGCACAATATTATTTTGAGAAGATGCTGTACATGTTGCTTGTTTTAGACAGCCATTCTCGCTATGTAATCATTACACTCCGTTCAAGGCTAGGAACACAGAACAAGATATTCTATTGCTTAAATTGCCCGTTCGGACACAGCTTCTAATATCTAGACATATCATTACATCAGAACTGTATCTCAAGCACAGTGTTTTTTATTGTATAAACGGCGCACTGCCCTTTTACGTGTCAGAGGAGCACTCCAGTCACAACTGTCTTTAAACAAATGCTGTGTTAGACATGCAGCTCTGCTGACACTGATCTTCCATTCTGCAGAGGATTGCCAATCCCTCTTCAGACTGATTTCTTGGCCAAGTTATCCAGGTATGGGGGCTCGGGCTAACCTAAGAGATCAGACAGAGAGTACACCCAGTATGCTCTCAGAGTAGGGGTAGTGATAGGTGGGAATGTATAGAAATCAGATTGCCATTTTTTTTATTTTTATTTTTTTATTTTCCAATTGAACAATTGAAACTATTGAACAATTAACACAATAGAGTTCTTACATAGTGCAACTGCAATAATCAATCGCATACAGTTAGAAACATGGTCGTCATCAACAAAGCCACCCCCCCCCTTTGATTTGTGTAGACTTATATTCGCCACCACAGCCATCGCGTGGCGGTTATGCGGTTTCGTTTGGGACCAGGAAACAGTTGTGGATAGTCGCCAAGGATGTTCTCTATGTCGATACGCTCTCAGCCCCCCTGCAGGAGTCCCCTGTGTTGTGTGGGTTATGGACTGTTGTGTGTCATCTCCCATGTCCAGCCCAAAGTGTCTTCTCCACAGGTTCCAGATCTTGTGAAATTATTTTCTGCTACGGTACGTGGTTTGCTCGGCCGTCATATATATCAATCAATCAATCAAAACATTTATAGAGCGCACTTCTCACCCGCGAGAATCTCAAGGCGCTACGGGGGGGGGAGAAAAAACTGCTACTGCTCGAACAGCCAGGTCTTGAGAAGTTTCCTGAAGGTCAGCAGGTCCTGGGTCTGTCGCAGTTGGATGGGGAGGGTGTTCCATGTCTTGGCGGCGAGGTGGGAGAAAGATCTGCCGCCGGTGGTAGTTCAGTGGATGCGTGGAACGGTGGCGAGGGAGCGGTCAGCGGATCGAAGCTGGCGGTTGGGAGTGTAGAAGGTGAGTCGTTTGTTGAGGTATGTTGGTCCGGCGTCGTGGAGAGCTTTGTGAGCGTGGGTGAGGAGTTTGAAGGTGATCCTCTTGTTGATGGGGAGCCAGTGCAGGTCTCTCAGGTGGGCAGTGATGTGGCTGTGGCGGGGGATGTCGAGGACGAGGCGTGCAGAGGCGTTCTGGATGCGTTGAAGTCTCTTCTGGAGTTTGGCTGTGATTCCCGCGTAGAGGGCGTTGCCATAGTCCAGCCTGCTGGTGACGAGGGCCTGGGTGACCGTCTTTCTGGTTTCGGTGGGGATCCATCTGTAGATCTTGCGAAGCATGCGGAGGGTGTTGAAGCAGGAGGAGGATACGGTGTTGACTTGCTGGGTCATTGACAGTGATGCATCCAGGATGAACCCCAGGTTGCGTGCGTGGTCGGTGGGTGTCGGTGCAGCTCCTAGCGAGGCCGGCCACCAGGAGTTGTCCCAGGCGGAGGGGGTGGAGCCGAGAATGAGGACCTCCATCTTGTCCGAGTTCAGCTTCAGGCGGCTGTTCTTCATCCATTCAGCGATGGCCTTCATTCCTTCGTGGAAGTTGGTCTTGGCAGTGGTGAGGTCCTTGGTGAGGGAGAGGATCAGCTGGGTGTCGTCGGCGTATGAGACGATGTTGAGGGCGTGCGATCGGACGATATTGGCGAGTGGTGTCATGTAGACTTTGAAAAGGGTTGGGCTGAGGGATGATCCTTGGGGTACGCCGCAGGTGATCTTGGTAGCTTCGGATCGGAATGGAGGGAGGCGGACTCTCTGGGTTCTGTCAGTGAGGAAGGAGGTGATCCGGTCCAGGGCTTTGTCACGGATCCCCGCATTGTGGAGGCGTGTGCGTAGGGTGTGGTGGCAGACAGTGTCGAAGGCGGCCGAGAGGTCTAAGAGGATGAGGGCCGCGGTTTTGCCATTGTCCAGCAGGGTCCTGATGTCGTCGGTGGCGGCGATGAGGGCGGTTTCGGTGCTGTGGTTGCTGCGGAATCTGGATTGGGACGAGTCCAGGGCGTTGTTCTCTTCGAGTAAGCGGGTCAGTTGTCTGTTGACGATCTTCTCGATGACTTTCACCGGGAACGGGAGCAGGGAGATAGGCCGGAAGTTCTTGAGGTCCGTTGGGTCCGTCTTGGGTTTCTTGAGTAGGGCGTTGATCTTGGCGTGTTTCCAGCTCTCCGGGAAGGTGGCGGTCTCGAAGGAGCTGTTGTTGATCTTAGGGAGTTGGGGCGCGATGATGGAGCTCGCTTTGTTGAAGATGTGGTGGGGGCAGGGGTCTGATGGTGATCCGGAGTGGATGGTGTTCATGGTTTTGATGGTTTCGTCGTCGTTGATGTGGTTCCAGGAGATCAGGAGGCCGGTGTGGCTGGGGGGCGGTGAGTCTGAGGTGTCGGTGGCTGTCGGGGGGGTCAGAGTGTTGAAGCTGTCGTGGATGTCTATGATCTTGCGGTGGAAGAAGGTGGAATATATGTCCATTCCTCTCATCCACTCCTGAATGGTAGGCCTGTCGGCCACCCCCCATCTCCTGGCTATATCTCTCTTGGCGACTACCAGCCCCAGGGAAGCGAAAATTAACTGTGTTCTGGTGACATCTACCTCACTAGGTATCCCCAATATCACAAACCGTGGCTCCATCGGCAACGTCACCCCCAGAACCGTTCCTAGTAACTCAATTACCTGCGCCCAGTATGTCTGAAGCTCGGGACATGCCCAGACTGTGTGAAAAAAGTCGCTTTTAGCCATGGTGCAAGTCAGACAGAGTGGTGATTCTGCCCTTCCCATTTTATGCAGCCTGTCCCTGTCATAATATATTTGGTGTAGTATCTTAAATTGAATGAGCTGAAGCCTCGCCTTTATGGCAACTTCTCTGGGGTGCATTTACACCGCTTTCCCAGTCTATGTCCTCCATGGACCCCACCTCCTTCTCCCACCGTGCTCGAAGCCCTACCAGCCCATCTGGGATGTTATTGTTGATACTTTTATACGTGAAGTAGTCCGCCTCATGTGCTAATTCTTCTTGAAGAAGCCTGCCCTCTAAAGGTGCGTATTCCGGGAGTTGCTTGCTTTGGATATTCTCCGTCTGCCATGCATGACACAGTTGTGCGTATTTGAGGAATTGGGAGTTATTCATGTCGTATTCCTGCTTGAGCTTTGCCCATGTTTTAAGCTCCCCTTTTTTAACAATGTCTCCTATTGTGGTGATCCCTAGGAGATCCCAGGTCCCAAACCCTGTGAGCTTATGCAGCTCCTTAAACCAAGCCCCTTCCCAAAGCGGTGTGCTCTTCGTGACCAGACCCGTCCAGCCAATGGTCTTGGTCACCCTCGTCAGAGTCACTTGAGTTGTGGGCAGCAGGCGGGAACCACCCTTCCCCCATAGAGATAGTGTAGGTATGTATGGGGTAGCATTTCTTCCCTCTCGAGGCGGTACGTAGGGTGTTCTCTATTTTTGTGAATCCACTCATTTATGGGTATCAGGTGGGACATCCAGTAATTGGCCTCTATGTCGGGAAGTGCTATCCCCCCATTGTATGGATTATGTTGCAGTGTTTTGGATGCTATTCTAGGGTGTCCCCCCTGCCACAATAGTGTTCGAATTTTGCTAGCTATTTCAGTAAAGGTGACTTTGGGTAGTGGATGGTACGAGTTTTGAAGGGCGTATAGCAGTTGGGGCAGGGTAATCATTTTAAAAATGGCCGCCTGTCCGAGCAGGGTGAGGGGGAGGTCCCTCCATCTCTCCACGTCTGACTTAAAGTTATTCAGGACTGTCCCCAAGTTTTCCTTCCTACAAAGACCCAGATGTAGAGTAACGAAAATTCCCAGGTATTTGAAACCCCCTTGCACTACTCACAGTTCTCCGGGCAGGGGCCAGTCTATTTGGGCGTTAGTCGGGCATTAGAGCGTGGACTTATTCCAGTTGATTTTGTAGCCCGAGTGGCATCGGTAGCCAGTTATCATGTCGAACAGGACCGGCATAGTCGTGGCGGGGTTGGTGATGTACAACAAAATGTAATTGGCATATAGAGAACTTTTCTCCTCTCCGGTGTCAGCGGGAGTACTACGAAAACCTCGGATGGAGGGGTGTATCCTGATGGCACAGGCCAGAGACTCAAGTGTTAGGACGAAGAGGAGGGGTGAGATGGGACAGCCCTGCCGCGTCCCCCTCTCAATGGGGAAGGACGCCGAGCACTTACCATTGACGCGCACCGCGGCCACCAGTTGGTTATATAGGACTGTCACCCAGCGAATTTCGTCCCAAACCCGAATGTATCCAGAGTGGCATCGAGGAACAACCAGTTTACGGCATTGAACACCTTTTCGGCGTCTAGTGATAAGAACACCTGCGGGCCTGTCCGGCCTGGCATGAATCCCGACTGGTCTTCATGGACCAGGGCCGTTACCACTCCTAGGAGGCGGGTCGCCAAAATGGTGGCCAAGATTTTAACTTCCGAGTTGAGCAGCGAAATGGGTCTGTAGGAGCCACATTGGTCGCAGGGCTTGCCCTCCTTGTGTATGACCGCAATAGTGGCCATCCTCAGGTGCAGCGGGAGGACACCCTCTTTATGGGAGTCCATGAAAAGCCGAAGGAGGTGGGTGCTCAGGATATCAGTGTAGTGCCTATAAAATTCCGCCGGCAATCCATTGGTGCCGGGGATCTTCCAAGGGTGGAGTTTCACCACCGCCTCCTGAATTTCAGTTAAGGACAGATCTTCTTCTAGGCCCTGAGCTTCCACCTTTCCTAACACTGGGGTGGGGATTGCCGACAAGTAGTCCCTTATCTCGGCCTGTGATTTAGGTGTTCGATCCCGGTACAGGTCCCTGTAATACTCTGCGAATGCTTTTGCCACCCCCTCATCCGTGGATTGGCTGATTCCCTGGAAGTCTACCACCTCCCTCATTCATCTGTCTTGGACCTCCCGTCTGCTAATCCAGGCTAAGAGCTTTCGGGCCTTTTCCCCCACCTCATAGAGGCGGTGCAATGTCGCTAAGTGCTGTTTTTTATCATTGTCCATGGCCAGTTCCTTGTATTCTAGTCGCAGGGTGGTCAGCCTACGAGTCATTTCCGGGTCCCTTCTCTGGGCGACTTGTGTATCAAGCTCACTTATTTTGTGTTCCAACGCGACCAGGCATCTGTCTTTCTTTTTCTTCTCCCAGGCTATACGGTTTTGGGCTCTATCCCGCAACACGGTTTTATTTGCTTCCCAGACCGTCACCCCGGAGGGGACCGAGTCTTTGTTTTCCAGGAAGTAAACCTCCGTATATGCCCTAATCCCGCTTGCTATTTTGGCGTGGCTCAGGTCCCATGGGCTCAATCTCCAGTTACGGGCCCTGTCTCGTTCCCTCAGTCCCATCTCTACCAGGAGCGGGGAGTGGTCAGACAGGCCTCTAGCTGTGTAGTCTGACCGTCCTACGTCATGTAGTTCCCCCTTGGGGATAAATATGTAATCCATTCTGGAGTGTGTGTCGTGGGCCCCGGAGTGAAAAGAAAACTGTCTGGGGGTGTTTATCCCTCCAAGCGTCTGTCAGGCCCATCGTTGTGGAGAATTGTCTCAGAGGTCTTGTTTGTATGGATCTGTCTCCCCCCTCAGTGTGGTCCAGTGCTGGGTCCATAACATTGTTGAAGTCACCCTCCACTATGTGCAAGGCGGAGGGTGTCTCGATCAAGATGTCAATTATCTTGGTCATAGTGGGCGCTTGTAGTCTGGGTGGTGCATACACGCAGATCAGCGTGACCTCAGTCCTTCTCCATAGACCCGAGACTCCCACATATCTACCCAGGGGGTCCTGCCAGAGGCGTGAGGTTTGAAAGGGAATGTTCTTCTTAATCAGGATAGCCACCCCCCTCGCCCTGGACGTGAATCTTAAATGTGCCAGGACCTTGTAGGCCCGCGACCTATAAAACCACACTGTGTACCCTTAAGGTGCATTTCTTGTAGCATTGCAATGTCTGGATGAAGCCTCTTAATGTACTGTGATACTAGCCCTCTTTTAATCTTGTCTCCCAATCCATTAACGTTCCAGGTCATAACTGTTAAGTTGGGTTGCCGGGTCATGTTACATCTGGCGGCAATGTGCTTGTGGCACTGGGGTCTAGAGGTAGGGGAGAGTGAAACTCCCCGGTGTCCCTCAGTCTGTAGTTGTTGTGGCGGCCCATGCGTCAATAAACCAATGTGAAAACAAATAAACCCCAACTGTGCAATCCCCCACCCATCCCCCACCCCACCTCCCTCCACCCCCTCAGCCTTCTGCCCCCCATCTCAGGAAGTGGCCCTTGGCAGGAGAGAGTAGGTCGGTCTGTCGTCCCCCCCACCCGATTATATACCCCAAAACCCCAACTTTTACAGTTTGTCCAAAATATTCACAGTTCGAAGCTCTGGGCACTTTAGAAAGGGGTCGATACTGGTACACGATACCTTCCCACCGGCATTCAAGTTGCAGTACCCAGCTCATTCGGGTCGATCTCCGCAGGTGGAGTTCTATCCACCGGCCTCTCGGTCTCCTCACTTTGCTCGAGTGCCTGGATTGCCTCCTCCAGTCACCTTTTTGCTGATCCTTACGTCCCTTATCGTGCATGAGTTTTCGCAGGGCATATTGAGTTCCTTTGCCTAGTCTCCGCGGCTAGCCCGCAGTTATGCGACTTCTCCGTTGGGGAGACACCTCTCCATTAGTTCTGCTCCGTGTCATGCGGTTGTCCATTTGTGATCCTCCTGTGGGTCGAAGCACTGGTCTTTCCTCCACCCATGCCCAGGCCTCCTCTGGGGTCTGGAAGAAGAAGGCTTTCCCCCTGGAAGATGACCTTCAATTTCGCCGGGAACAGGAGCATATATTAAAGTTGGAGGGCCCGTAGGTTGACCTTGACAGAGTCAAACGTCCGGCGTTGTTTCTGAACTTCTCGGCTATAGTCTGGGAACGTCATGATCTTTAGGTTTTCATAGCGGACTTCCCCCTTGCGACGCATTTCATGGAGTATCATGTCTCTGTCCATAAAGTTCAGTATTGTTGCGATGATGGGTCTAGGTGGGGCCCCGGGGGGGGGGGGGTTTGGCGCTCAGTGCGTGATGTGCGCGTTCTATGACAAAGCATTAAGAGAACTGCGCCGCCGGTATGAGATCTGTCAGCCAGGTTGTCATGAACGCTGCTGCATTGGTGCCCTCCGCTCCTTCCGAAAATCCCATGAAGGGTGTTCCTTCGGGCTCGATTTTCCGCATCGTCGATTCTCCATAGCATGTCTGCTGCAGCACTATGCATGTCTCTCATCCCCTTTTGGAGGACCTTGACGGTGTCCTCCACCTCCGATACTCGGGTCTCGGCCTCCGTTACTCTCTCAGACACCTTACGGAGGTCTTGTCGGAGCAATGACACCTCTGTGCAGACCTCTCCAATCTTCCCTTCCAAGGCTTCTATGGAGCTTTGTATGGCTTGGAGGAGCAGTGTCAAGCTGGGGCAACGGAACACCGGGAGTGAGTTTGCTTATGCAATATGTGCAGCAGGCTGGGAGACAATTTATACATAGGCAGCATGTGAAAATAACCCCTGCAATGGCTGTCAGGACAAGTAATATCTTCCATCCCCATGTAGTCACTAGAGCCCAGAGCCATCCTGTAAGGGACCATGAGCCATTATCCTGATGAATTTCTGAGGCAAGTTTGTGCAACTTCTGTATTGCAGCAGACACAGTAAGGCCGCTATCAGGGATGTACGCACAGCAACTGCTTCCATTGACGCGACAGGCTTCCACCGTTATCGGCCAGGATGACGTCTAACACCATCCGGTTTTGGAGAGAAACAAGTCTTGTGGCCTGGAGCTCAACTGTAATGTTGGTCAGGATACCCCCAGTTGTGATGATAACACCCTCAACTACCCTGGCAAAGCAACGAATATTACGGCTATTAAACATGGGACCCCAGAATGGCACAATGCCCTTCATTATGTCGGTGAACTGTTGCAAAGAGGTATCTGTCTGATCTACCTCATCTGGATCAAGCACCCTCCTAACTCGGTGTACCTGAAGATCCCTACGCTGTAATTTATGATGCTGGTGGTAGTCGGACGGTGCAATGTAAACGGGAGGCAAGAGGAAGGACACATAACACCGACCAGATCACCCTCTCAGAATCCACGTGTAAGCCTGTTCCCCACAGATGAAGTATACATTAGGAGGTGTGAGCAGAGGTGGGCTACAGGTAGTGTTCAACCGGTAGATGTAGTTGCAGCGACTCTGTCCTACCAAAATGTTCCCTATTCCTTCAACACAGAAACGAGCTGTTGAATTTATTACAGGGACAGGCATAGCTCTGTCCTCCGTGATATTGCGTTCCTGGAAACATTTAAAGTAGGTGGTGACATTAAATCCTTGGAAATCTAACAGTTCATTTCGCAACCAGGTGACGTTTGCATAAGCTTCAAATGTATTCATACAAGCTTCAGGGTGCAGGGTACCCTCCTTACCATCCGGTCCGGGGGTATATCCCTGATATACTACTATATATTCCAACACCGCCTCGTAATCATCCTGTACCATTGTCATAGCGTCAGCGTGATAGTGCATATATACCATAGAGAGCAATTGGAACCACGCTTCACAGCTACCCAAATATGACAGGGGCAACAAGACTAACAGATCGTTCTTATGCATAACGGATGGAAGTAGATAAACACCCAGCAATTCGTAGAATTAATGGTACTGTGTACCTGATGGAGCATCTGAACAAAAGCATTCTGCACATACGTCTGTCTATGTCTCTCCTTATGCAGGGCCAGTATAACTTTCGTTTGGGACCGGTGTTGTCCCTATCAAAGTGTGCACAGGGTGCTGTTCCTCCAAGTACCAAACAACCCCAAATACAATGAGCAGGGAAAGGAATATTATAGCAATAAACACTGCTTTACTCTTAGTGGACCAGGAGGACCAAACAGGATCATTTGAAATAGGACGCGGAGCCGCAAAGGGCTGCTCCTCGTCAGGGACAAGACGACCAAAAGGATACATGTGTACAACTTCAAGGACAGTCTATCACTGTCTTAGGAAGGGGGGGGGGAAGGAGATTCACAAACTTGAGCCACTTATTGCAACCACAGTACCAGGGGCACAATTCACCCAGCGTCCGTCAAAGCCTCGCTGGCAGGCTTCTATCGTTCATCAACGATGGTGCTGTGAAGCACTCCCACGGACGGGCTGCGTGATCGCAACCCTTGCAGACAAAACAAATCCTTCTTCTTTCAGGATAGGGCACCCTCCCTCCGGGGCCAATGCCCTCAACTATCCTGTCCAGTGTCCGGGCAGTGCACCAGATCAATCACCCCTATCTAGTACAGGCACCTCAGGCACAGTACCCACCCCTAAGCTCATGTCCTTCCCTAACTCCTAAACTGTTCGGCTGGTGCACTGTCCCTTTTTCCGGGGCCTCAAATTGTACCTGGTAACTGCAGGCTCTGTGTCATCAGCAAAGAGAGGCAAAAGGTCAGGATCAGATGGGCATCGAAGTTCGGATTCCGGTGTGGTAGGAACTGCGTTATCCAAGGCGGCCCTTACTTCTGGTGGGATCGCCTCAGACAGAACTGCATCACTTTCCTCGTCTGTCTGCGCCCACCTCACTCGGGCGTCGGAGAAAGGAACGAAATGCGGTACCTTCTCACACTCCTGATCACCGATGCCGTCGTTGACCCAGCTGTCGTACGGGAGCGGTAGAGGCACTCGCTTTACGTGGGAAGCATGTATCCAATGCTTCTTGCCATCCACCTTGACCGCTGTTCTGGTGGCAAGTAACATGATCACTGGGTCGTTCCACCTCGGCTCCAAGCTGCTCTTCCGCTGGAAGTTGCGGACCAAGACGTAGTCTCTGGGCTGTATCTGATGCCCGGGCCCCTCTGGTACTGGCTGCAACGTGGCGTGTATCTGTTGGTGAAGAGAACGAAGATCTTTAGATAATTCGTAAAGATAGTCTACAAGCAAAGGATATTCTATCTCGGAAAAGCGCTTTGGTCTGGTGACGCCCCAAACATTCGCAGGGCGTCCAAAGACCACCTCGTAGGGGGACAGCCCTTTTCTAGAATGAGCTGTTACTCTGGTGGATAACAAAGCTAGGGGTAATGCATCTGGCCATCACAGTCCCATACTCTCCTGAATCTCTGCCAACTTCAGTTTGAGAGTACCATTGTATTTTTCAACTAAGCCTGCAGACTGGGGGTGATTTGCTGCGTGGAACTTCTGTTTAACATGTAAACCTGTGCATACTAACTCAATGACTCGGGCATTAAAGTGGCTGCCGTTGTCACTCCAGATCACCCGAGGCAATCCATAGTGTGGTAAATACTCCTTCAGGAGTGCTTTTGCTGTCGCCATGGCTTTATTCTCTTTAGTGGGGTAGGCTTCGATCCACTTACGAAAAGCGCAGATTACCACTAACACATACTTAAGGTTATTAACTCGTTCCATTTCGATGAAATCCATCTGGAGAACCTCGAAAGGGAAGGATGGTGGTGCAAAGTTGCCGGAAGGTGTGGGGGTACCTTTCCCGGGGTTATGTCTCAGGCAAATGATACAACGCTTCACTAGATGCGTGGCTACCTTGGGGATATTCTCATTCTGCCACACTAGGTCCAGCAATTTACATATTCCCTTGGCACTAATGTGCGCCGGCCCATGGGCCATGGTTACAACAGGGAGTACATAGGAATTGGGCAGTAACCACCGCTGCTTCCCTGACATGTCAGTCCAGCACCCATCCTCATCCAGGCGACCTGTTCTCTCCTCCCACATTGCCAATTCATCTAGAGTCGCCTCACTCTGAATTTCTCTGACGCTTTCTAATGTGTCTTCGAACATTCCGTTGTCTGGAACCCATCTAGCGGGGCCTGCCACCAGCATCTGTGTCGTTTTTGATCGAGCTGTATCCTTGGCTGTCTGATCTGCAAAAGCATTGCCCCTCCCCACATCATCCATAATAGCCTTATGAGCGCTACATTTCACTATTGCTAGCTTACTGGGAAGTGTCAATGCAGATAGTAACCTATGTATCAGTGGCCCAGTCTGAATCCGCAGTCCATGCGAAGTCAGAAACCCTCTCTCCACCCAGATGCGCCCAAAATTATGGGCCACCCCAAAGGCGTACTGGCTGTTGGCATAGATAGTAACAGTCAGTCCCTCACTCAACTCACAAGCCCGAAGGAGGGCCACCAGCTCCGCAGCTTGGGCTGATTGGTGCGGGATACGGGATGTCTCAACTACAGTATGTAACGTTGTTATTGCATAGGCTGCAGTGGTAGTACCATCTGGTAACTTGAAACAAAAGCCATTGACATATAGTTCACCTTGGGGTTCAAATAGGGGAACATTCGTCTCTTCCTCCGTTCTATATACACAATCGTGTACGTCCGTATCTTTACTTGACAAAGGGAGGGGTAGTAATGTGGCAGGGTTCAGAGTGGTACATTGTTTTATGGTAATGTGCGGAGCAAACAAAGTAAGTTCGTATCCAGTCAGACGTGCACTAGTAAGGTGCTGTGTCTTTGTTCTATTCAATAGTGTATCTACAGCATGAGGTTCCATTACTGTGAGGGTAGAATCAAGGACGAGCCCTGCCGATTGCGGCAGCTCTCAGACAGCTCAGGAGCGCTCTGGTGACGTTATTCAGAATGGCAGAAAAATAAGCGCAGGGTCTTTGCTTACCTCCAAAACCCTGTGTTAAGACAGAGAGCGCACAGCCATCCACCTCATGCACATAGAGCACAAAAGGCTTTTGGTAGTCCGGGGTACCCAATACAGCAGCAGAGCAAAGCGCAGCTTTTAGTTGTTCAAAGGCTTGCTGGCATGCAGGTATCCAAGGCAGGGGTTCATGCACATCTTTCGTGGTCAGGGAAAGAAGGGGCTTTGTTAGTAGTGAGTAGTTAGGGATCCATTGTCTACAATACGATGTTATTCCTATGAATGGGCGTACCTCGCATTGTGTTCTAGGGACAGACATGTTAGTGATGACAGCTATGTGTTCAGGTGTTAGTCTGCGACCCTCCTTCAACAGTAGGTGACCTAAATAGGTGACCTCCTGTCGACAGTACTGAAATTTGGAAAGCGACACCTTGTGTCCATGATGCGCCAGGTGTAATAACAATTTAACCGTGGCGTCTTTGCAACCATCCTCAGTGTCAGAGGCAATGAGGAGGTCGTCAACATACTGCAACAGCACATTACCAGGGGGAAGCTCCAAAGAATCCAGTTGAATTTTTAATGCTTGGCTATAAATACTAGGGCTTTCAGTATAGCCTTGTGGAGCACGACAGAATCTAAAGCTCTGGCCGGCTATTGTGAAACCGAACAAACTGCGGCTATCTGTATGAATCGGGATGCTGAAAAAGGCATTCTTTAGGTCAATGACAGAGAAAAACTTTGCTGAAGGGTGAATCATTGTTAAAAGTGCGGTAATGTCCAGGACCACTGGGTATTGAGGAATGACTATTTTGTTCACCTCCCGAAGGTCAATCACAAAGCGGTAAACATCAGGGTGGGCATCAGGGGAATCCGAGGGTGTTTTCTTAAGGACAGGAAGAATAGGGCTATTACACATATTCACCGTAGTCTCCTCAACCACACCAGACTCAATCAAGTCCTGTATTATTTGTAAGAAGGCCTTCTCACCTGCCTGGGATATCTTGTACTGGGGCACACGTGGTAATCGCACCTTATCTTTGATCTGGATGGAAACTGGCTGTATTTGGAGCAGCCCCACATCCGTGTCTCCCGTAGCCCATAACGTACATGGCACATTTTTAAATTCAGCTGGAAGGGGGCATCTTTCGCAAAGCACTGATTAGCGCCCACAACTGGTGGGCCAATGGTCATATAGACACCGTCTGGTGAACAGGAAATAGTCGCATGCAACTTCTTCAGCAAATCGAGTCTCCACAAATTTCCCCCACAATTCGATGTCAGTAAAAAGGGTGAATCGACCGTAAAGGGACCAATCGTCAAGGCAAGGGGCTTGGAGATGGGGCTAATGACCGGCACACCTGAAAACCCAACCGAGACATTATTGTGGCCAGACAGAGCTGCCCCCTGGACCAGTGAACGGGAAACAGAGCTATTCATAGCCCCTGTATCGACCAAAAATCTCTTAGCAGCACCCTGTAAATCAGCAAGGACATAAGGTCCATCCTGATCTATGGGCACTGGAACTGGTCCCTTACTCTGTCCTTGGCTGTCCTAGCTGTGAGATAACCCCGTCACGTCGTCCATGTCGTAATCGCCATGATAGTACTGCCGGCCTCTGGGGTCGTCAAAATAATTCCCACTTTGCCTGTTGTGTGACGTATCTCCCGCCTGTGCCCCTCCCCTTCCCCCTGTACCTTGCCCACGTCCTCTGGACCCCCGACCTCTTAGGGCCCCATCCTTCTGTAACAATTCCGGGCACTCGTTTCACCAGTGTCCCTCCTGTTTGCAGTATGCACATTGATTGAGCCCAATAGGCGTATTGGATGTGCCACCTCTACCAGACCGCTGTTGGGTCAGACCAGAACCTCTACCTCGTCCGTTCCCTGGGCCACTTTTGGCCCCGGGGACCTCATCCCCCGGGGCATGCCCAATTCTTTATTTATTTGTTAGAGGGAGGGGGCCGCATGACCCCCCTCCCGGGCCATTTTTGGCCCCGGGGACCCCATCCCCCGGGGCATGCCCAATGCCTTTTTATTTTAAGGGAGGGGGGCTGAGTGGCCCCCCTCTCGGGCCTTTTTTGGCCCCGGGGACCCCATTCCCCGGGGCATGGCCTCTCGTTGAGGACCGCGGGGGAGCCTCAATGCCCCCACGGTCCCAGCCAGCTCCTGACTTTCCTGAAATATTCGAAGAGACACGAGTATGGCTGCGTAACTTGGATGGTTATTGAGCGCGCAATACCCCATATACTTTGGTCCCCGAATGGGACAGTGATCAAGGAGCATTACACAGTGAATATAAAACGTCTTTCAGACTCTGCGTTTGAGATTAAAACACTTAAGAAAGTGCCGATCGATTGGGGCCTACATCAGTTGGAATTCCTTTCAGGATTGAGTGAACTATTTCTTTGCCCTGAAGAAGCCCGCAAGGGTGAAACGCGTTGGCTGTTGTATAGTTAATAAAGAATAAAAGGATTCACAAAAACCATCTAGTGAAAGACTGACCATTTCTGTCATCGCTGTCCATCATCATTTGTGGGATTTAAACCCTATGAACTCTTGTCCTTTGTAACAATGCCTCTCTCACTTTTTGTGTTGTCAGGGTGTTTCTACCCTGCCCCATTTTCTTGTTTTTTATGCTTTTTTCAACTGATTTCTTGTGACTCGGTTTTACTGAGTCACAAGATGGCTGCCAACACTTCCTGGTTTGGAGTGTTGGCAGCCAATCAAAATGAAGCTCGTGATCGGGAGGGTTCGCGAATCCTCCTTGGTGCTCAGATATCGATATTTTTATTTTTGGAATTTCTCAGCAACTACTGAATGCATCTACACCATTTTAAAAAAAGCACGCTTTCTGAACCAACACCTACCTTTTTGCCAAATTTGGTGTAATTCCGTTCAGCAGTTCGACTGTAGCCTGTTACAAAATTCCTATGGAAATTGACATGGAGAAAACGCGTTTTCGGACACCCTTTATTCTCGGCCCCTGCTTGACGAATCGCCCCCAAACTTTCAAGACAGGAGCTGACCTGAGTGAAACATTAGTTTTGAAAATTTCGCGAAGATTCGTGAAACGACGCCAAAGATATTGGCAAATCAAAAAACACTTTTCCAATGGATAATAGGTCCTAACTATAACTACCTACTGGCGACCGCCAGTAGGTAATATATATATATATATATACATACAATGAAAAAACAAAGATTACTGGGCCATTATAGTTAGGCTCAGGTTTCACTCCTCATCCATGCACTCATCACTAGCAGACTGGACTACGGAAACGCGCTCTACATCGGAATCAACAAAACACTCCTTCGCAAATTCTAGACCATCCAGACGGCCGTAGCCAGACTCATCCTCAGCATCACACGACATGGCCACATCACCCAACACTTCCGCGACCTCCACTGGCTCCCCGTCGAAAAAAGAATAACCTTCAAACTGCTCACACACGCCTACAAAGCCCTCCATAACACCTCAACAAAAGAATCTCCTTCCACGCCCCCAAGAGAAACCTCCGCTCTGCCGACCTAGCCCTAGCCACGGTCCCCTGCATCCGCAGGGCCAGAACGGGTGGCAGATCCTTCTCCTACATCGCGGACAAGACCTGGAACTCCTCTGCCTCAGTATCACATGAAGCCCGACACTACACCTATTCAGAAAAGACCTGGCTCTTTGGATGACCTCGGAGCTGCCCGCACCCCCCTCAGTGCCTTGAGACCCTCAAGGGTGAGTAGTGCGCTCTATAAATCCCTGATTGATTGATTGATTGATTGATTGACTCATACAAAACCAGTGAAATTCAGCAGTTATAGTTAGATAAGCTAACTATAACTCACGCCCCCGCAATGCACTGCTTAGGACCTCACATATTATATCACTCATGACATGGTCAGTGACATCACAAATTACATCACTGATGACATCATCCAGTGAGTGTGAGTGTTTTTAAAGCGTTTATGAGTGTTAAATATATATACCAAGGTGTATTAACGAATCAGTGGGTGTATGAGTGCCTATATGGATGATTCAATGGGTGCGTGACTGACTGTATAATGGAGTGATTATGCGTCTAAGTGAATGTATGGGTGAGGGTCTAGTTGTGTGAATGTTTGTATCAGTCTGTTAGTTGGTGTCTAAGTGGCTCTATGGGTGTGTGAGTCGGTACGTGAGTGCTGCATGGGTGATTGATTGATTATCTGAGTACATGTTTGTTAGTCTGAGTGTCTGTGTGGGTGGGTGAGGGGGTATGTGACTACCTGTATGGATGAGTGAGCAGGAGAGTCAGTGGCTGTATGGTTTAGTGAGTGTGTATGTGAGGGCTACATGGGTGAGTGAGTGTGTGTATGGCTGTGTGGGTGAGTGGATGTGTCAGTGGTATATGGGTGAGTAACTGGGTATGTGAGTGGCAGAATAGGTGAGTGATGGGATATATGAGTGACTGTATGGGTGAGTGAGTGCATGTGAGAGTGGCGGTAAGGGTGAGTGAGTACATGTTAGTAGCTGTATGAGTAAGTGTGTGTGTGTAGCTGTATGGGTGAGTTATTGGCTGTGTGATTGACTATATGAGTGAGTGAGTAGGTGTGTGAGTAGCTCAGTGTGTGAGTGGCTTTATAGGTGTATGAGTGGACATGTCACTGGCTATATTAGTGAGTGAGTGGGTATATGAGTGGCTGTATGGGTGAGTGAGTGGATGTGTGTGAGTCAGTGAGTGGGTTTATAGGTACTGGTATGGGTCTGTGATTGGCTTTGTGAATGGTTGTGTGGGAGTGGGTGTATGAAAGGTTTTATTGGGTGTGAGTGGGTGTGTTAGTGATTTTGTGGATGATGTGATCAGTGATGTCATTTGAGATGTCAACACTGATGTCATCAGTGATGCCACTAACCATGTCATGAGTGATGCAATATGTGAGGTCATAAGCAGTGCAATGTGGGGGAATGAGTTATAGCTATAATTGCTGAATTTCACTTGTTTTGTATGAGTGAAACCTGAACCTAACTATAACGACCCAGTAACCTTTGTTTTTCAGTGAATATCTAAGTTTTTTTAAGTAGTAATGGCGTTTGCAGAGTGGTAGAGAAAGGGGGCAGGCCTCTGACCAGCTCTCAGTAATCTCGCTGTGTAGGACTAACAGAAAGTACCGGGAGGGCATCTTGGCCCCCAAGGTCCCTCAGCATTCAAGAGGATTTCATTTGCCATCCAGTAGTGCTCCAGGAGACATGTTTTCAGAGTGGTGAAGAAAGAGGGTGTGGCCTTTGAAGAACTATTTGCAATCCCACTGTGTGGTACTTACTGGGGTAACAGGAGGGTTAGTTGGCCCCCCAGGAGGTCCTTGGGGGCCAACTACCCCTCCTCATACCTCCAGTAAGTCCCACACAACAGGATTGCTGAGAGGTTGACAGAGACCATGCCCCCTTTCTCCATCACTGGGCAAACACGCCTCCTGGTACACTACTAGTAGAAGGATGAAATCCCCTTGGCTCTTGAGGGGCCTTGGGAGCCAACTAGCCTTCCTGTTACCTCCAGCAAGACCCACACAGCTGGATTACTGAGAGGTCATTACAGGCCACGCCCCTTTCTCCACCACTCTGCAAATGTGCCTCCTGGTGCACTACTGCTTGGGGGAAGAAGTCCACTTTAGTCCTGAGGCCCTCAGGAGGAAAGTGGACAAGATCCCCCCACCAGCAGTGCCCCAAGAGGCACGTTTGCAAAGTAGTGGAGAAAGGGGGCATGGCCTCCAACCACTTCTCAGCAATCCCACTGTGTGGGGCTTACTGGAGGTAAAAGGAGGTCTTGTTGCCCCAGGAGGTGGCGTTTCCTGGGGGCAGCGGGGGAGCCGCTACAGCTCCCCCGCCAATAATTTGCACATTTTGCCCTTGGGAGGTGGCAGTCCCCAGGGCTTAGAGTAGCCTTAGGAAGGGTGGTCTCATGTGCACCCTCCTATGTTTATACAATGCCCACCAAGGGCCAATAATGAACGAAGTACGGGAGCCCGCTCTTCGTTTTTATTTTTATTTTCGGCCAGGCCTGCGGAACCCATTGAAATGATTTTTTATTAGGAGTTCTTAGGACCTGTGGGGTCCCAGTGGGACCCCCAAAGAGGCTTAAGAGGTCAGAGTGTTTCTACCCTGCCAACTTTCTTTTTTTCACATTTGTTGTGGGACTCAGTTCAACCGAGTCCTAAGATGGCTGCCAATACTTCCTGGTTGAAGTGTTGGCAGCCAATTAAATTTCAGTAGGATTTCAGTAGGGTGTTGGGCTCACAGATATCTATATTTTAAACTTGAATATCTCTGATACTACTTAATAGATTTACACCAAATCATAAAAAGCACTCTTTCTGGACCACCATCTAGCTTTCTGCCAAATTTGGTGCAATTCTGATCTACGGTTCAGGCTGGGGACATGTTCAAAAAGTGAAAAATCCTCGTAGACATAACATGGGGAAAATGCATTTTGGGCCCCTCCTTTTTTCTCGCCCCCTGCTTGACAGATCACCCCGAATCTTTCAACACAGTAGCTAAACCAAAAAGGGTATGTTTTGTGAAAATTTCCTGAAGAATCGTCAAGCGGCGCTAAAGTTTTTGGCAAAAGAAAAAAAAAATCCTATAGAAACGTTAGTCCTAACTATAACAACCCTGGGCGACTGCCAGTAGGTCATTTATATATATGTATATATGCTGCACCCTATAGTGTCGAGGTCTGGGGTTGCACTGATTCTTATCAACTGGCTACTGCAGAGAACAACTTTGTAGGGAGGTTGGTTTCCTTACTGACTAGCACCCCTCTTATTCCCCTCTTTTTTGACCTAGGACTTTGACCTGGCTGCACTTAAACCCTTTTTGTATTGGGTTCACCTTTGGTCCACATCTGTACTCAGTAACTATAAAGATTTCCTTAGGGACTTAGTAAGGCCAAGAGAGAACCTTAGGTTGAATTTGTCTCTGGCTGGTTTTGTAGGTTGGGTCTACAGAAACTGTGGGATGAGCTGTATTCCCTTTGCAAAGCTGAGCTTAATGGTTTGAAATCTCACTACTGGACATACATCAATTAAACTTGACTGGAAGGTATCGGAGTGCTTTACATGAGCACCACTTACACTACACAGAGGCACTTTCATTTTTAAAACATGTTACACAGCTTAAACTTAAAAAAAAGCCCTATGACGTGGTCAACACTGGCCGCATCATCGCACTTTTGTTTACTTTAAGCCATGCTGTACAGCATCTACGCTGCTGTGCAACATGTTTTAAAATTTATAGTGTTCCTATACAATGTAAGTGGTGCTCATGCAAAACCAAAGGGGATGATGGACGGAGTGTTGAACATTGCAAGCACTCACCCCCATTCAACTGATCTGGGTTTAATCCATCATCATTCTTTAGCTCACTCCGCCACCCCAGTTCAGACATGGCCAAATGCAAATCAGTCTGACCCTGTGCCTCATGGGAACAGTCCAGCCCGAACTGCCAAGCCATGTCTTCCCTGGACCGGAAACAAGCATCCTGGGACCGGTTTCGGGTTCATAACCCTCATCAGCCAGGCTATCTTGAATCCAGTGGCAAAGTGAGCAAGGGACCCACGTCTGGGCATACCCTGCCAACTTAGGGCGAACTTAGCAAAACCAAAGGGGATGATGGACGGAGTGTTGAACATTGCAAGCACTCACCCCAGTCAACTGATCTGGGTTTAATCCATCATCATTCTTTAGCTCACTCCGCCACCCCAGTTCAGACATGGCCAAATGCAAATCAGTCTGACCCTGTGCCTCATGGGAACAGTCCAGCCTGAACTGCCAAGCCATGTCTTCCCTGGACCGGAAACAAGCATCCTGGGACCGGTTTCGGGTTCATAACCCTCATCAGCCAGGCTATCTTGAATTCAGTGGCAAAGTGGTGCTCATGTAAATCACTCCAATACCTTCGGGTTGAGTTTGAGCTACATAAGTGTGCCCCAAATATGAATTAAATAATAACTTAAAGTCCCAGAATGTAAAAAAGGAAATGAGGGTGGAGGGTGGGGCATGAGGGAAGAGGGAGGTGGCCACAAGATAGTTTGCCAGAGAAGGTGGGGAGTCGTTCTCTTCATTAATGCATACATAAAGGGGTAAATATTAAGAGGAGACAGCCGACCGCAGATACCAAGTGAAGGAACCCAGGATTAGGAGTGCAAGAGCATCAATAGGGGAGGTAATTGGGGGCCGGGGAGGCAGCTGGGATAGAGGAGAATGCTGTGAATGTGAGAGAAAGGGATGCATAAAGCACAGGCTCATTAAGTGTACCTGTGAAATGTAAGTGGTGCTCATCAAGTAAAGCACTGCAATACCTTCGGTCGTGTTTGCACCAACAAAGGTGCAGAAAGATGACAAAAACATACACTCATATGGAGTGGCTGTTCAGAAATGTTATTAAAAAAAAAGGACCTGGTGAGTAAAAACACAGCAGCAAAAGAAAAGCCCTATGAAGAGGTCAGTCAATGCTTGCCATGTCAAATTACTTTTTACAAAACATCTTTAATTCTTGTTTTACAGCGCCGCTGTGCAACATGTTAAAAAAAATTAAAGTGTTCCTGTGTAATGTAAGTGGTGCTCATGTAAAGCACTCCAATACCTTTGGGTCAAGTTTGAGCTACATAAATGTGCCTCAGAAACAAATTAAATAAAACTTAAAGTCCCGAAATGTAAATTAAAAAAGGATATGAGAGAGAAGGTTGGTTGCCACGAGTTAGGAGCATATCAACAAGGGCCTTATCTCCGCTTTTTTGGCTTTAAAAGCCAAAAAAGCGGAGATAAAACTATCGCCCTATTTACAAGTGGGTACTAACATGCATTAGCACATGTTAGCACCCGTTTTCCCGACGCCTCGCTTTGCATCTCTAATGAGATGCAAAGTGGGCGTCACTGGGCAGTACTGCTTGTAAATTATCGCTGATGTGCACATCGCGATATTTACAAGGAGGCCCACGCATTTTAGCAGACGTTAGTTTTTGGCGAAAACCGCGGTTTTCGCCAAAAACTAACGTCTGCTAAAATGCTGACTTACCTATACTTTACATTGGGGTGGATTATGCTGATACGACCACAGGGTCGTATCAGCAAGGTTATCGCCGTTTTCCATGGAACATCGCTGGAAAACCAGCGATGTTCCATGGAAAACACCGCTATCGCTGGAATAATTATCGCCATTGCGCTATGCGTTGTTAATACAGCGCTAGCATGGCGATAATTTCCAGCGATAGCCGGCGATAAAAAATCTCACGCTAAGCGCGGCCAGCGATAATTATCGCTGCCGCTTGATAATATGCCCCTCAGTTTTCAGGAGCTATGGGGTCGTTACCTACATAAATGCATTCATAAAGGGAGAAATATTAAGCGGAGACAGCTGACCACAGATCCTAAGTGAAGGCACACAGGATGAGGGGTGTTAGAGCATCAAGAGGGGAGGAAATCGGAGGTCATAGACGAGGCAATCGGGACAGGGGAGAATACCGGGAATGTGAGAGAAAGGGGTACATAAATCACAGGTTTGTGAAGTGTCGCTGTGAAATGTAAGTGGTGTTCATCAAGAAAAGCACTGCAATACCTTTGGTCGTGTTTGCACCAACAATGGTGCAGAAAGACAACAAAAGCATACACTCATATGGAGTGACTGTTTGGTATTGTTAAAAAAAGTACCTGGCGAGTGAGGAGTCAGTGGACGGACACTGGCCAGCAGTTAATGTCAGTGACTGGATGGAGTCCACGCACCACGCAACGGCAAAAGCAGAGCTGGAACAGCAAGAAATGAATGCAGATGACGTGCTGGCCAATGAGAAGCAAGGAAAAATTGAGCCACAATGGAATGGACGAATGGTAAGTTCAGGTAAGTATTGGGCGGGTTCTAAGCCCCTTTTAAAAATGTATTTTCAAACACAAAAGACTTTGCAAGCACAGCGCAAGTACTTGATCTTCGTAATTGTCTGGACAATTCAATGCAATTATATTGAAGTACATTATTTTCTAATGCAAGTGAAAAGTGACAGCAAAGCAAGAGTAGCAGAGACCTATGTTTATGTGCACTTCTTTGAACCTTGGTTCTACATGGAAAATGGAAACAAGAGCGAAGTATATTGCTTAAGAGAGTCATGCAGACCCCCAGAGAGGGGTCTCTGCTGCGGCCTCGGAGGCACTGGTGAGTGCGCGTTGCGATCACACTTAAGAAAGTCTGTGCGAGCACTAGAGTGGGTCCCTGCTTCAGCCCAGGGGTGCGCATTGTGATCAAAGCAAGCAGAGGTGCTGACATGCTTAAAAGAAGTTCCAGCAAAGTAGATGAAAACAGTACTTGGGCCATGGGACACTGATAAGAGCAATGCATGAGGAACAACAGGGAATAGTATGCTACAGCCATTAGAAACAGAGTAAAAGTAAGTGGCAAGCACACAAACCAATGAAAAATAGGGGCTGGATGTAAGCCACTTTTAAGATTTTTATTAAATACAATAGATTTTGCAAGCACTTGAGCAGGCATAACTTAATAATGTATACTTGGATCCATTCCATATACTTCTTACATCCTCTTGCTATTTTTTCCCTCCACCCACATGTCAACATATTTTTAAAAAAGCTCAACATTGTGCCTACCTGCCCTACCACCCTCAGCTGTATTCTTCACTTAAATCCCATAAATACAGATAAAGATACCTATCATCCTGATGCAGCCCCCACTACCAAATATCCATTGCACCCCAATATGTACCCCACATCACCCTGTGTAGCTCCTGTGTTCCAATCTTAAAACAAATTTATGAATAGACTCCTAACACCTTCCCCACCACTTACCAGCCCCTGTGCCTTTCCTTCCACTGCCACATGATGCTGCATTGCCCACTCTTAACAAGAGGGCTGAGGGCCAGCCCAGCGCTGTCAGTGACACTTTGTGGTGGAGGGGTGGCTGTTTGATGCCAGTCTGTGCAGACATGGGGCTGACAAAGAAAAAGGTGTTTGGCATTCACTGCCTTTTCTTGTCTGGACCATTCCCCTCAGGGAGGTGGCAGAACAGAATTCCCCAAAACACTGACTTTAGAACCCAGTTTTCTACTCCTCTGTCATCTGAGAAGTTAATAATAACTAAGGGCCTCATTAACGAAAAGTGACGCATCGCTGCGAGAAAACAGCTATGCATCACTTTTCATTGCGCCCTCCTTGCGACACCAATGATGCGTCATATTTACAGTATGACGCATCATCTCGCAAGGAGTTACAGATACGTCAGTATTACTGACGTATCTGTAGTCGCAAAAAATTACGCATTGCTGGAGTGTGTCACAAAAGTGACGCAACTCCAGCAATGGGTCATTACACATGGGCAAGCCCCATGTTAAATGTTCCTGCATCACTCTTACGCCTGCCATGAGGCAGGCGTAAGATATTGACACATTTGCGTCCTAGAAGTGGTGCAGTGAAATCATATAGATTTCACTGCTTCACTTCTACAACCCTTTCTTGTGTCAGAACACCCCCCCTGCATACATTATACCTGGCGCAGGTATAATGTGGCGCCGGGGTTTACAAAGTGACGCATCTACCTAGATGCGTCACTTTGTAAATATGGCGTAACATGGCACATTTTTTTATTCAGCTGGTGGGTCGCAAAGAGTAACGCACCGGCGGTGCAAAAGTGACGCAAGGGCCCATAAATAAGCCCCTAGGTTTTAAAACCTGTGTTAAGGATAGTAGCCTTCCATTGAAGCCATACACAAGTAAATAATGAATATGTTAAACAAGTACAACAGTGACTAGACCAGTTGAACCAATTTATAGTGTAAATTTTATTCTAGAAGAGAAGTGATGTTCATTTAACTTAGATTATCTTTCTCATGCATACTCCTATTTCTGAAACAAGAATTTCAATCCAGGTTTGACAGTTAATAATCAGGAAACAATAGTATGGACAGAAGATGACAGAAAGAGAGGAGCTATAAACATCTTGGTAGAGTTACACAAAGCCAATTCTCTACCAAGTAACACACAAATATTGAAGCATATTTAAAGCAATATTTTTTTTTCTCAGAATGCTTTGAAGAGGGTCCAACTTCTGTTTTTAGACCATATTTAAATGAAATAAAAAACATTAAAGTAAAGCAATGCTACAAAACAAAAGCTTTTCACTAAATTCTCGCCAGCTGAAAAAAGTATGGACAGAGAAAAAGTCAGAAGAACATACAAAACAAAACATGCACTGTAAGTGAAAATTCAATACCATCTTAAATGTACTTTTTGTAGTGGCACATCAAAAGATTTGACTGTTACCCAGATGTGCTGTCGGTGGAGCTGCGGGATTTCTTGAATTCATAAGAATGCCAAGTCAACCATATGCAAGATTAGAAATCAAAATGAGATTGCAATTGTAAGACACATTTTTAAACATGTTGCTTGCCTCTTTACTCACATATTTCTATTGCAATTTTATTGTCATCTAGACTGACCTATCTGCTGGTTTTGTAGTCCATGATAGTGGGCTAAAGTCCACTGGTTGTTATGAGGGTGGAGAGACAGCGCTGGGGCAGTGCTCATTTTAAGATTATGACTGCAGCTTTGCACTCTGACACAGTGGGTTTGTCTATTTTCATGACATATCATGCTGCATGCCTGCCAACCCTACAGATTTAAGTGGTAGATTACTGATCTTGTAGTAGTCCTATCGCCTACTGATTTCAGACTCTGATGGTACAGTTTTGCAGAAAGCCTGACGAGGCCTCTGCAACTTACTATTCCTCCTGCAGTGAAAAAAAAATACTGTGAGATAAAGATTTATTAGTTGGGGCGGCAACCACAAGTAATAGTCATTATCATGTTAGGTCCCATCAAAGGTTTCAGTAATTCAAACCTGCGCTTAATTCCTGTAGTTGTGGCACAAAGCAGACAGGCATAACATAGACAAAATGTGTAAATGATTTAGAAGTACCAAATAGTAGAAAGGTCAAAATCATAACACAATAAAAATCCCACTCCAATTTGGAAAAATAGAGTACAATGTAACAAAGAAAATTACAACAAAATGATAACAAAACAATAAGGGGAGCTGGAGATATGAATTTTTAAGATTTAGGCGAAAATTTCACTGAAAAGCACGAAGCGACAATAGTAGGCAATGGTCGCTGTAGACAAATGGAATATAAAGTAGGGAAGTTCAAAAAAGTTTTAAAGACCTAATCTGAAAAGAGACTTTGTTGTTTTTCTGAAACATAATTCTCCTTCACGTGGGATAAACCTGAAATTCAGTCGGGCACCATGGAGCTGCTGGTTGGATACTTTGCTCCGTCCCCTTCGATCAGGAGCAAACATTTTCAAAAAGTACACAAACTTCTTTTGATGCCTAAACACCCACAGGACTACACTTCCAAGGGTACCGGGACTACAGGAGGAGCATTTCAAGATTCTCGTGGTATCAGACAGAGGGCAACAGCAAACTCCAGTCCAGATCAACTTGCCTCTGTTCAGCTGGGATACTTCACAGAAATGTCCTTTTCTGCTTCTTTATGTTTCTAGAGCCTTCCAGCCTTTTGATCCTTGGGTATCTTTCTGTCCTTGGATTTCAAATGGAAGGGGGTTTAACTTCCTCACGTCCTTCTCACAAGTCACAGATGCCAACTTCAAGATGCTGATCCACACCTACAAAGCCCTGCACAACCATGGACCTGCATACATCAACCACTGCCTGAACTTCCATCAACCAGCCAGACACCTGAGCTCCGCCTCCCTTTCCCTCACCCACACCCCTCGCATCCGTTGAAGCAACAGCAGAGGACATTCCTTCTTCTATCTCACGGTCTAAGCCTGGAACAACCTACCTCTTAACCTTTAGACCTCATCCTCCCTGCTGGAATTTAGGAAAGGACTCAAGACCTGGCTGTTCAACTGAGCCCTACTTCTGCAGCAGGACTCCCAGCACCTGGATACCTTCACAGGTGATTAGCCACATTTTACAAGTCTGGTTGGATTGATTGATTGACTGCCACAGGTTCAGTCCAAATGCCTGACTGGCAGTGTTCTGAGGAAAGTTGGGTGAGGGTCCAGCTTTGTACTGTGCACCAGCTTAAGAGTGGGGAACACACAAAGGCACTCCTAGTTCTACTCGGACCCATTGAGTAAAGGTTCTCCGGTCCTGACCTACCTACTTTTGCAGTATTTCTTGTATGCTTTGTGGTGGACCAGCCGACATTGCCATGTGGCAAGAGCTTTTCAAGATAGCAGACGTCTTAGGCCCCACTAAATGTGGGCTCTGAGGACTGGGTATGTCTGTGGAGGTTGTACTATGGTGATTCTTGAGTCCTCCCACACCTAACACTAAAATCCAGTTTGAAGCAGGCACTGTACCCACAGCATACCCAGAGACAGAAGTGTGGTAGGACAAAAGCAGGGCCTTTCAGCGAGAGGCTTACAGACCCAATAGGACAACCTCCAGCTCGAGTGAAAGTTACAGCCGGGGTCTACTATATGCCTACCACCCAACAGCTGATCATGGGCCGCCTATGATCTCATGCTCCGCAAGCAGCTACATGTTCTGGAATGGAAGAGATGTTGCATTCAGCAGTGAACTCGAGGCCAGAGACATCTCATTTAACACTGGCCACTAAACTGGGCACTGTGCTGAAGGCCGTTGAGAAGATAAGTGCTGCTCTGGACCAAACAATTACATCACTGGAATCCAAAATTGATAAAGTAACATCAGACTTCACCCTCATGCGTGCCGACCACCGTAAGCTGGCCGATAAATTGCACACTAATGAACTAGTGTTGGAGGACCTACAGCCGAAGACTGGTGCAAACACTACAGAACTACAGAATATGCTTGATCGGGTGAGCACTCCAGAATCCAGACTAGAAGATGCAGAGGGCCGAAGATGTGGAGGGCTGGCTGAGAGACCTACTGACGGAGGCTGCATTGTTGCCTCAATTCTTGGTGGAGCATGCCCACAGGGTGCCGGCACGCAGACCACCGCCGGGTGCCAACCCCGGGCCGCTCCTGTTTAGATTATCAAGCGACAGAGATACTATCCTGAGAGAATCACGTTAGCTACCAGAAATTAAGGTCAACAACGCCCAGATCATGCTGTTTCCCGACTACACAGCACAGGTGCAGAAGCAGCAGAGCTCCCTCGAAGCAGTGAAGCACTGCCCCTGCGAACTGGACATGCCCTACTTCCTGCTGTTCCTGGCCCACCTTCGGGTGGTAGCGAAGGGCACTACTCTTTTTTCGACTCCCAGTCAGACACCTGGTATTGGCTGGAAAGCGCTGGCCTCATGGCTCGGCACGCACCATCTGGTGGCGTATCTGGGGAGCAGCGAGAGAAAACAGGCCATTGCTAGGGCAGAGGCAAGGGCACTGGTCGCCCTCCTCCGCCGTCGGCTGTCCCTGACTTGGAACAGATCTGAACAGAACAGCGGGAGGCCCTTCATGTGACAGCAGTGCTGAGGGACCAGGTGCTGAGCTTGGACCATGACGCAGATTCAGCCAAATCCCAGAATGACGATGACTCGCTTCATGCCTGATCCGGGGACCTGGCGTCACTGGTCCCACACGTCATAAAACCGCAAACTTCTGATGAAATAATTTGAATGCCAAGAGACAGCAACTAGGTGAACCGATGCCCTTAGGTGGGTTCACTGATCCCTAGGGGAATGATATGGACTAATGGCACCCGCTGGTCGCACGGGGCAGGTACACGCTGAGCACACATGCAGATTATACTGATGAGTCATTAGGTGCACACATTGCTGAGTAGCAAGGGAGCATGTGCTATATCCCGAATTAGAAGAACACACTTGGCACCTCAATTTTAGCATTGTAGGGGTATTACAAAGCCAACACTACACCACACTTGACCCCCTTACGGACGTAGATGCATCCGATAGTTACAACGGTTGGGCAATGCAGTTTGGATGGATCCCCATTGTGGATCTGCCCTCCTATGGTTGTGAAAGTTACTGCTGGACTTCCCAGTATTTTTTTAAGGCCTGCTGAACACGGTGCTACTGCCCAATCCCCTGCGATACGTTTGTAACCAATCATTAGTGTGTGCCTCAAAAATGTGCATCATAGGTGTGATGCGAACAACAGTGAGTTTTCATTATGGTGCAAATGAGTATTATCACTTGGAACCTGAGGGGCATACACACCCGCACTCTGATACTCTATATATTCGTACCTCCAACGCAGATCCACAAACATAGCACTTCTGCAAGAAACACATCTAACATGAACGGAGGCGGATCGCCCCTGCAGGCGCTGCAGAGGGCAGGTTTTTAGTACTAACTTCTCCTCTCAGGCCAGGGGGTTGCTGATAAGGGTTAAGGCAAGGACCCCTTATGAGGTGAAGGAGGTGGAGGAGGATGCAGAGGTAGATAAGTGATCACAATGGGCAGACTGAACGGCCAGCACATTCTTGTGGGATCTATACATGCCCGCAACACAGACAAAACCCATTGGAGTAGGGTCCCCTGGTTGATAGGAGGTGACTTTAACTTAGTACTTGACGTCATGATAGACCGTTTGTTTCCACCCGTCACGCATTGCGGCCTTGTCCAATGCCCAGGCACTGACCACCTGGCTAGCCCACTGGTCCCTGATAGACATCTGGCATGCCCATCACCCTGATGTGCAAACATATTCCTTCTACTCCCCAACACACGACTTTCATGTTAGACTGGATCACATAGTGGGGTCGCCTTCGCTACTCCCCCAATTTGGGCAAATGGATTACCTGGGTTGCACACATTCCAATCATAATCCCCAGCACATGCGATTAGTGTGGGAGGCAGGCCCACCGGCCGTCCCCACATAGCGCCTCCAACCGAAGGACCTGCCATTCCGTGAATCCCTGGGGGCTGCAACAGAGAAACATTTCGATCTAAATGATGACTCAACAGGGAACGTGCTTCTTGAGTGGGATGCCTTTAAGGTGACCATCCGAGGGTGCTGTCTGGTGCTAACATGGAATATCTGAAAACAGTTGGGGGATGCCGGCAGCAAGTTCGAGCGACAGCTACTATCACTTGAGACAAGAGCAGCGGTACGCTCGGGGGAAGGGCAGCAGCTGAACAGAGCATGTGCAAACACATAGCATTATTGGCGCGCTTAGATGCTTGAATTACACAACACACTCTGCGCGTGCACACGCAACATTGGATAGAGCAGGTTGCTTGCTGGCATGGCTATTGCACCAAGAGCAGCCTCAGCATCCAATACACGCCCTAAGCAGTAGTGCCGAACAACTTCTGTATACACAGCACAAAATCCATGAGAAGATGACATGACATTACACATCATTGTCCACCATTCATAATGATCAGGCTCGTTTGCTTGCCTTCCTTGATTCAGTGCGGCTGCCTGTAATCACACCAGAGCAATGTGCAACGCTCAATGTGCCTATTGCTCTCACTGAGATCCGTGAGGTAGTCGCAGCACTGGTGACGGGATAAACCCCAGGCCTCGACGGGTTACCCGCTGAGTACTATAAAGCCTATGCTGTAACCCTAGAGCCGCGCCAACACACCATGTACACCACGGCCCTGGAAGAGTCTACACTCCCCCCGTCGCTGCGCGATGCGTACCTGATCTCGCTGCCTAGGCCTGATAGGGACCCGACGGACTTAAGCTCTTATCGCCTCTTGGCTCTGCTGAACACCGATTACAAGATATTGGCAAATATACTAGCTGACCGGCTGGTGCCATTGGTCCTGTCCCTGGTCCATGCTGACCAAAATTGATTTGTGCCTGCCTGCAACACTTAAACTTACTGCGTTTTTTCAGGGTAGCTGCCTATTCAGCGGCTCAGTGGCCCTACTCTGGATGCTTAATACTGGACCATGAGAAGGCTTTTGATTCTCTGGAATGGGAATTTCTATTTGCAGTGCTGCTGCGATATTGCATCAGAGGAGAGTTCCTCTTCATGGTTAGGGTACTGTATAGGGAGCCGACAGTGCGGGTACATACAGGCCCCTACATCTCTGAACCGGTCTGGGTGGGCTTTTCTATTTTGGCCATAGAACCACTAGCAGAGGCTATTCTAGAGCAGGGTAAGGACTGGGGCATCCCACTGGGGGATGGCTCGCATGTAATTTTGCTGCACGCGGACGATCTCCTCTTAAACCTGAAAAAACGTCAGATCGATTCCTTCCTTGCTGGCCCAAATGCTGGGTGAATTTGCTGCCCTGTCGGGACTGTGGGTGAATGCAGTGAAATCATGCCTGTACCCATCTGACTATACATGTACAGACCTGACATATGAGCTAAATGGAACCCCCATAGAGGGGCAAACAGATACCTTACGCTATCTGGGAGTAAGGATATAACGTCAGCAAACGAACCTACTGGAGGGAAATCTGGGCAGAGCAATGACGTCCATTCACTCTCAGATGTCTTTCTGGGGGACCCTTCTGCTGTCAGTTATGGGTCGGGTGGCCCTATATAAAATGGTGGTCCTGCTGAGGCTCCTATACTACTTTACCAATTTGCCCTTTTTGTATCCCACCCCCCTATTTTCGTACCCTTTAAGGAACCATCAGAGACTTTTTCTGGGGTGGCTCCTGTTGCTGAGTAGCCATCAAAAAGCTCACCTGCCCACAGATAAAGGGGGCTTGACAGTACCTAATATGGAACAGTACTATCTAGCCGCGCAGGTTCAGTGGGTGGCCAGATGGATGGCTGGGCTTCAGCTAACCAACACAGCAGCATCTCACCTCCCTGGTCAATTCCCGTCCTGTTCTCCCTATTTCATCCCTATACAAAAGGGAAGCCGCCGGAGCCCCTGCTACTTAATACTGCACACCGATGCTATCGTAGGTGCATATACATCACACAACACATGACACCGTAAGTGCCAGCACTGCCCCTACAAGGTATGCCCAGGAATCGAGCGGTCATTGGAGGTCAGTTACAGATGCTCTGTCCCGATGCACGGAGCACTCAGTTCCCCTTATGTGGGAGGCATGCATCTTACACCTCAATAGCAGATGTAAAAGCCAGAAGGTGACCACCCGTTTTATTGACCTGGGAGTGATTGTAGCAAAGAGACTGATCACTAAGAGTTAGAAATCACCTGACCCCCCCACACCTCACAGGAACAGGCCTGGAGGCACTCTCTGCAAATATGGGCCAAAGCTGAGAGCGTTGCACTCCACAGGAAAGATACATTGGGCCTCCGTAAAATCCCAAATGCAGCAGCTTGGACACAATACTAAGTGACCTACAGAATGAACGCAGCACTGCCTCAACCACACCCACTCACAATGACGTCACCAGGCCAGGGTTAGAAATGGCGCAACTGCCCTGATATAGCCACAATAGAAGTATTGCTGGCTGCAAAACTGCATATGCACTCTTCACCACAGTTCTAGCACCACATGAACAAACAATCACAGACAAAAGAAGCGCAAACAATGGTCATGTTTGGGATCTAGAACCTTGCCAGTTAGACATACCCTTCCCTGTAGTGTTACTTTGTCCCACTCATTACTATACACCTCCCAAAGATAGTAGACTAGCTCGCAGTTACCATGGTACTGACACTTTGCTGGGATGTTCTTTGAGGTCACAGCCACTGCTGCTTGTGGCATGTAGCTGGCTGGGGCATAAGCAAAGATTCGCTATACACAGTGTAACTACTTTCTTCATTGATGCAAAGGTGTTTGGATCACCTCTGTGAAGTTGCAATTGTGAAGTGCACAATTAAATAGGCTGTCCCAAGGAGTGTGTAATTGAAAATATGATTGTCTACGCTGTTAACACAAAACAAATTAAAATAAAAACAGATTTAAACAAAAGCAGGGCCTTCCAGCAACCAGACAGCTCATTCACAAGGATTGTCCTAGCATCATGTTTGCTCTCTTTGCTTTATTCAGACCTACCATGCAGGATTTGACACTCTGGTGTCAACAATGGGGATACGACCTTCACACTGCATATTCTATTGAGCTCAGAGGAATCAACTCTGACCACTCAGATCACCCTATTGTGTGCTCTTGGAGGAATTTCACACCTAAATTACCATCTCAGCTGGAGAGCTAATGTAACGTGCCCTCTTCAAAGCTCAGACAGGGAAAGGGTACCTTTATAAAAGTTACTGTTCCTTAATGTTTATTACAAATCTGACTTCACCATTGAATCGGATTTTAAGAACTATTAAATATAGTGGTTAAATTAATTAGCAGCATTGGTAATTTAATCTATACTCTGGTTTTCTATATAGGAAAGTTAGGTCAGAAATAGTGAAAAACCATGTGCCATGCCTTGTGAGCTGAAAGGTCTAAATAGGAGTTACTTACTAATATTTAGAAGGGAGGATTTACCTGTCAAAAAGGGTTATTTTAACAGGTTCGCTGCAGGTTTCACACTGCAGCAGTCAGTCTACAGTGATAGGCCTGAAGCCGTGTTTTCCTTTGTCACACTAGTGGATGGCACAAAAAGTAGTGTGGACCACAGGTGACATTTAACTTTTCACGTCATGGGTGTACTTCCACATCATATACCATGGTCTTATAGAAAGTTAAATAGGCCAATCAGGCATTAGCCAATGTTCACATGTTTTAGGGGTTAGAGAACAGACACTGGGCACTGACAGCATTGGCTCATTGGGCAGAGTCTAAAACTGAGCAAGAACATTCAGCAAGAAAATGGGGTGAACCACTCAATAAGGGGAATTTTCTCTCAAATACAATACCCAGCTAAGGAGTATTCCTAGAAAGTGAATATAGAAGTGGGGCAGTGAGGGAGAACCAATGAAGCACAGGACAGTCTTTAGCATGTAAGCACCCTATGTTTCTTTATGTCTGTTTAAGAATTTTTTTTGATAGTTTAAATGAAAGGCAACATGATTGTGTCTGTAATGGGCTTTGGATTCAGTCTCTGCAATAAGCACCATGTCTGTTTCAGGAATTGTATCTGTGTTTGACCTAAAGACTGTGCTGTTTCTTCACCTCATGCAACAGTTTACAAATGGATTCAACAGCCCTGATACTTTTTGACTCTGGTAGGTATGGAAATGTGATGCTTTTTCTTATATTCGTTATCATTCTGTATTTTTTATAATAATCCCTGCGCATTTAAACTATGAACCTTATTTAGATCTCAGCGGATGGAATACTCTGTCATGAACCTGACGGATATCCAGTCCGCCGTATTACCATTCCCATAGGATATAATGGGATCGTAATACGGTGGATGAGATATCTGTCGTGTTTGTGACAGAGTATGCCCCTCTGCCAAGATCTAAATCAGACCTTATGTCTTCAGGTTACAGTAATGCAAAGTCAATAGTACCTTTTCATTGTCCTAGAAAGAATCATATGTTCCAGTGATGTGCATTAAATCTTAAAAGGGTTCTTTCCACCAGCTTGTTATGGCTTTACCTTTTGGCTTTGTCAATGCTTGGTGGAACTGTTGTGTGGTCAGGACTGTTGTCAGAAATCCATCTGTTGCCACCCACTGCCCTCTACATCATTAGCTGAGCAAGGATGGCTTATTCCTAAGTGTTGTGATGTAATATGCTCTTCACTGTGAAAAAGGTCATGAGGTACTTTCGGTGATGTCATCATTATGCTAATTAGCAATCTAAATGCATGAAAAATCCCTCCTCTTTTTAGTCACAGAATGGTGGCAAGGATGCCTGCTAAATATTGGCCTCACTGCTCTAGGATGACAGCAACATTGTTTATTTCAGGGGGCAGAGAGTTTTATTAAGCCAACCTTCCATCAATGAAAAAAGAGCATCTGTGTTGTCTTTAGCATTGTTTATCACTACAAAGATACATAGGTGGAATGTGGAAGCAGTTTGCCACATGGTGTAACTAAGGTTTACTATTTAGTGCACCAGTTGATAGCATCAACTTTGAGTGAAATAAAGTAACCTCATCTTAAAAGGGTATGGAGCTTTTAAAAATTGTACGACGTTGGATTGTTGAACCATATCATTTTAGCCTAACAATCCTGTTCGAAATTGAATTCCTAATTGGGTTATATGTCAGTCCTCTAGAAGGAATAAGTCCACCAACCTTTCAAGGTAAACATACAGTTAAAATAATTAAAACCAGGGCTCAACCCCTGGTAGTTATGCCATAGCAGACAGATACAGCTTAAGAAAAGTGTGTGACCTATTTAGCAGAACCAAAACAAATAAAAAGGCAATTTAAAAATATCTAGAAAAAAATGATTAAGAGAAATTATACTAAAACTATTACAATGCATTCCGTGGAACCTTATATATGAATTTATAAAAAATGTTAGGTTAAAAGTATTAAGAAAGAGCGTAGCATTGATTTATGGAGTAGACTGTGACCTATGAACAATGTGAGGCTGACCGTGATGTACTTGAGGCTGGCTAAGTCTAGTATGAGAGCATGGTCAAAGAAGTTACATTCTGACTTAGCCTTTTTTATTTTAGACGTTGAAATCCTTCAGCAGGGTATGGTTAAAGGTTGCATTCAATGAAGTCCTCCCAAAGTCAGATACTCAGTTGCTGAGAGGCAACTGAAGCTGTTGGCTTTGAAAGAAGAAGTTCTGAGCCCAGGACAATCGAATTTCGTGTCCACAGAAAACCTCTTGTTGGCTAGATAAGTTTTGTTTAGTCATCTGACCAATATTTTATCATTGTGACTTACGGTCTGCTTTAGAATTTAGCGGGACAGGAATTCCATCACAAACATTATGGATATCCCCACCTCCTAATTACAAGGGTATTATATCCTAATGCACTTGCAACAAGATGAACAGCATTCCCATCACAAATCAGCCCCTTAGTCTCTTTTTTGGAGCTCGAATAACCTCCAGCAGAACGAGCCTGGAAGCCATACTTTGGTAGGTCAGACTGCAGTCAGATACCTTAACTGTGAGTGTCTGCTGAAGTCCTCTTCAGGTGGCAAAAGGCAGAGAGCTGAACCACCCAGATTGTCTTGCCCACTGAGGTCACGCCTTGGGCAGATAGCCTTTGATTGTTAGTTCCATTCCTCCAGAGGTTGAACATTTTCTAAGTTCTAACTTTTTCTTCCTTTTTGAGCAGTTCGGTTTGGGCAAGCCTCACAGGGCTTCAGGGACAGCACTTAGAGCCCGGGACCCATTCCAGCAGAGGCCACCAGCACACTGTAGTCAGGGTCCATTTGCCACTGTTTAACTGATCACTCCAAGAAACTGCCTCTTGCAGCTTTGGTGGCTCTGTAGCCACTTCGGAGGTCAGCCAACTGACCTCTGGAGTTCACTTCTTAGACCTGGGTACAAGTGGGAGCAAGTCTAGTCCTTCAGGTCACCACTCAGGTCTCAGACACTTCTTCTTCTTCTGTTCCTCCACAGGCCTAGATGTGATCAGAGGAGCCGGGGGTGAGGCGCCATGTTTGTGCAATACATTAGCCAGTGATTAAGGGTGTCTCCTGGACACGCCATAACCAATGGGCACAAAGTTTCTAGGGGCAGCCCCTCTCTCGGTTGCAGCTCATCCATTTTGTCTTACAATAAATTATAAATTATCCCACAGTGCACTATTCCTACTGAAATTAAACATGGCACAACCTTCCTGCTCCTGGAGGAGACTGGTGGTCTGGCCGGGGAAGTGTCTATGAAAATTAACAGTCCCTACCTCCTCAACCATGTCAAAATTGTTCTGGGACCAGCTCCTCTCCACCCTGGGAGGGAGCCAGGATTGCTACAGGTGGCCTGGCAATCAAAAGACTCCTCGTCCCCAGACCTCACTTTACTCCTAACTATGAATTGGCAGGTGTACCTCTGGACCCTTTCAAATTAATGACGCTCTTGAACCGTCCCCAACTACTCATTCTGAGAGGGGATGAGTCACACACCTCACTTCCAGGCCTTCCTGCCAATTGGCTCAAGTAATTGTCTCTGCTATGGGTGCATTTGTCACAACTCATTAGGGTGAAACCACTGACAGGTTGAGCAGCGCCGGGAGCCTAAAACTATTTAGGCTACTTGAACTTCAGGCCGGAAAAGTCTCTCACCATTGAATTAGATTTTTAATAAATATTAAAAAGTGGTTGAATGAACTCTGTATCTTATTCAAAGTAAAGTTAACAAATAACATTATTTTATACTTCAGTTTTTCTTATACATACAGCTACAGGCCAATACAGTGAAAATAGCTTTTGGAGGTTAGCCACTGTAGGAACATGGCAACCTTAAAGTCTTACATGTTCCATTTTTAAATACTTGACAATCTAACTTGTGGACTACATGGTCTACTTAGGTATGGCTTACTTAATAATTAAAAGTAAGGTTTCTACAGGCCTGCCTGCAGTTTTAAAGCTGCAGCAGTCAGGCTACACATGTAGGCTTGAAGCCATGTTTCCCATGTCCACCAAACAGATGGCACAGCATGCACTTTAACCCACAGGTAGCATTTAATGTTCCATGCCATTGGTGTATTTCCTGCAACATATCCTGTGGCTTTAATGTAAGATTAGGACAAAAGAGAGGGCCCCTAAAAAATAGATATGGAGAAGCACCCCAGGGGATCACCATACAGTAACACATGAAAACAGCTTCTCACAATAATTTGAAAAACTGAATAATTCTCAAAATATGAAAAGTCATAAATCAGACCAATTCTATTGATTTTTTATTCTCAAAAATATATATTTTACTTAAGCTTTACATTCATTAATAATTACCAAAACATACAAAAGGAAATAGGAGCTCCTACAAGCTCGAACTCAATTTCAAAGACACACAGCCATATACTCACGATTCAAACCATTCATACCCATCCAGACAAAAACAATTCCATACGTTGTAAACATTAAAAGCAGATCATCAGGCACAACATAACCTTACCAATATCCAACTTTCAGTATTCAGTGAATAAACATGTATAGATCCATTTATTTTCTGTTTGGAAACCAATACAAATATCAATTAGTTCTACAAGTACTACTGGCAAACAAAGCAGAGAAGAGAAAAGATAACAACAAAGACTTGCATCATATCATTTGGTTCTTCAGGTACTTATAGCAATCAAGATAAAAAGGAGAAATAACAACACAGGATTGCGCAAACCTGTGTTGTTATTTCTACGTTTTATTTATTTGATATTTGTGTTGGTTTCCAAACAGAAAAAGAAATTGATCTACAGCATCCATCCATCATCCATTTGCACTCTCAGCTGCCCCTTGAACCATGCGCTCCCCTTAAATCCTGCCCTTTCCCCATTGTGCCCTGTGCTAAGCTGCACATGTCCTTTTAGATTAGCACCTGCCTTCTCCTCCGGATCCTGTTCTGCACCTGGGCCTCTATCCAAGCAATCTATGCTCTCCCTCTACCTGGTACTCCCCCTGCCCTTGCACCCTGGGTCCCCCCACCATAACAACTTGTGTAACCCCCTTGAGCCTTCTTTCATCATGTGCTCCCCCTTATCTCGGTGCTCCCTTGGCACTCTGAATTGCCTTAAAGCCTGAAATCCCACTTGGACGATGTCATCCTCTAGAGCCCTGTGCTTTCTTTGCAGCCTACAGTGCCATTTTTAGTCAACGCCCTCCCTTGTTTTCCGCATTCACCCATCCACCATGTGTCCTCTCTTGTAACCTGTGCTTGCGACCTGTATTGAACTTTGTACCCAACGCTACCCATCTTGTACACTTCCCTATTTGCGTGCACCCTGCACTTCCTTTTACACCCTACTCTTCTCCTATCACCATACAATCTCTTATGTACCATGTGTTCCCTTTTGATTGATGCCCTCCCCCTTGCTCTGTGATCTTTCCCTGCCTTTTGTACCTTGTCTTCCCCAACTCTTGTACCTCCGTGCCCTTTTCACACAGTCCCTTAAACCTCACACCCTCTATAACTCAATGCTCTCACTTGTGCCCTGCACTCTCCCTTTGTAGCTAGTGCCCCATTTTCATCTTGCATTCACTCTTGCACCCCTTGCACTCTACATTCACACTCATACCTTGTTATTCTTATGCCCTTTGCCACCCCTGCACTCGCATGCATGCCATAATCCCCCTCTCAACCTTCACTCTCCACATGCCCCCTGCACTTCCCCTTGTACTCTGCAAAGTCCTCTTGAACCCTATGACCCGTAGATAATGGGAGTTTTTGGTTCGACCTGTTAGTACATACGTCTCAATGTTATATTGCAGGTAGTGCATAATTTGCACTCACTGTTGCAAACTGCCTACATCAGGCCCAAACTTATTTTTTTCAATGCACACTTCAGATTTTCCACTTACTCTGAGGTTCAGTAAATACCACGCTTTTATTTACTTGTCTCCATTAACAGCGTTTATGACAATATTCTAGCACAGTGAAAATCGTCGCTGTTTTTAAATTCATATTTCTTACGGATGTATGCGTTTTCAGTGACTTGTGAACTTTTATCTTTCTTTTTATACTTTACACAGCTTTACTACAATGTGAACTAGTAAGCATATCAGCTTGTCTTCGAAGTCTCGCAATCGTGTGTGTGTGTTTCATTATTACATTTTCTCTCCAATGGCTTCTGTCTTTCCGTTGATATACCCTGACTTTTCTGCTTTATTCTCTATCCTAATTGACGAAACTATTCTCTCTTACTGTATAGCAACAGCAGGGCGGTGGGAGAGACTATTGAAATGTGTGTATTTGCTATGCTTGGGCAGATGTTATTGAAAGCACAGCACATGTGTGAGAGAAAATGGGATTTTGGTTACTTTCTCCTCTCATAACTACATATGATCTGTACATGACCAGCAAAAGAAAAACGTGTGCACTACTCACAACCCCAGATGCAAAGTATACAAGCGATAGCTTACAGTGACCTGTATGATGACTATAGGATAAGGAACGGCAGCAATTGGGAAAGCATTTGTATCAGTCATTTGTGGATTATTGCTTTTATTTGGTCTGAGTAAAACATGTGTCTTTGGTGACCAGTCACGAGTACCTTATAGTAGACTTTGGTCGACGAACACTCTTATAATATTGGGAATGTTTGTTCTGTGTAGGCGAAATTTACAACTGTGATACAGTCTAAGCAATACCAAACACTGTCTTTGAGAGGCCTTTGGGTAAACAGTCAGCCATTGGTGCGTCTGGTTAAATGATTGCTTCCATACCAGAGACATGTACTTGATGCCCAAATATTAAAAACCGAAACTGTATTTTCATTTTACTACATCATACTGACCCTAATGTTATGCTTCATTATATACACACATTTAAAAAAAAGACGACAACATTTGTGTGTCTTATGTTATTTCGAGAACCAACACATTTTCCAATACTTTTTTACGAATGTATAACATTACAACGCAAACATTTACAACGCATGCTTTTACAATGCAGTTTTTACATCGCAGCATCCATTACAACGCATTATTTTACAACGCATGCCATCACAATGCATTTTTAGAAACTACACTTATGACGCATTCCATTACAACGCATACCATTACAACGCATACCATTACAGCGCATAATACTTTTAGGGCAACAGAAGGGTAAGTGTTGGATAGTGTAGGGGTAAAAATTACTATTCCCACTCCAGTGAGTGCAACAGTAGGGTAAGTGTTGGATAGTGTAGGGGTAAAAATTACTATTCCCATGTACCCCAAAACCCCAAAACCCATACCCACCCTAAAACTTAAAAAATCCCCATTACTTACCTTATAATGCGTTGTAATGGCATGCGTTGTAGTGACATGCATTGTAATGGCATGCGTTGTAGTGACATGCGTTGTAATGGCTGCATTTTTAATGGCATGCGATGTAAAGGCTGTTGCGTTGTAACAGCCGCGTTGTAAAGGTAATGCGTTATAATGACTGCGTTGTATTGGATGATTCCCCTTTTCTACTTGGAATAGCAGCAGTTCATATCACGTATTTTTGCTATTAATATACCTTTCTGTTAGTCATGGAGTTAAACCATAGAAGAGGCCTCCTACAAAGTATGCAGACTCTTGCGAGATAACAGATTTTGAGTGGATGTGGTGGAAATGCCAAAAAGATTCAACAGAAATGCATGCATGGCCCTCATAAAGATTGGGCAGAATATTGACATGGAATGGCAGAGTGGACTCACAAAGAAAATGTGTCTATTTATACTCCAGAAAATTATTTTGTCTGGACATTCTTGATTAGCCAGACTAGACATTGCGCTGTTTTTTATTTTGAGGTACTACTACTATAACGGAACATGTGACGCCCTAATATTATAGTGCATGTGAGATATACCATTTGAGTCTGGGAGTGTTGTGATGTCAAAGATGGACACCCTGGTGGCACCATTGGAGATGACCCTGACATTGTCATAAGCAGTGCAAAACAAAACCTACATTTAATAAGGAAGAGATATTTGCCATTAGCTAGTCCCTGGTTGTAACTATGGAGGATATCCTCAAATGATCCAGTGACTTCCAATTCTTTATTGCCCCCAACTGCCTTGACAAGTATCCAAAAAAACTTTGAGTTGGGGTGCCCTTTGCACCTGCCATCCCCAAACTAGCTACAGTCCCATCCCTCTTGCAGCCCACAAAATCAGGAGCATATTGGATGTCATCTGTGATAGACAGATGCAATTGCTTTACAAGAGAGTCTCTTTACCATAAACTATCTCCACTATACTGCAGGAATGTGCAAAGGTGGTTGGTCTCCTGGATAGCATTCATTCTGGCGCAGCACTGAAGTGCCCAGCCATGAGGCTTACCATTCACTGTGACTGTGTGTTTTCCAAGATTCACCCTTTCCACCTCTAAACCTTCAACCAAACCTAAACCTCTGTGTCAGAACCAGTGACGGCTCACAGAGGGAGTGCTGCGGGGTGGCGGGGCGGGGGAGGGGCAGGGTGGAGGGGGTAGTGGACTCCGACATACGGCGGAACGGAGTAAAGTAAGTAAATCAATAAATAAAGCAATTTACCTTGCGCGCGCTGCATCGCCGAGTTGGCGATGCAGTGCGCGCAAGATAAATTGTTTTATTGATTGATTTACTTACTTTTCTCCGTTGCGCCGTATGTCGGAGTCCACTACCCCCCCACCTTGCCCCTCCCCTGCCCCATCACCCCGCAGCACTCCCTCTGCGAGCCGCCACTGGTCAGAACCCATTTCAGAGGGCTACGGGGCACACAGGGACTTTAATGCCATTTACTCCTGATGTCCTAGGGACCAACCTATTGTGAATCCTGAGTGTCGGACCTGGTCTTCTCTGAATGGCCATGCCCAAATATTTTCCCTTTCTCCCTTCACTTTTTGATGAATTTGTTTTTGTTGGCCTTAGAACTCTGTGTACTTTCCCACTGCTAACCAAGTGCTAAAGTGCTGTGCTCTCTCCCTCAAACATGACTGGAATGGCACTCACCTGTTTGGCATAAATATTTAATTTGCTTATAAGTCCTTTATAGAGTGGTAAACCATATACCCAAGGCCTGTAAATTGAATGCCACCCGTGGGCTTGCAGCATGTATTGTGCCACTCACTTAAGTAAAACCTTAAAATATTTCCCAGGCCTGATACTGCAGCCTGAATGCAGTGATAAACTCCCATGTCGACTTGGCATTCAAACCCCCTGGCAAGACTAAACTTGATTTGATTGATTTGATTTAATTAGTGCATTTGTAAAGCGCACAAATGCCCAGGGGCGTCTTGGCGCTACAGACAGGTGGGTCAAGTAAGGTTGCTGGAGTGGTGTGCAAATCGTGTTAATTGGAGAAGAGCTAGGTTTTCAGTGCCTTTCTAAAGGATAGAAGCGTAGGGCTGCTTTTTATGGCGATCGGGAGTAGGTTCCATGTCTTGACTGTTCCTAAGAGGAAGCTTCTTCCGCCCCAGCATGCTTTCTTAAACCTGGGTGTTTGCAGAAGTTTGCTGTGTGTGGATCTTAGACTTCTAGACAGCATATACCATTTCAAGTCATCCCTCAGGAATTGAGGCCCTGCGCCATATAGTGCTTTAAAGACAAGGCATTGGGATTTAACCGTAATCCTCTTGTCCACCGAGAGCCAGTGGAGGGCTCTTAAACCGTGGGAGACTGGCTCGAATCTGGGGATATCCAATACTAATCTGGCTGCCGCATTTTGAAGGCGCTGCAACCTTTGTAGATATTGAGATTGGATCCCCATGTACAGGGCGTTGCCGTAGTCCAACCTGGACAGGGCTAATGCTGTAATCAGCGCTTTTAGGGCATCGGGTGGGATGAATGGATGGATTTTCTTGATCATTTTTAGGATGAACCAAATGGTTGAGGAGAGGGTAATGATCTGTCTAATAAATGTCAGTTTATCATCAAAGATGAATCCTAAATTTTTGACCTTAGGCACTGGGGCTGGGCAGTCGCCCAGACTGGTGGGCCACCATCTAGGTGACCAGAAAGATGAATCAGAGCCCAGCAGCAAGACTTCAGTCTTTCAGCCGTTCAATTTAAGGCAGTTGGACTGCATCCACAGTTTAACCTGTGTCATGCAGCAGTTGAAGCGGTCAGCTGTCTCATCCACGTTGCTTGAGACTGACACCACCAACTGGGTGTCGTCAGCGTAAGAGACCACTGAGAACCCACACTGCCTGATGATTGAAGCCAGATGGGCCACATATACATTGAAGAGTGTGGGGCTCAAAGACGAGCCCTGTGGCACACCACAAGGACATTTAAAAGGCTCAGAGTAAAAGGCTCCAAATTCTACTGAAAAGGTCCTATCGGCAAGAAAGGATGACAATAGCATGAGGGCGGTATCTCTGATCCCCAGCTCAGATAGCCTACTGGCTAATATTTCGTGGTTCACCGTGTCGAAGGCCGCCGATAGATCTAACAAAATTAAGGCGGCCTTGCCCCCGAATCTAGTATTGTCCTTAGTTCCTCTGCAGCCATGACCAGAGCTGTCTCAGTTCCATGCCCCTCCCGGAACCCATACTGTGAGGGATCTAGGAGGTACCTGGAGGAAATAAATGCAGTAAGATGTGCATTTAGTATTTTCTTCAGCACCTTGGCCGGAAATGGAAGTCTGGAGATGGGTCAATAACTGCTAGGATCATTAGGGTCAAGATTCGTTTTTTTTAAGAGAGGAAAGATTGTGGCTATTTTCCAGACGTCTGGAAAAATGCCCGTCTGAATTACCCCGTTGAATACTACCCCTAATTGTTCACTTAATATTTCCGGAAACAGGTGCTGTATCTTGGGAGGACAGGGGTCCGCTGGGGCCCCTGATTTAGATGCTTTTACCACCTGAATGATCTGTTCTAATGTAGGGGGGGAAAGAGAAAGACGAATTGGCAGAAATAGGATCTGTAAATGCCGTGTTGTTCTAGGAAAGGAATCAGCACTGTCCCTAAAGGATTTATCCACCCTCTCAACTTTATCCTTGAACGACTGTCCCAGTATGTTGCAGAATTCAGCACTGCTTTCCATCCAAGGTATATCTCGTAGTTTTGCTATTTTTTTTACTGTTGAGAAGAGCTCTTTGCTAGAATTCCTTGCCTGAAGGATTTTTGATGAAAAGTATTTACTTTTTTCTTCTAAAATCAGTTTTGTATAGTCTGGCAATGCTTGTGCATACTTAGTTTTTTCTATGGGGTCATAGTTTGCTCTCCACTTTCTTTTAGCCCTTCTACAGGTTTGTTTTTGAGCTCTTAGTTTATCAGAGAACCATGGTTCTGATGGGTTTTTCCTCCTGGAAAAGAAACTCTTCCTAGGGGCTAGGAGATCTACTGCTGTTTTGATCCAGGTGGACAGCCTATGAGCAGAGGAGTTAGTGTCGGTAGTGAGGTCTGGTTTTGTGCGGAGTAGGGATGCTTGTAGAGTGAGGGGGTTGATATTGGCCCAATCCCAACGGATGACTGAGACTGGTGGCTTTGCGGATCTTGGAATGGGCTGATCAGTACTTAATGTAAACATTATGGCTTTATGGTTTGACCATGGGACAGGTATCACTTCTGAAACATTAAGAGATGGATTTGACATAAAAATGCTATCTAGGGTATGCCCTGCAACATGAGTATCGTGGTTGACTATCTGTGTAAGGGAGAAGCAAGCCATCATGTCAACTAGTGAGGCTGTATCATGATCTGCCTGTTTTTCCAAGTGATAATTGAAGTCTCCTAATATTGTAAAATCAGATGTGTCTAGACTGGATTCTAAGAGGGGGCTAATAGTATTAAAAAAAGAGGTTCTTGGCCTAAGAGGCCTGTATAAAAGAAGGCCTATTAGTGTATAGTTATTACTTAGCGAGATCTGAAAGGATAGCGTTTCACAGTCAGGGGAGCTTCTAGCTGGGGTTCCAGCAACTTGCAGGTTATCTCTAAAGATAATTGCTAGTCACCCTCCCACGCTTGTTTTCTCTGTCAGCTCTAATGATAGAATATCCTGCTGGAATTGCTAAGGCAAGGTCACGGTCAGAAGACTCATCTGCCCAAGTTTCTGTAACAAATGCCATGTCAAGCTTATGTGCGCCCACCATTTCTGCAACATCGGTGTTGTGTTTAAAAAGTGACCGTGTGTTGATCAGCATAGCCAGGAATACCTTTGTGGTTCCTTTTTAGGTCAAGCATTAGCGATGACCTGTTGTATCTCTCTGTGTGGCTTTGGCAAACCCACCCATTGCCATTGGCTGTTAGCTGCGGCATTCAGAAATGCTGGCTTCTTATTGGTCCATTTCTGTGAAAGTCCCTCCTTTGTGTGTTTAGTTCTCTTTCTGGAGATTTCACTCTGAGAACATTTTAGTCGGCCATCACACAGTACAGTGTGTAATGGCCTCTCTTCCGTCCTCCCATCTGTCTATTGCAGGTCAGGAGGTGTTGTTTTTTCTTTAATTTTCAATAGAGCGAACTCGACACAAAGTTATTGGAGTGTTTTAAAATAGCACCAGTTATGTTACAGATGTACACATTCATTTTTGGATAGGCACGGGGAGATTAAGTAGTTATTTCCCAGAATTAGGATGTTGAGCCGGCGCCGAGGCTCGAACGTGGTTCCCCAGCTCCAGAGTCGGCAGCCCTGGCCATAAGGCCACATCCTCTGCCTATCAACACTCTCTGTCTATGGTACTTGAAAGCTCTGTATATTAGTTCTCACAGCTTGAACTTAACCTGGAGAATGCGCATCAAGGTCATCTTACGTCACGCCAGTGCAGAGAGGAAAAGAATATAGGAAATGCATTATTGTTAAAAAATAAGAAACGCTCATATTTTAATATGCCTAGGTATGAAATTAGGTTTATATGTGCTTTTTTTATGAAAATACTTTAGCGCTTCGGGTACAATTATGATGGCTTTTTGGTAGGATCCTAAACGTGGTTAAAAAAAATTCATGTAGTGAGAACGACCGATTTTCATGGTGTTGGGGTATTTCTTGCCTGTAGTGAATTCGGAACCATTTGGCAAAATATTAGCGGCCTCTTGCTTTCTTTATGTAGGGGTTAGGTGTTTGGGGTTTGTTTTTGTAGGCAATGTGCTTATTCCCCACATTAGACCCAGAGCCGGCAACAGTGGCAGTAAGATGGAGGAGAGCAGCACCCCAGAGGTACAGTGCGTTCCTTTCTGGGGACTTCTCTCTTAAGTATCAGTCTTGGCGATCTGGCAGAGCTGTGGGCTGATGAGGGTAGGGTGGGTTCTCCCACGAGGTGGCAATAGGCAATGCAGCAAGCACTCCTCGGACAGAGGGTGCATACAGCTGCCTGCAGCACCTAGATGCTGTGAAAGTTGCTCAGTTTGCTGCTTGAAAAAAGAGCTTGCCTCTTAAAACATTGCAGGGCTGCCCCGGGCCCACGAAGGGGACCCTCCTAAGAGGGCGGCCCCCCCTTAGTGCCACAGGATGGCACACGAGTCAGCCTCCCAGTGTTTTGGGACCCTCGAGGGTCCCCCATGCCCGCGTCACTTCCGGGCAGGAGGGGGCAGGGGGCGAGGTACTTATACCTCTCCCGCCCACTGGTCGCCCTCTTTGTTGCTGCCCTGACGCCGTTTGGTCGCACCGAGGTGCCACGCCGTTTTGTCCTCCGCTGGACACGCTGTGGGTTCCTTCAGTTCCCGCCCTCTTGTCCCTGGTCTGGCGTCAGTTGTCTGGTGAGTGTGTGATCTCTCTCGCCCCCCCCACTCAAGATGTTCTCCTATTTGTCTGCGACTCCGACCTCGTGGGGAGCCTGGCAGCACGGGTGGAGCTGGGCCGGTGTTTGGGGCCCAGGTCGTCACCGAGCCCCCCCTGGCCTGGGGGTGTGTTGCGGGGAACAGCAGGGGCTGAGGGCCCGGGTGGTGTGTGCCCATGGGGCCACGGCTCTTGGGCATTTTTCGTGGGGGGGGCGGGGGTCGCAGAGCAGGAGTGGCACCGGGCGACGTGCGGGTGGACCTGAGTCCCATCGGCAATGTTCAAGGAGGCGGGCCGGTCGAGCATAGTTGGGTTCAGAGTGCTGGCCACTTTGTTCCCCGCTGGAGCGCGGGTGCAGAATGTGGGTGCGGGCTGGGAGGGGCCAAGTATTGGGTCGATACCTACTGGTAGCAACAAATTTTAAAATAGTTATGGCAGTTGCTCCTCCGCCGTAGCTCCCTTGGTTGAGCGTTCGCACTTCAGTATTTGAGACTGCAGTTCGATCCCGCGGTGGGGTCTGCCAGCCATGTACAGTTAGAGAGGTGGTACCCGCAATTAAAGGTGCCCAAGTCGCTGTGGTGCGGTGCGGGTGATCACGCCTGGGGACTCTCGTCCATTACATGGACCCTGGTAGGGTGCCTGGACCGCACCAACAGAAGGGGTTCATTCAGTAGGCTTTTCCCCAGGCTGGAGGGAGACTTTCCGGGCCCGATTTGAGTGGCAGGAGTTCAGGGGCTGCGTCTTTTTCCCAGCTGCGGCGGGCGAGTGAGCGGCATACCTGCCATTTTCGCGTCGAGGGCTCGCCGTCAACAGATGAAGAGCAGAGGCAGCGTCGGGGTTCCGGCTGTGAGCGGGTGCATGGTTTGGTTTTGGTCCGTGTCTCCTGGGGGCAGTGACCGGAATGCGATAGCACCAGAAGTGGGGTGAAGCATCTATCTAGGGTGAGGATGTGGGTTCGGACCCCGACCTGGTGATATATACAGCAATAATTGAAATTTACCAGTACGTGAGGTTGTGGGTTCGGATCCCGACCTGGTGACATACAGCAATAATTGAATTTTACCAGTCCGGCGCAATTGCCCACGTCTTGCCACAGGGGATGTTGGGGGTGACCAAGTGGTTAAGGTCTCTGACTCTAAAAGTTATAGGGTCAAATCCTGGTCAAAGGTTGGGTCTCTGAGTTAAAGTTTTAGCTGCTGTTTCGGGTTGGAGGGCTTCGCCACCTGCTTGGTCGCTGCTCCTCGCCGCACTCTAGTGGTGCAGCCCGCGTCGGTGTATCAGGGGGGAGTCCGGGGCCCGTTGGGGGCAATCTTCTTTGGTGTACTTGTGCCTCCCCCCCTGGTTTCAGGCTGTAGGCTCAGGCCCCCTGAGGCGAGTCGGGTCTTGGTGGCAGTGAAGGCTGAGGCATGGTCATGACGGGGCGATGTGTTGTGTGCTCCTGCGGGCCTGTTCGTGTTCCTCGGTTAGCGCGGATGCACTGCGGAATGCTGAGGGGCACAGTGGGGGGAGCTGGGTCGGAGCCTCCTCCGGACGGGTCGGTAATTGAGGTGTGTGTTCACTGCCTCGGAACCCAGAGTCTCGGCGAACTGGACTGGTAACAGCTTTGCCATATCACCTAAATGTTAAATACAACCGAGTGCTGGGGAAGTTTGTGCCTGACGCGGTGTGTAGGAGCGACACACTTTCCGCATGGGAGTTGCGGCTCCAAGGCGGTGTTGTTGGGCAGTGGTCCCATGGCGTCGCGTTCGTGGAGTGGCACTCATGCTTGTGCAGCACCGGCGGCTCAGTGCGAAGTTAGCCGGATTTTTCACGGACGGCTCCAGCTGACTGGACTCACGGGAGCGTTCAATGGTCAAGGGAACAGGGTTTTGCCTCTTTCCCTAGGAACATGGCAGAGGACCAGCATGCATGATGGGCACTCTGAAAGGGTACCCTTTAAGTGGTTAGTAAATCTTGTGAGGGAGAGAATGTGGCCAGAAGTCCAAATCTTGGAGCGGGGAATCTGGTTCGATCCTCAGTGCCGGCTCATCATACGGTGAGGGTGAGAACCGCTGCCGACCTCCCCGTACCCACTTACAGAACCCATAGATTACAGGAGAGTCTTGCTCTTGTATCATCTATTTAGGATAGGCAACATATCACCGTATATTGCAATATCGGATTTTTCAAGATAGTTGGACTGAGGGTGTTATCAGGACCAGGTCCGGTGGCTCTGTGGACTATTCCTCCATGGCAGGGACCGGTGCCCGACCCCAGGGTCACAGACTCAATTCCCGGTGGGTCCACTCAGCTTTCCATCCATGAAAGGCCGATATATGAGTTCCATTGTCTTGGGTAATTGAACCATGTGTTATTTAGCGACAAGATACCTACTGGTGAACGGGCGCTCTTCATATTGTTATTGCTTTGGAGAGATGGGGAGTTTTGGTTTGGATCAGGATTGCCTTTTTGATTTCTGCGGGCGCCAGATTGACCACGGGCGGAATTACGAGCCTCACAGTTTTAAAGGGCTTTCCTTCCCTGCCTGGTGAGGCTCGTCCTACTCAGCTGATTGCGGCATCTGCTGCTTTCTGTGCTGCCGGTGGGACTGTTTCCGGTCCCGGGTTCCATTAATGACATTTAGATACCCATATACCTTTACTTCTTGTTATGTTCCTCTAAGGTGTCCAAGGCGCAGCGTGCCTGCTCCCGTTTCTTGCACCTATTATCCATTACCATTTCCTTTTAGTACATCGTACTCCCTGGTTTATGCCCAGCGGTACTTTGAGAGACAGCTAATGTTGCTCTGCTGATCTGTGAGGTTTCTTTTATTTGCTTATATTAAAGTTATATATACACTGGGTCCGCGCCACGAGCGTAGTAGGATGAGGAACCAGTGGCGTGTGGCCTGCATGACTGGATCTCTGAGGCGGAGTGGACGTGGTTCGTCCTTATTTGGGGGTTGAGCACCAGACCTTTAAATTGTGTGCTTTGACCCATTAGTGCTCCCATCCTTGCTTACCCTCATCAGATGGGGGTCCTTGCACCAGCTCTGCAACGAGCAGAGCCAGCATCGGTTTTCTTTCTGTGCAGTGAGGGGGCGTGGGGCCTGACGTACCACAAGTTTCTCTGCGGGTCGGGCAGACACAGATTTCCCCTGTACCAGACAACCTCATTTAGAGTTAATAGATTTGTTTTAAACTTTTAAGACCGAGAACTAGACCAGCGCCCCCATGGCCAGGCCTGTCCGAGATGCCAGGGGTCAATAAACCGGGGTTCGGTCACCTGCATGATTTGGCGTGCCAGGGGGAGGTTGTGCTGTCTCTTCACCTCACGGGTGGGCTTCTTCCAGGTTTTCCCATGGGTGAGCACATCATTGTGTCTTTAACCTTATTCCACCATGTATGAGGCAAGCAAGGTAGCACCTGGTTTCGTTTGGTATTTTTACAGCATTACCTGGTCGCCTACATGTGTAAGTTAGGAACGTGGCAATATTGGAGGAGAGACAGTCATGTGGCCAGGCCCTTCTCCGTCCCAGCCAATATCCAGGCCGTATGCCACATGTGCATACTGCTTGGAGAGGGAGAGGGCAGTGATTTTATTAGGTTGTGCTGGCACTTCTATGCTTGCGCCACCATGGGTGATCACATTCTGTCTTTTTACTTTAGGGAAGGAATGCTGCCTTGGTACAGATAGAGCAGAACGTTAATCTGCTGTGACCAGGAGGGCCCGGCGAGAAGGGAGGAATCTTTCTCGCAGTGGGGGTTCGACCTGTGATCAGGAAAGGGAAAAGACTGGCTTGCAGACCCTCACCTAATTCGTGGCCTGGGATTATCTGGTACTGGTAGCTGCACTCTTTGATGTGAAAAGAGGAACCCTTGTTCTCGCGGGCCTGCTGCAAGACCATGAAAAGACACAAGCTAGCAGGACGGTATTTAGCAAGCCCTGCACCCTAGGAGACTATAATTGCACACATGACCCACAAGCAGGGAGCATATTGAAACTACTCGGGGCAACCTTTACTAAGGTCATCCCTGTAGAGGTGTGCCGCCCCACTCAGCCTTTCACCCTCCTGAGGCCGATAAATTGAGTACCTTCGAGGTGGGTAGCAATAACAACTGTAAATGAGTGCCAGGATATATACAGTATTTATTTAGTGGTTAAACAGGTACTAAGGTGGGGATACCTTTGGCAGCATTTCCCTGCCTGAAAGTACGTAGTGATGAAGTAATAGTGTCCCAAGTTACGCAACAGGATATACTTTTGTATAGGAAGCTTGTTAAAAGCTTCCTTTGGTCTAAAGAGTGCCAGGCAATCGGGGACAACTGGTACAAGAGACGAACATGAGTGGTTACTCAGCACTGTTTGTTAGAAGGGATGTTGTTTAAAACAGCTCAAACTAATTAGCCTAAAACGCATGATGGAGATGTTTTAAGCGACATGCCTAAAGCTGTAAACCTTGTGCTAAAGGGATGGCATGCCAAGGGAGAAATCTTCCATATTTCACGGCATAATGCCAACATCGGGAGGCAAGAAAGAAGGTGATGGAGGGGGGAGCGATCAATCTTGGGCTGCTCACACAGGCAGGCGATTTCTGCGGGGCCTTAACTTGGCTTGCTACCCGGCAGTGGTCTTTTCCGACTAATGTGATAATGTTGAATGGGTTGCAAGCAGGCGCCAAGAGATGGGTCCTTCAAGACCATCCAGGATTTCAACATGGTTGAATTCAAGGCAAGGAGTGGCCGCGTGCCCCCACGAGTGCTGGAGATGGTTTGTTGGGTTGGCATGCTTTTACAGAAGTTGGTGGCAAGCTCGCACATGTGGTTGTTCCGCTGAGTATGGGGGCAGGTTAGCATGCTTCTCATTGTCTCTTGTCTCTGTCAGAGCCAGCAGACCCCCAGGGTGACAGTGCACTCAAATACACGTCATGTTGGCACATACATACAGGACTCGTAGGCATAGCCACAGGTTCATGCTTCAAGGATAGAGGGAGATCTGAAGGACCAATTTCAGCTGCATGTGTACCATCATTGGTCAATATAAGTATAGATATAACTGATTTCAATAGGGCCAAGTATTGGAGGGACCTAGGCAGCTACAGCAGTCCGTGCCGCTATGCAAGGATAGGAAGGTTAGGACTGATAGGTCCCGCTTGGGCCGGACACATGGCCACTTGCAGGTTTCAGGGTGCTTTCTAAGGGCATAGGAGGGGTCAGGCCAAAGAACCTGGAATGATTCACCTCCTGGGTGTTGTGGTGGTTTCAACAGCAGGGTCACAAGGTCAAACCCCTGGAACCTATCATCCTAAAAGTATGAAGTTACGGATAGAATTTAATAGGGTTAAATGAGCAGGGGACTAACGGACTGGGTGAGGCACAAATGACAATTCCCCAAGGGTACGGGACTATGAAACAACATTGGTTCAATTTGTTTTATCAATAATTCTGGGGAGGTGCAAACTTAGTGGCCAGTTAACGGGAATGTCCCTCAGCATAACCGGTGGGTACCACAGGACGGTCATCAGTAGAAGGGATAAGCGAGCGCCTGTTACAGTTTGCCCGCCTTACCGCCACGCAGCTGGGCCGGTTGCTTAGCTGGTCATCCTAAACCATGCGGTGGCTCCAAAGCGCTAGGAAACACTGGGTTAGTGCAACAGGCCACAGTTAATTGAAAGCAGCCAGCACTCCCACGATTCAAGAACGTGGCAGGTAATCGGGGATGTGGTTCTCTTGCTCCCACCATTCCATAAGCGAAGCATGGGGATTCGTAATTGTATAGGCATACATCCGCCCGTATACGGGGTCTGGTTCACTTAAGACATTCTTTCGCTGAAACCGGACATGACACATTATGTTTTTTGGCATCCCAACAAGTCTAGAAAGGGCAGGTGATCTGCACCTATTGTTTTCACCATCCCTGTAGCTTTTCCGTCCTCTGGTCTACAACCTGGTATCCACCAGAATAGGTCGGGGATGGGGCAGGGTCAAAGGTATGGGTGATTGGCCATTCATGCGTTCTGAGAGTGGCACGATGGGCGGAAAGCAGAACATGGAGGCATGGTTTTCTCGACACTGAGATATTTTGGTAGGGGTTTCTAGGCATGCACTGGAACAGCTTGCTAAGAAGCTGCAGCACAGACTAAGAGGGGTGTCTCCCCTCCCAACTTTCTGGTCATACACCAGGGAGGCTATGAATGGGCAGTTGGGTGCAGTGTTATCGGGTAAATTAGGTGCAAGCTTGAGTAGTTGTATAGGATGGTGTGCAGTGCTCATTAAGGGTGTTAGCAACCTGGCATTTTGTTATTGCGTCAGGATCAAGGGTCTGGGTGAATGGCCTTCTGTGCGTCTTGACAGTGGCGCGAGGGGCGGAATTCAGGAAATGGAGGCATGGGTTTTCCTCCACTAAGTTAACTGGGTTGGGGGTCCCAGGCATGCACTGGGACAGCTTGCTGAAGAAGCTGTGGCACAGACTAGGGGGGTTGCCTCTACGTCCACAGGGTGTTTGGTAGAGGTTAGGGACCACCTGGCTGGGTGCGCAAGGACTAGTCTACCTGTCTAGAATGGGCATGGACTTGTTTTGTGGAGCCTGGGCGAGACAATGATCAAGACTCTCTTGGGGAAGAGGGATCTGTTGCAAGAAATGAAGTCCTCCAGGTGCAAGTTATGCGACCATTGGGGGCATGTGAGTTATGGTGGTCAGAGATAACCCCTTGTTTAGTGTGGCGGGAAGCCCGGTCAGGGTAGGCCGGGGAAACCTCGAGCAGGAGAGTTAACAGTGCCAGGCGTAAATTCACTAACAGTGTGGGTTTGGCTTTATCAGGCATGGCTTGCTTGCCAAGTCCACAGGGTGTTTTGAAGAAGATGGGGTTTCACCTGTCTAGAGTGGGCATGGACTTGTTTTGCTGGACTGGGGAGAGGCCCTGGAATCAGCTGGATGTAGGTAAGAATGCCTACCTTGGTGGGGGGCCCTGGTTGTGACAGTGGCCACACCCAGTGATGTGGCGGAGTTACAGGGCGATCCAGAGACTGTAAGGTACAGAAGGCTACCCTCTGCAGGAGCACAGTAAGGGTGCTAAAGCCAAATATCCCCAGGGAGATCCTCGCGTTGGACCCTGGAGGAGCGACGGTGCCCCGTTAGTCCTACGGGCGGTTGTGGACCTGAGCAACCGGGGGTTGCCTGCAACGCTCCGCCCCATCACTGGGGGGCGTGAGTAAGGGGGTGGACTGGCGGTCCACCGGTGGGAGGGGCTATCCCCTCCCCCAAATCTAACAAACACCAGTTGGCTAGGGCCACGGTGTAATTTGGCTCATCAGGTGGGCAGGCGGCGAGGGACTGCCTGCCCTGGGATCGCCCGTAAGATAACCCACCATGTTGGCATATTTGTTATGCAAATAAACCTGCAGCAATTTTCTCCACTAAGAATGTGTCTTGTCTGATTATTTCCCCAGGATATTGCTGTGGGAGGGATGGGGAGTGTTGCCGATATTGGCACTATGCAGGGCTGCCCCGGGCCCACGAAGGGGGCCCTCCTAAGAGGGCGGCCCCCCTTTAGTGCCACAGGATGGCACACGAGTCAGCCTCCCAGTGTTTTGGGACCCTCGAGGGTCCCCCATGCCCGCGTCACTTCCGGGCAGGAGGGGGCGGTGGGCGAGGTACTTATACCTCTCCGGCCCACTGGTCGCCCTCTTTGATGCTGCCCTGACGCCGTTTCCCTCCCCACCGCTTACCCGGCGTACGGGCAGGGGGGGGTGTTTATCTAACTTATTATTTTGTGTTGCAGGCGGAGTTACAGGGTGATCCAGAGGCTGTAAGGTACAGAAGGGTACCCTCTGCAGGAGCACAGTAAGGGTGCTAAAGCCAAATATCCCCAGGGAGGTCCTCGCGTTGGACCCTGGAGGAGCGACGGCGCCCCGTTAGTCCTACGGGCGGTTGTGGTCCTGAGCAACCGGGGGTTGCCTGCAACGCTCCGCCCCCTTCGCTGGGGGGCATGAGTAAGGGGGTGGACTGGCGGTCCACCGGTGGGAGGGGCTATCCCCTCCCCCAAATCTAGGGCCACGGTGTAATTTGGCTCATTAGGTGGGCAGGCGGCGAGGGGCTGCCTGCCCTGGGATCGCCCGTAAGATAACCCACCATGTTGGCATATTTGTTATGCAAATAAACCTGCAGCAATTTTCTCCACTAAGAATGTGTCTTGTCTGATTATTTCTCCAGGATATTGCTGTGGGAGGGATGGGGAGTGTTGCCGATATTGGCACTATAATTTGTGTGCTGTGAAAGTGGAACCTATCGGAGTGCCTCGCGAACATCACCCACGTGAAGACCATTGGAGGACTTGGGTGTGATGAGGCTTGGTTCTGGTGCTGTGCGTGAACACGGATGCATTGCCTCATTTACATGCATGTACAAGTGTGTAAGAAGAGTGCTGATCGTGTCCAATCCATTGTAGACTATCCTGTTTCCAGACAGTTACAAACGATGAAGTACAAAAACTTCTTTTCTCAATAAAATCTGTCTCACCCACAGATCCCTGTCCCCCTACCATTATGCATCTGGCCGCACAGAAGATCTGTAACAATCTCACACCTCTTATTAACCAAGTTCTGGAATCAGGCTACTATCCAGAAACTTGGAAAAAAGTATCTATTAGACCTCTTTTAAAAAAAAAAAACCTGGACCCAACCGAACCAAAAAATTATCGTCCCATTGCTGGCCTACCAATAGTGGCAAAAATTTTGGAAAAATCACTAAACACAGTGCTGACTGACTATTTAGACGCAAACAACCTATTGGATACTACACAGCATGGCTTCCGGTCATGCCATTCCACCGAATCAGCCCTGACCACCGCAACCGAAGAGTTCCGCAGGGTGGTGGATGGGGGGGGAGGGCGGTCCTCGTGCTCCAAGATCTGTTGGCCGCCTTTGACACCGTAAACCACGCGGTTTTAGTTCAGCGGCTGAGGGATGTGGGAGTGGAGGCCTCCGCCCTGGCCCTCTTATCCTCCTTCTTGGAGGCAAGGGAGCAGAGGCTGTTCTGGGATGGACTGCAATCGGATAGTTTCCAACTTCCATGCGGCGTCCCGCAGGGATCCGCCCTATCCCCGACAATGTTCAACATCTACGTCACCCCGTTGGCTAGACTTATCAGGAGGCATGGTTTTGCCCTGGTCTCTTATGCTGATGATTCCCAACTTGTCATCTCTATCACTAATCAGCCTGAGAACACAGCTGCCACGTTTCATGTCTGTCTCACTGAGATCATGACCTGGATGAACCATAGTTTCCTGAAAATTAACACCGACAAAACGGAGGTGATGGAGTTTGGTCCGGGCCGGCCCCTATGGAATAGGTCGTGGTGGCCAACCGAGGCTGGAGAATGCCCACGCCCTGTCCCCAAGGTCAAGAACCTTGGGGTCATCTTTGACGACCAATTGAATTTCTCTGCCCAGGTAAATAGTCTCACCTCCTCCTGTTTTTTTCTACTAAAAACTTTGAGAAAAATCTTTCCATTCATTTCACAAGAGCTGCAAAAGACGGTGATGGTAGCACTTTTCTTGTCAAAGTTGGACTATTGCAATGCCCTATTCTTTGGCATTGACAAGTCCCAGATGAGAAAACTACAATCCCTACAGAATGCCGCAGCAAGACTACTCCTGGGCATACCCAGAGGACAGTCAACTTCAGCAGGAATTAAATCGCTACACTGGCTTCCAGTCCAGCAGCGGGTGGAATTTAAGTCTCTGTGCCTTGTGCATAAGGCACTGTACAGTGGCGGTGCTGAGAACATTCAAAGACTGTTCCCACCCTACATCCCCCCACGCGCTCTTAGATCTGCTAGTCTGGGTCTTATAAGGACCACAAAGACCAGACGGGCAAGATGGGAAGGCAGGGCGATATCACAGTGTGCTGCAAAGCTATGGAATAAAATGCCTACGGCCATGAAACTTCAACCCAATTTGCAGCTTTTTAGGAAGGGTCTGAAAACATGGTTGTTTACTTCCGCATAAGTCCCCGGTTAACACAGTGCGTTGATCTTGTTTACACACCCTAGCGCCAAGACGCCACGGCAATCGAGCGCTATACAAACATATAAACATAAACATCGTACCTCCGCCATTACAGTCTGTAGTGCAGCAGAATTAACGGGTCTGCTTGGAACTTGCGGCCAGCTCTACTCCTGTTGATCCGGTGACAGTTCCCTACAACTGTTGCATGTTCAGTACATTAAAGCTTGTTTCGTTTCCATTATCGCAATTTAAAATCATGTAATGCTCTTGGTCCAAGCCCTCTCCTTTCAGGACCATTACATACCCGTGGAGGGGGTTCTTGCCTTTCCTCGGTTGGGGACATTTGCATCTAAGGTAATGTGGCCCGTTTACGTAGTTGATGTTTATTTTAAAACCTTGGCATTCACCAAAATACAAAGCCAAGTAAAAGTACGCAGCTTTGAGGGGTAAATACGCTAAACCAAGCCCAGTCTTGTGATGTCATTAATTGCCTGGTATTTTAATACGTCACATGATTAGATTTCAAGCTCAGTCTTATGATGTCATTAATTGCCTGGCATTTAAATACGTCACAGGATTAGGTTTTCCATTCCACATTTAGCCCCTGAAAAAACACTTACTTACATCCTACAGAAGTGTTAATAGAAAGACAAAGAACATGAACTACGTGGTGATAATTGATGCTTCTGATAGGAAGCCATGTGATAACAACATATCATGTAAGTGTTATTGGTAACGAGTGAGGAGTCTGTGTACCTCCTTCGCCAGCTCCATGTAGGGCAGACAGCCATGCTGAGTGTCCTCCATGCGCACACCGCTCTGTTGACTCAGCTGGTGTCGTTCATGGAGGGCATCTCATCGGGCATGTCTGACCTACAGAGGGGCAATAGGTCCATGGACTCCTCCCTGACGGCAGCAGTGTCCCTCCTCAGACAGTCCCTCACCCCTCCTGCCTCTTCTCCATCCACACTCCCCAGCACCTTACCCGTCCCAAGCACACACACACCGGCACAGGCACACACCAGCACACACACGTCCAGCACACAGACACACACGCCACAAACAAAACGCACACGCACGCACAGTCAGGGGACTGAAACCAGACTCACAGGGGATGGGGCCCTAGAACACACACACGCATCCACAAGCACTGCGCAGTCCTCAGTTGCCTCTTCCCTCCAAAGCACCCTCCCTTGCCTCACCTGCAACCCCAAAGACACAGCGGCTCTTCCTCAGTGACCTCGGCCTCTTCCCCTCCGATCCAGCTGATACAGCATTCAGGGGGAAGAGGAAGCCCACCCACACGGAGCAGAGTGCCCCTCGCCCCCGGACACCCTCCCCCAGGCGCAGACAGACTGAGGCCCCCACCCGCAAGTCCCCCGGAGTCGTAAGAGCAAGACCCCGCCGCCGCCCTGCAGCTCAGGCACCAGGTCTCCTTCCTCCATCCCTCAGGCCCCCACTCCACAGGTGCCCCCACCACACCCTGCCCCAGGTTCCCCCACCCACAGATATACCATCCCCAAGAGGATCCGGCCTTCTCCCCCTGCCACTTGCTCTCCCGGCACCACACCCCCGCTGCGCTTGTCTGTGCCACTGATGTGGTGAGGGTGTCCTCCCCTCTGTCCAGCCCACCTTGCCTGTTCCCCATTCTCCTCCCCTGGAGGTAGGCACTGCAGTGGAGTCCACTACCACCCTGTCTGACTTGGGCACTGCAGTGGCGGACCTGTCCACTCCATCTGCAGGGTCCACTGCAGTCGTGCCGGCACCCACAACATCTGAGTCATGCCCCCAGTTGTGCCGGCACACACCATGTCAGACACCTCCACTGCAGTTGTCAGTGGCTCTCCAGCACCCACCACCCCTGCCCTGCCTCCTCCTGGTGAGCCCTGATCCTGTCCCTGCGGTGCCTGGCCTGCCCCCCCGGTTGCCCCTCCTAGTGGATTGTCCCTGGTTTTGTGCAGTGCAGGCATGCGTAGGGTGACATCTGCCACTGTCACCCTGTATTGACTTACTTGATGGACTGGCCATTGGCCTTTGTTGGAGCATTACTGTTCTCTGAGTTTTTGGACACACATATGCTGAATAAAGCAACTTTCTGTTCTCTAATGCTTATGCTTCTGATGTACATGTTGTTGATGATGCCAACCATGCCCTTGCTGCAGTGATGGTGATATTTGGTCTCATGATAATGAAGTGTTACTGTGCAGGAACACATGTGGTCCAGGGGGAATGTGTCCTATCCTGTGGTGTATCCATGTCATCCTTAGCAGCATCTGAGGGTGTCATGTGTTCAGTATTTGGCAATGGGATTTCCTACTTACATTAGCAATTTCACATCTGTGGCTTCCACCCCTGCATATCTGTTGTGCCTGCCATTGTTCAATTCGTCTACTTCCCTGACTGTGTGGCCATCTCCACTGGACATGCAGGTTTGGGCATCAATGGGGAAGGACTCATCTGTGTTGTCAGTGCAACATTGCTATACAAGTGTGTTGGATCTGTGCTGATGATTTCGTTGGCACTCCCATGACCAGGCTGATGTGACGGGAGCCTTCATTTGGTGCTAATTGTTGATTGTGTGACCAAGTGCTCAGCTGACATGATGGGGCCCTACTGAGGCAACATATGGCACAGCTTTCCTCACACAGGAGTGGAGTCCCCTCATGGCAGTGTGTACTCCTGTGACATTGCCTGTGCCCAAGGTGTGTGTTGTATGAGCATGTCTGTGTGTTCACTTCCATTTTGCTGTGCATGCTGGGATCCCTAGTGTTGTACCTGTTTGTGTTGCTTGCTGAGTTGACCTATGTTCCCCCAAAGTCTTCTCCCTGGGTTCTCTGTGATGTGGGTGCATGGCACATTACTGGTCATCAGGGTGTCACCCATAGGTGTGTTTGCTGTCAGGGCTGAGTTTGTGTGCAGACGCAGATGGGTCACAGTCAGGTTTCCCCTTGGCACTTGTTGTTTACACCTGTCATGTGATTTCCAGTTTGTGTTATCTTTCAGTGATTGTGACACGTTGTGTGTGTGACTGCTGGCACTCCTCAGGGTCCGGGCTGCAATGTTGGTTGTTGTCTATGTGTGTTCTTTGTGGGTGACCTTGGCTTCTTCATTGGTGTGTGACTGTGGCTGGGATCCCATTGGTTGGTGTGGTATTGCCGTCATGTCCATGTACAGCGTAGTGTGCAGTGTGTCAGACATTCAGGAGTCTTGTTGAGTGGCCATGTGTGATGTGTTTCTGCACCTTGGTTCCCACCCACCACCCTGGGATTGTCATGGGTGCATGTGCAATGTCACCAGTGCATGTGTGCTTCACTGCTGCACATTGTTGGAGGTCGAGGTGTGTGGTGTTGAGTGTGTGCAGATGAGAGTTGTTGCCCGGCTAGACCCCTGCCTCCATGTTGGCCTTGGCTTACTGGCCGTGCTGATTGATTTGTGCTTGTGTAGGTGTGATGGTAGTTTGTTGCTCAGGACACATGACTGTGGTTCACAGTGTGAACGACATTTAGCTTTGTCATCACAGTGGGATTGTAATGCAGCCCAGGGTCACCACATTGTGGGGGCCCTGGGGGTAGTGCTGTGGTGTGTCTGTGTCTTGCTGTGTCAGTTGCTGTTCCTATGTGCTTGTGTGACATGTGTGATTTGTGCTCCCTCTCATCTGACAATGCCTAATTGCCCACATAGGGGATTTGGATCCATGAGTTACCTTTGTGTGGCACTGTATGCACATCTGTGTAATTGGTATTCAGGCCTCCTCATGTGTTGTGTGGTTGCCTGGGGACACTGGCACCCCCTCACCTGTTGTGTTTGATGTGCAGTGTGGGTCTGCCTGTTTGTGTTTGTGCATCTGCACCACTGCATTGGCATATCTTAGGTGTGCCATTGGCTGTATGTTGTTTGGTGGGTTTCCCCTGCTGTCCCTGGGACTCCTAGGTCATCGGTCAGCACAAAGATCATGGTTTGTGTGTCCCATTGCTGCCATGGTATGGTATCTGTTCACCTCACATCTACAGTCTCCACAGGGTATCTGCATTTGTGTGCCCATTGGTGCAAATATGTGGGTCTGCATTCTGATGGTCACTTCTGTCATTGTGTCATTGATGAATGTTGACTGTGTCAGCCCCCATGGGTGTTGTTTGTCTGCACATGGCCAAAGGTATGTCTTATTTGCACTGCAGTATTTGCCTCCCCCAATCTATGTTGCAATGGGACACATGCACTACTTTGCCACTGATGTGTTTTATGTTCTGTGACCAGGAATCATCCATGCAGTTTGGCAGTTGCAGCTTTTTCTTTGTCAACACTTACATTTTGGTCACTGTGATGATGGGGGTTTGGACCCCATTGCCACAATGTTCAAAATGTGCTTCAGCTATGGACCCCACACTTACCTTTTGGTCACTGTGATGATGGGGGTTTGGACCCCATTGCCACAATGTTCAAAATGTGCTTCAGCTATGGACCCCACACTTACCTTTTGGTCACTGTGATGATGGGGGTTTGGACCCCATTGCCACAATGTTCAAAATGTGCTTCAGCTATGGACCCCACACTTACCTTTTGGTCACTGTGATGATGGGGGTTTGGACCCCATTGCCACAATGTTCAAAATGTGCTTCAGCTATGGACCCCACACTTACCTTTTGGTCACTGTGATGATGGGGGTTTGGACCCCATTGCCACAATGTTCAAAATGTGCTTCAGCTATGGACCCCACACTTACATTTTGGTCACTGTGATGATGGGGGTTTGGACCCCATTGCCACAATGGTCATGGCCTGCTTGCATTGTGGGGGCCACACACATATATGTGTGGCACATGTGATAGGGGGTCACATTGTATGTTCAAAGTCATGTTCAGTGTTGTAGGCATTTGACACAGTCTACACACGCTTGTCATGGTGTTGGGGGATGTCTTTTTCTTGCATTCCCTAGGTTGTGGTGTGCTGGTTGTGTCATGCATTGTCCATCCTATGAGTGGGGGTGGTGTTGGTGGTAGGCATCCAGCCCCCCATGGGTAGAGGTGGTAGTAGTGACAGGCATCCAGCCCCCCATGGGTAGAGGTGGTAGTAGTGGTAGGCATCCAGCCCCCTGGCTAAGGGTGGTAGTTGTGGTAGGCATCCAGCCCCCTGGGTAAGGGTGGTAGTAGTGGTAGGCATCCAGCCCCCTGGCTAAGGGTGGTAGTAGTGGTAGGCATCCAGCCCCCTGGGTAAGGGTGGTAGTAGTGGTAGGCATCTGGCACCCCCATGGCTAAGGGTGGTAGTAGTGGTAGGCATCCAGCCCCCTGGCTAAGGGTGGTAGTAGTGGTAGGCATCTGGCACCCCCATGGCTAACGGTGGTAGTAGTGGTAGGCATCCAGCCCCCTGGCTAAGGGTGGTAGTAGTGGTAGGCATCTGGCCCCCCATGGCTAAGGGTGGTAGTAGTGGTAGGCATCCAGCCCCCTGGGTAAGGGTGGTAGTGGTGGTGGGCATCTGGCACCCCCTGGCTAAGGGTGGTAGTAGTGGTAGGCATCCAGCCCCTGGCTTAGGGTGGTAGTAGTGGTAGGCATCCAGAACCCCCTGGGTAAGGGTGGTAGTAGTGGTAGGCATCCAGCCCCCTGGCTAAGGGTGGTAGTAGTGGTAGGCATCCAGCCCCCCTGGGTAAGGGTGGTAGTTGTGGTAGGCATCCAGCCCCCTGGCTAAGGGTGGTAGTAGTGGTAGGCATCCAGCCCCCTGGCTAAGGGTGGTAGTAGTGGTTGGCATCCAGCCCCCCTGGGTAGGGGTGGTAGTGGTGGTGCGCATCCAGGCCCCTGTGTGCATATGTGGCATTGGTGATGGGCATCCCGCCCCTATGGTGCTGCTGTTGCTGGTGTAAGTAAATTCTGCATCCCTCTGTGTGTGTGTGATGTGTCGTGTACGTGTTGTATGTTTTTGTGGTTGGTGTCTGACTTACCTTCTGCGCCGTACGCGTCCGTGCCTGTTCCGGTAGTAAATGTAGAATATTGGTAGGCTCGGAATGAAGGGATTCATGGTTGGTTCGTCTCGTTCGTCTTTCTCGTTGCTTCACGTCGTCCTCGTCGCTGGCGTGTTCGCCTAGTAGCCGTGGATCGTGTTGTGGCGCGAATCGGAGCTTATGTGCGCCTCTCCCGGAAGGTTTGACGTGCCGGATGTAGCGACGGGTTCGGCGCGTACGGAAAGCGCATCGTACTTGTTCGGCCGGACGGGACTGCATTTTCCCTTCCGTGCGACTCGATTCGGCGTTTCCGGATTCGCCTCGGTCGGAGAACAGGACCTGAATTGGGTGAGTACGACTCGGCCGGATTCTATGCTGTTGTGCGCATCGTACTTACTCGTTCGGAATGATGTACGGATCGGTCGGGAAACAGGCATTCGCATGGCTTTTTTCCCGACCGAATGGTATTGGGTGCGCCTCCGACCGAGATCGGAATCGGCCCCTTAGTGTTCAAATCAGAGGAGCACTCTGCAGTCACAGCGAGATCGCTATTGTCGGAGATTCAGCCCAAATGATTCCTGTTTTCCCTCTTCAATGAGGGATGACCAACTTGTGACCAAGACGGGGACCTGAACACATTCACCAACAGGTATTTGGGATTTAGATCATTCAATAAAGGATTTTGGCAGATCACCCGCCCTAGGCCACTAGGTCAGGGCGTGCACAGTAGGAGTACAATATACACAGTACTTATATGCCAGCATATATACACTGCTTTAGCACAATGGTGGAATTGTTTATCCTTTTTACTGCTCTCATATTGCTAATCACTTTCATCTGCTTTTGTCTATTAATCATTGCAGCGCATATATTCTATTCAAGAATCACAATAGTTCAATAAATATTGAAACGCCTCTTTGTGTATTTCCTTGTATATAATCTCTCTGGGTGTGCGCGAGTGACTGAGTGAAAAGGTTCTAGATTTGTTACCACGGTTCCTTGGGGAGTCAGGGTTGTCATGTTCTGAGGTTGCCGAATCCATTTGTTAACTTCTCAGGTTTAGGAGTATGTATGGTGGCACTATAGGCCACCATATTCTGAGGGCATGCACGAAATCAATTTGGCACAATCCCGATGTTTATGTTGTCCAATAAATGCACAGTTCCTACTGAGATAGTAGAAGCCATATGACAGGACATAAAAGAGATAATCTCTGCATGACTGTAGCAGTGAATAGTTATATTAGATTTTACCAAATCAATCCGAAAATTTAGCAGTGAATAGTTATATTAGATTTAACCCAATCAATCCAGAATTTTGCAGGAATTTGCCAGGAATTTTCTAGTTTAAGTGATATTTATTAGGATAGGACTTCTTCCAACTGTCTTTCGCTATTAGTATGAAATGTGTATGAGCTAAGACGTATCCTGGAATTTGACCAAATAGAAACAATTCTGACAGAACACAACATTCTATGTTTCCAGAAGACCTGGCTGTTGGTACAAAACATGGTCTTCCCAGGTTCTATTCATATCTACTTTGAAGCATCACTAAGTGGCTCTGGGTGCCACTCAGGAGGATTACTCATTCTGATTTCAATGCAGATTGCTAAGGGGGTGTTGGACTTGGCCCTTTTTTCAGCGTTATACCAGAACTTTTTGCCTTCCTCCTGTATTTTTTCTGACCTGTTGTTGGTGGTTTTATGACTCTGGGCACTTTACCACTGCTGATCAGTGCTAAAGTGCATATGCTCTCCTTGTAAAGTATTGTTAGGGATTAGTGATTCCATGATTGGCTCATTTGATTTACTTGTCAGACCCTAGTACAGTGCACTATGTGTGCCCAGGGCCTGTAAATCAAATGCTGCTGGTGGGCTTGCAGCACTAATTGTGCCACCCACAGAAGCAGCTTGTAAAATGTGACTCAGGCCTGCCATTGCAGAGTCTGTGTGCAGTCTGGGACTGCCATGTCGACTTGGTAAGTGCACACACTTGCCAGTCCCTAAACGTTCCCTTTTCTACATGTTAGTCACCCCTAAGGTAGGCCCAAGGTACCCCAGTGGGCAGGGTGCATTGTATGTGAAAGGTAGGACATGCCCTGATGTGGGTGGCATGTCCTGATAGTGAAATACTGCCAATTTCGTTTTTCACTATTGCAAGGCTGTCTGTTCCCATAGGCCAGAATGGGGAGTTTGTTTATAACATCTTATAAACATAACTGACCCTGGGAACAAGATAGAAAAATAAAGTTTAGTATGCCTGAACTCAGAATGTTAAAGTGCATCTTTTAGCGAGGGTAATTTTTACATTCTGTGTTTGAAAATACCACTTTTAGAAAGTAGGTATTTTCTTGCCTAACCATCCAGTGTGCCTCTGCTAGGTTTGTGGATTGCATGCCTGGCTTTTGGATGACAGGGGCTGGAGCAGGTCAGTGGCTCCAGAAGTCTGATGAGTCAGGGCTGGGCTGAATAGGCTTGGACTGCATTTGGAGTGGTGGGAGGAGTAGCACCTTCACCTGAATAGGGCTGTGCCTGCCTTCCACAATGACGGCTCCGCCCCCCTGTGGTGTGTCTGGAGCCAGGGCTCACACTGACAATGGAGGTTGTTGTGCACTTGCAAAGTGCCCCACAGAACTGGTTTTGGCTGGGTACAGACACTCTCTGCCTTCAGAGAACAAAGGATTTTTGGGTATAAAAAGATGGGCCCAGACCCCAGACTTTTAGATCACTTGGGGGTAAGTCAGGTGGCAACTAAAAGTGAGTGGCTGCATTCGGCTAAGATAGATCTGTTTAATTCCAGTGAAATAGCAGATAGTATGGTTATAATAAATGTTTACATCAATCAGATGGAACACAAGTATAATTCAATCCAATATAGATTATTGGAGGAAGATGTAGGTACAATCATATTAAGTCTGATATTAGTTTTGGGGGATATTATTATGAGGCTGCAACCAGATCAGGAAGAGACTAGTGCTGGGGATTTATTCGAAGCTGTTAAGATACCAATTGATTCCTTTCCACACTGCCAAAAGTCTGAATCCTCAACCAAAATACAGGGTCTTCTACAAAGCCATAGTTTTGTCTGCCTTAATGTACGTTGGCTTCAGAGATACCGGCGCAGTGGACGTTTAGGCATGGCAACATAGAAGGGCCCATTGATTATATTTTCATTCAAACCTGGTATTTCTTCCTGGTTGAAGATTTTCAGGCTTTGGTATGCCAAAGGAGTGATCACTTCCCATTGACCACCAAATTGCATGTAAAAAAGGCTGGTAGAGAAGCAATTATGCCATTAAATACTGAATTCCCCTAGCACCATACAATGAGGATAAGTGCTGAACATATCCAGGCGCTAGTGGAACTATAAAACAGTATTGACCCACAATGTCATTTATCTCAGGGAGGCCCAATAAATACATATGTAAATTTGATAAAATCATTGATTACGTGTTCAGTTATAGACTGGCAGAAGAAACTAAAAGCATTAAAACCATGCGCCTGTAAAGGGAGGAAAAGGAATAGTTGGTTTGATCCTCCTTTAATGTGGTCTCCCACCGCACACTCATCACAAGGCTGCGCAACATAGTCATCCAAGGAGCTGCTCTCAGATGGATCGCCTCTTTCCTCATTGGAAGAACACAAAAAGTCTGCCTTCCCTCTTCACCTCTGAACACAAGGAAATTATCTGTGGAGTACTCCAAGGATCCTCACCTAGTCCCACCCTCTTCAACACTTATCGCCAAAACCCATGGACTCAACATTGTATCCTATGCAAATAACACACAGCTCATCCTCTCCCTCTCCCCGAAGACACCACCTACACCAAGACCAACTTCCACAACTGCATGACAGATGTCACCAACTGGATGAAGGATAACTGACTGAAGCTCAACACGGACAAGACAGAGGTACTTATTTTCGGAAGCATAGGCTCCCCATAGGACGCATCCTGGTGGCCCTCAGAACTCGAACCTACTCCTACCCCCACTGATTGCACCAGAACCTAGGCATCATTCTGGACAACTAGCTAACCATGATGACTCAGGTCAACTCCATCTCCTCCTCCTGCTTCTTCATCCTCTGCCTGCTTTGTAAGATTTTCAAATGGCTACCCCTAAGCTCAAGAAGCACTATCACCCAGACCCTCAACTCCAGCAGACTTGACTATGGCAACGCTCTCTACGCATGGATCGCAGCTCACCTCCGATGACTGCCGTCCATACAGAAGGCCACATCCAGACTCGTCCTAGATGTTCATAGACAAACCCACATCACCCCCTACCTCAGTGAACTCCACTGGCTCGCTGGATAGAAAAGATGCCAATTCAAGCTCCGGTCTCATGCATACAAGTCCCTACACAACTGCAGACCCACCTACTTGAACCACCACCTGAACTTCTATCAGCCCACCACACACCTCCGCTCCACATCCCTTTCTCTAATCCTCACCCTCTGCATCCGACATAGCAGATGCAGAGGCCGCTCCTTCTCCTTCTTAGTAGCGAAGACGTGGAATGAGCTACCCTTTTATCTACGGACCTCCCCGTCTTTTCCAGAGTTCCCAAAGTCCCTGAAAACCTGGCTATTGGAATAATCAACTGGACCTTTTGAGTGCCTGGATACCAGTGATGACAAGCAGCGCTCTGCAATTTTAACTGATTCATTGATTGATTGAGATGGAGTGCCAGTTGATGAAGCGGAAGTTAAGAAAGTTTTGGCAGGCCCTGAAGCCGATTAGAAATAGCTTGGTATTCTGTGAATTGTTAAAACATACAAAAATAGGATATAAGGTATAATAAGCAATATTTTGCAAGGAAAATTGGGAAGAAATTATGTCAGCTACTGCAAGGAAAGATGCCCAAATTTTAGGAAAATTGGTGAAATATGGTACCCAGGGGAATGGTGATGGTGGAATTAACATGGTACCAGAGTATTAATGGGTTGAGTTCATAACTACCCATTATAAGGGGAAGGGTGATCTCGCCCCCAATATCTTTAGCCCCATAGCAACTGAGACCTTGGCTATATTTTCTGAGTCTTGAGTAAAAGATATCTTTAGATTGAGGCTCACTCAAGCAGCAGAGTCTGAAGATCTTCCAACAATAGTAATAAAATGCAATCAGGACTGGTGGGCAAAATTCTTCTCTGCGGTCTATAAAACTTTTAGAGCCACAGGAATATATCTCGTGAATTGGAAGGGGCTATTATTCGATCCATTCATAAAAAAGGTGATCCTTTGGTCCTGAAGAAGTATAGACTTATTAGCCTTATGGATGTGGGGGCCAAGATTTATGAGAAGATTCTTTTAAACAGTCTTAAAGTATGGATTGAAGAAGGGAATTTGATTGCAATACAGCAAGGAGGTTTCAAAGAAGGTCCTTCAACCACCAATCACTGCTTTAGTCTTTGGGTGTTTGCCCGTAAATCAACTGAAGTGGGGATAGCCCTTTATGCTTGTTTTGTTGATTTTAGGTCAGCGTATCACTTAGCAAATCATGAACCCTGTGGATGAAATTAAAAATCATGGGAATTCCAGAAGATATACTGAGAATTTTAAGAGAACTCCATACTAATAACTGGGCGAGAGTAATAGTGGATAAAGTGGGCAGCCTCTCAAGGAAAATAAATATGAAGAATGGTTTGCTCCAGGGTTGTGGGTTTGCTTCTACACTCTTTGCGTTGTATTTGGCAGATCTGCCCAAAATATTACAGTCTACATGGTCATTTTCACCAAAAATGGGAGGCTCCCAAGTCTCCTGCCTCCTTTATGCGGATGATCTGTTAACTTTAGATACTACTCTGATTGGCCTCGGAAGGAAACTGGAGGAATTTAGCTACAATTCTGGAAAAATTGATGTAGTAGTGAATTTTGACAAGACTATAATTATGGCATTTGGCAAAAATAAAGTGGGGAGGGGATGGCTTACTGGGAATAACCCAGTTGAGGAAGTGTTACAATATAAGTATCTGGGGATGATTTTTATTAAATTTCTCTCCTGGAGAGTGCACTTTGATAAGTTGAAATCTAAAGCCTGCTCAACCATTAATGGCTTGAAAACATGTAAAAGTGATTATGGTGGTCCTTCTCTTCATCCAGTCATCGCTGCTTTTAGGGCTATGGTTCTCCCACAGTTTGGGGACTGGATTAGAACCATGGTCAATGTTTCCTTTGGTTCGCGCGTTGAGATTTGGGAAACAGTAAATAAAATCTAAGCAACCTAAAGTAGCCTCTTTATGTATAGATGAGATCATGAAAAGTGAATTATTTTGGGCCAGAGAGGTTAAAAAGCTTTTGGTTTAAATGGCGTAGATATTACAAATAAACAATTATAGCATTGTTTACTCCCCCAACCTATCAAAGAACGAATTAAAGATGGGGGGTGGGGGGGTGAGCGAAAAAGATTTGGAATACTTAAGAAAAAAGATATCTGCAGCTAACATCTGTGAAGTCTGAGAATCTAATATTACTTTCCCTTATTTGCACAAGCAGCCCAATCAGGCAATGTGCAATGCAATTCTAAGGTTTAGAACCGATCTGCAATCTCACCCTCTGCAAACTCACCCGGCTGGGATAGCATTTTTTTAAATTCTAAAAGGTTTATGCAGTTGTGCGTTAAATATGCATTTAACGACCCAGCATATTGTATTGGATTTTTAAACCTGTATTTTTAAAATACAATATAAGAATGAGATTGGAAGCAAAAGTATTTCTACGTCATATACAATATATAGATGTAGCCTGCTCATTGGCTAGATTTTTAGCAGTTTTAAAAGATGTCATGCCCGTAATAAGTGATTTATAGCTGCTTGTAGATTTTACAACGTATTAATATTTTTATCCTAAAGAGTGTTGCAATATCATGTTTTACGGACTTGATATCATGGTTTTAGGGACATTAACCTGAACCTGAGTTGGACAGAAAAAGTTTTCAATTTTTGAATACTGCTGCCAAGTTTTATTTCCCTGATACAAATTATTGTACAGTAAAGGACCGCGTTTAGCTGCTTGAAACATAAATCCAAGGGACTTTCTTTCACGTTTTGCAAAAAGGTGACCAGATTCTCATTTTTGTAGTTTGCCCTGTATTCTACTTTCTTTTTTTTATGATATGTAATGCTTGTTTCTTCTGTGAACATTCAAAGTATTATATCTGATGTCAGTAGCAGTAGACCCTGTAAATCTTTCAGCCTGGGGGAAGTGAAGCAAAAGAAATAGTGTGAAAATATTAGTTAGAAAATGGTTTATATTTTAAAGAGCGTACTTCTGCCATTCATGAAGGCCTCTAATGGTTAGATCATTCCATTTCTCATTTTCGACACACCAGTATATGGATATGAATAGAGTTTAACTACAATTGACATTAACACTCCACATTACACTTGCCATTAATGCTTAACAACGATTACATTTGCAGCACATTCTCATTCACAAATCACAACTTCACATTACGTACATTGCATTATATCACGCAAACACACACAAGCACACACACTCACACCCACTATATATAGGTATATATGTATAAATATTTGAATAAATTAATCTATACTACCCTTGAACACAACACATCTCTAAACCCTAAAATATTGCTACCATCTCTCAAAACTAACCTACTCAGAAAAAAACATTACTACCCCTTAGCACTACCCATCTGTGAACTCTAACAACCCCTGCTACTCATATAAACCACCACTCTAAAATCTCCTTAGTACCCCTAAAAAGTATTGATTTCTGAGCCATGATAGCTCCCTATTACCCCTTTACATCATCCACCCTTGAACACTAAAAAAAACACTAATAAACCCCTAGACCCAATCTATACATGAGCCATAAAAAGCCCTCACTAGCTGTATGCATTCAGACTTCAGAAATAGTGTATTTAGACCATCGGTCTGTCCACCATACTATACATGAAGATTATAATCATAATACACTTTTGCTATACAAACACATAAAAAACTTTAACCAATAAATGAATGTATTACCACAAAACATTTGTGTTTTTCATACCCCCCCACTGCACATGCCTCATTTGAAAAATGCATAACCATTGACATGTTTTTAGCTCCTGTGGTCTAACTCCATATCTTTTTTTTTATCTCTAGGATCCCATAAAAACAACCAATCGAACAGGATATGTGAATGACAACAGTATCCTTCCAAGGCACAGCAGCAATTACCATTATTTTGCTGCAACAGCCTCTCTGCTTCTATTATTGCATTAATGGTGTTTACCGGTACTCAGAATTTTAAGAAATCTTGTCTCAACTCTTGGTTAGGTAGAGAGGAGCTGTTGGTGTATACTCCGGCCACCAAGCACTAAACAGAGTGGATGACTTATTTAAACCCAGATAAATCAAACTGTGGGACATATTTACAAGGCCCCAGCGCCACCGTGGCTTCACTTTTTTGACGATCCAGTGGCACATAATGCTGAGCCAAATTTACAAGGCTACGCAAAGCCAACCTGTGTGGCTTTTCATGGCCTTGTGAATATGGCCCCTTTTCATGCAATTACTCTGCGTGAAAGAGGCTTCCATGGGTGTTGCTGTGGTTGTTCCAATGCAACACCCATGGATTCTGATGCATTCCCAGATCTACATTGTTTCGTAAACCTGGGAATTCGTCAGATTCTAACGCCTTCTCAGGGGAGGTATTAAAGTGGGGCAACAAGGAGAAATACCTTTATTTATCCTCGCTATTTGCTCTTTCTATGTGTGCTGCATTCTGCAGCACTCGTAGAAGGAGGAACACACCATCAATGATTGTTTTTGTGCAGGAAGATGTCCCTTCCTGCCCCAAAACAATCATCCCTGCAATGCAGGCACCCTTGCACCATGGTGCAAGGGTGCCCACGTTGGCACCATACAGCCAATTGTGTACCCAGCACAGAGGAGGAAAGCACAGGGATATGTCTCATTGCTGCAAATATGACGCATCCCTGCATTGTCCTAATGATGCAGCTCGGTGCAACAAGATAGCTTGCAGCGCAGTTCTGCATCATTTTCTAGTAAATATGACTCTGTGTTTTTAGATTCTTCTATAGCTAGAGCTGGAAGTTCAAGTTTATTTAAAGTTAGAGGTGTTCTTAGTTTTTCTGGGCTCTGGTAAAAATATCCTTTTACTACCATACTATTTTTCCCTGTATTCTGGACTCATTTTAACTCACAATTTAGAGCTTCCTAAATGCAATAGTTAGCAATTTTTAATTGCATGGGAGCAAGGAGCATGTTCAAGTATCTCAATTTTGAAACATGGCTCCATAATACTAAGATGTCAATTTTAGTTCCAACCTTACAACTTGCATCAAAGACGAGGGAAGGGCTAACAGATATTTAAGACAACATCCCTCTAGTTGAACACCAGGGATATTTCCTGTCTAAACAGGGACTGGAACATCGTTTTAAACGTCCTTAAAAGAGGAGCCAGAGAAGGTCCACCGATATCTCTAATAAACGTCTTAAGGCTTACAACAGAGGAGAGAGCATGAGTCTTCGTTTGTTCTGAGTATTATACTTTAACATTTTCTGGAAATACATGCCTTTAATTTACTGATGTACAATGGCTTTGCTTTTTTCTTTGTTTATTATTATCTATTTGACTTGCAGTGTTTGCAAAACTGATGCCATTTCCTCGCAGACATATATGGGTGGAATCCATTATCACCAAATCATCCACTTACAGCAGACATGTATACAGACACTCCCCATACTCCGAGAAAACGATCCGGTCTTTAAAAGGGTCTGAGGAGATCGGCTAAAAATAAGGAAAATATGGCGCGGGCCAATACACAACCTTGTATTAGGCCATTGTACACTGTAAAGTTTCCCACAAAACAGCACCCTGCGCCTGTTTCTACTCTTCTAACTCCTAACTACCCCTATGCACCACCTATTCCTTGAGCCCTAAAAACTCCTTACTACTCCTGTGCACCATCTTTCACTGAACCCCAAAAAAACCTTACTGTCCCACTGTGCACCCTAAAAGTCCTTATTACACCTTTGACCACCCGTCACTGAGCCCTAAAAACTCCTTTTTACTATCCATTACGCTACCCATCCCTGAACGCTAAAACCTCCTTACTGACCCTATCTATACACTACCCATTCCTGAATCCTAAAAAAATATTCACTATTCCTAAACACCACCCATTCCTGAACTCTAAAAAGCTCTAACACCCAATATACATTTACAACCCTTAAACTCCTAAATGGGTCGTAATTGAAATGCATTGTAGCCTCCTTGATTGTAGAGTTAAAAGTGTTGTTATGACTTTCTTGCAGCGGTTGTGCGTTTTTTTGGATGCTTTGCTATATAGTTCCTTCTAAGGGGTACACAAGGTACACATGGGCAGCCACCCCGCTCCTCTTTTAACACCGGGCACTTAGAAGCAGGGAGCACGCGCCCAGCAGCCTCAAAACTCTATCTGCCTAATTAACTTGCAAACCATTTTCGAAACAAAGCAGATTTCTGACTACTGGGTGGAGTGCATGCCTGGAGCTGCCACACGCGTTGAACACAATCTATTTTAAGAGCCTTTTGTTTAGAGGCAGCATTTGTTTACTTGGTAAGGACAGGGGTTTTGGTAACCGTGCCAAGGAGCATGTGAAGCACATCGCACCTTGGAACACAAGTTAACTTTTGCTCGCTAAAAAATTCAAGGAACGGCAAATATGTGTCTGGTGAGGAGGAGGATGTGTGGATTCTGCTTATTGAGTTGATTTAAGCAAGTACCATAAAGTGCCAGGCCTCTAGTAACTTGTCCAGGCTGGGCCAGAGAACAGAGACCATGTGGTTTGAAGGAAACACTGCTCTGTAGCAATGTTGACATCAGGAAATGCTTACTTGTGAATTTTTAGCTCTTTCTATTCTTCTCTTTGTCTTTCCTTCTCTCTCTTTCTTTTGATCTGCTGCTTTTATTATATTTTTTATTTTCCTTCCTCTGTTTCTTCTCTCCTTTCTTCTTCCATTCCTTCCTCCATTTGTTTCTTTCTAAATTCCTTCCAAACTCCATTCCTTTCTCCCGCTTTTTCCTCATCAAAACTTAATTACATTCCTCCCTACTCACCTCACCTCACCTTCTTCCCTAATTAATCTGCCCAACCAGAGGCCGTATTTTGGTAAAAGTGCATTTTTATTGTTTGCGCCGGATGCACCTTTAAAAAGGTGCGCTGGGTGCAAATAGTGAAAATGCGCCCTATTACCATGAATGCGCTGCCCCCAGGGCAGCCGCGAACTGGTGCTGCCCTGAGAGCAGCGCATTCTTTACAGCCGCTCTGTGGGCCTGATTCACAAAGGTAAACTTAGACCAAAAGTCTAAGTTTAGAACTGAAGTCTAAATTTAGACCTGACGTCTAACTTTACTACTACTAAAGTTAGACTTTTGGTCTAAGTTTAGACCAAAAGTCTAACTTAGACCAAAATTCTAACTTAAAAAGTATTAAAGTTAGACTTTTGGTCTAAGTTAGACTTTTGGTCTAAACTTAGACCAAAATTCTAACTTTACTAGTAGTAAAGTGAGACTTCAGGTCTAAACTTAGCCTTTTGGTCTAAGTTTACATTTGTGAATCATGCCCTCTGTTTTCACAGTGCAGGCATCAACCCGCCTGCACTTTTGGAGGAGATTAGAGATCCTCTTGCAGGCGGGTTCAGTCAGTGACTGCACCCGCCTGCAAGGGGATGTCTGGTGGGGATCCATGGGACTCCCTTTCCCCCCTCCAGAGGGCTGCCATCAGGGGGCATACTGACAGTGCGCCACCTCAGTGCGCCTCCTGAGGGCTTCTTTTCCTCTTTGCCCCTGTCTGTAATACGCTGTGGGTGCAGAGGCAGCGGGATTCCCTCATTTGCATGCGGCACGACCCCCTGCAACTGAGGGAACCCCCCTGCAGATAGCGCTGGCGCTTTATGTGCGCCAGCGCTATCGGTATTCCCGAAGGGGCCGCACAAGCGTCTGTGGCCCCTTCTGTAATACCAAAGTGCCCCAAGGGCACGCAACGTGCATGCAAAAGCCTGTTGCACCCCCGGGGCACTTTATGTAATGCGGCCCCAGAATTACTCGTCATAATATACCACAGCAGCAATCAAATTCCCATTTTTGCAGCGTCCCTCGGCAGTTGATAAATTGAGTCTTTTAAATATGGTTTCTATAAACCTTAACACTCAGTGACTCATGGTACAATTGGGAGTAACAATTATGCCAAGCAAATAGATCCAATGAATATGGAAGTTGGTGGTTGGATGGAACAGACGAGTAGGAGTGCATCACCTATGCTCGTTTACACGCCTAAGCAAATATAGGGACATAAGACTACTGAGATATAACTGGCAGCTCACAGAGACCTTCGTTTCCAGGGCATTGAACAGTTCACCTTTCACAAGCATTAAAGCTCAAGCACCTAGAGGCAGTTCCACTCCCAGTTATGGCTGCTACTTCTTGAATAATGAGCAAAGCATGACTTATTAGTCAGTACAAAGCTGTTGGGCGCAAGAAGAGTCTTGCTGTGCTTCCGGACTTACTAATCCCCAAGAAAGTAGGTCATTGGGTTTGTGCACCTGCAGCAGAATTATTAGCAAATCAGTCTTGGAAATTTGTGTTTCAGCTGAGATTATAAACCCTATTTGGGATGTGATCACTACGTATCCTGCTTCTCTGCTTGGAATAACACTGGTTCTTTCTATTTCGCTCGTCTCCATCTGTCATCAGACTTTGTGTATAGAGCCAAACAAAGCAGTCTTGCCTCAAGCATTTTAATAAGAACCTGACCAGTGCCGGAAATGGAAAATAATTAACTCACAAAACACACAAATTGAGAAGGTAGTGACAGTAAGGGGATTAGCTCAGGAAGTGTGAAGTCACAGGTATGCAGTCAAAAGGACTAGGGTAAGCGACAGCCTGCCTATGGTCTACTGATACATATGAAAAAAACTCTGCCCTGTAAGGGTAACTGCAAAAGGATTAACTGTTTTTTAATAGCAATATTTAACACTGTACATAACTGGTGGTATTATTGCTCGGATTAATGGAACTCAGTTTTTCTGACCTAGGAAGAGAGTAGGGCTGAGTCTGTCTTAAATTTGTGACCTGTGATTTTCCGAGGTGGCAGAAGTTTAATTCACTAAAACATTAATTCATATTAAAGCTGTTCAGTCCTACTTTGTTTGATAAACACAGAATGCATTTTAAGGTAGCTTGGGGTGTCAAGACGCCTGATGCACGTATTTGTACTTCAATCTAATGGCTGGATAGATCCAGCGGTTGATATTCTAGCTTAGTAGAGTGTAACCTGATGAGCACAGGTTTGAATTGTATTAAAATAGGTTGAATTTTATTGTGGCTGATGTAGAGTTATGAGTGTAATGCAGGTCAATTGGTTGCATGGTAGAAACATAGCTCAGTGGGATAATGTGTTTATTTCAGAAGTTTGGAATAAGCTTCAGCCACATCTTCCCATCCTGCTAAAATTATTCATTATAATTTCTTTAACAATGTTTAATGTGAACTAAAATAACTGCTTCAGGCCAGTACTCATTTGATATCTAGAACCTTCATTTTAATTTTGCAGATCTAATCTGAATTTTTAAGCATTAACTAAAAAAGTCATTGTTTGACCATTTCATTCAAACATATGTTCCAAATTATAGAAATAGCTCTTCTATAGATGTAGAAGTCGAGTGGTCAATCTTATCCTCTAGTTGTTCATGACTGGTACAATATCCTGGCACAATGACCTCTCATGCACCCTACACAATCGTAAAACATGAAACCCTGAGTTTGGGTTCCTATGTCTGTCGTTTTTTTTCATCATTCTCATTTTGCGAAGAGATCTTTTGGAGCAAAAACTTAAATGTGACTGGTTTACCAAAGAAATAGTAAATCTGCAATCAAAGAAGTTCTCCTTGAATGGTTGCACATTGACTACTTATTGGAATTCACAAACATTGGCAGTAGTAGGATTGGAAAGCTCCACCAGTCTCAGGTTTCCAGGTATACTACTGGTAATCAAACACCCAAAAGGTGAGGTGATGGGTTGAATGCTTGTAAATAGTATAACCAATGGCAATTGGTCGGGGTAGTATTCCAACCTACTGTTTTTACCCATTGTGTCACTCTAAACAGAGGTCCACCTAATGCAGATCAGTACTGACCCTATTTGTCATGGAAACAATCCATAAAGCACCTTGCTCATCTCACGCTCCACCCTGAAGCCCACCACGTAGTTAGAAAATTTGAGATTCACACTGATTAAGTCACGCCTCAGTTCCCACCACCACTAAGCAAGGCATGGTCCTCCAGGGAAGGAAAATGGAATAGCCCTGATGCACAGGGAGAAATCTCACAGTGTGTCATGGAAATTTGGGGCATATCAGCAAGGGACGGCGATAATTATCGCAAAGCGCGCTTAGCGCTAGGATAATTATCGCCGTCTATCTCTGGAATTTATCGCCCTGGTAGCGCGTTATTAACAACGCGTTACTCCAGGGCGATAAGAATTCCAGAGATAGCGAGGTTATCGCCGTTTTGCAGGGAACATCGCTAGTTTTCCAGCGATGTTCCCTGCAAAACGGGATAACCTTGCTGATACGACCCTGTGGTCGTATCAGCAGAATCCATCTCCCATGAAAAGTATGCTTAAGTCAGGAATTTAACAGACGTTAAATTCCTGAGTTAAGGCTGAGGTAGCGCGATTATTTTTATCGCTGCACCTCCTTGTTAATATCGCGAGCTGCCTTCGCGATATTAACATGTGTTGTTTTCACAGCCACGCCTTCTTTGCATCTCATTAGCGATGCAAGGCGAGGCTGTGAAAAGCGGGCTCTACATCAAGGAAACACGCGCTAGCGTGTCCTTGATGATATTGCGATATAATTATCGCCGCTTTTCGCCCGAAAACGGACGCTAAAGCGGCGATAATTATATCGCCAGCCCTTGATAATATGCCCCTTTGTCTTTTGCTTTGCAGCCAAACACTCCTTCTTTGAGGGGGAGGGGCGTTGTCTGAAAAGCATAAGAGAATGTTGAGCGGGCCACATGATCAGTAATGAAAGTGAAACACTGTGTACTGGAGCACAAGCTACACCAAACATCTGTTTAGTGTCAGCAGAGCCATCAATGTATAAAGACTCCTATGCGAACTATATTAGATGACTGCAGCATTGCTGGTCGATATTGTAGAAATTCATGATTTTTCAGTACAGGATCATATTCAAATTATACATCACCATTGAAACTCATTTTACCCAACGGATGGTAGTGCATGAGCATTAGGAATATTTATTTTAGTAGCTCCTGCCAATGTAAGTACAGTTAAACTACTATATTCTTTGTACCCTGCGCATGGGTCAAGCAGGAGGTGGGTTTCTTTTAATGAAGAGAGGGGAGTGAAGATGAAGAGGTAATCTAGAAAAAGCAGGGAGAGAAAATAGACCCTCAAATGCAGTGAAATGCAAGGTCTGACGACTGCACTGGAAGGATACATGCAATCTTATCAAAAGATAGTTAGACAGCAATGCTTCTGAGCAGGACAAACACAAGACTAAGGAGTAAAGTCTTCGAATCAGGAGCAGAGAAGTGAGAGAGACCACCAAGCCTTCAATCCTGTACAATGTTTTGAAACATAGTCCACTATAAATTAATCTTGCATGATTTCTGGCATTTTCGTTACTATTCCAACATAAATTGTGCCTGAGATTATGCCATTATGCCTTGCCATGTAATTGATGTTATGTTTAGGTAAAAAGTATATCACAGGAGCACAGGAACAATGTGAACAAACTAAGCTATGAGCAGCTGTTGTTTGAGTCAAGCACAATTTGGTGGGGTGTTTTTAGTACGAAATGAGAGCTTGCATCCAAAATGGAAACAAGGATGCATCACATGCTAAAAAATGGCATAAAATGCTGACCCAGAATTTCACATAATTTTGCATAATTTTTTAGCATTGCAGACACATTTTGCAAGATTCATATAGGCTTAGTTTAAATGTATGTAATGTATTTGAAACAAAAAGTCCCCAGCAGTCAGCTAAAGCTATCTGCAGTCGCCACCTAAAAATGAAATTTCAGGTCACTCATTAAAATAAGGTAGCAGCTATTTAGCTGGCTTCAGGGCAAATAGTGAGTGCTTCCTGCTGTATGCTTGACTGCCAGCTAAATAGTGGAAATGATTTACTACTTAGCCACCGTTCTTGCAAATAGCAGAGAAACTTTACTATTTACCCTGCTGCAGACTAAACAGTAGAGATATTGCACTGTTTATCAAGCAGCCGTGCAAACAGCAGAAAACCTTCAGTAGTTACTCGGTTGCTGGCTAAATTGTAGAGCCGTGGTTCTTAACCTGTGGTCCGAGGAACCCTGGTGGTCCTCAAAGCCTAGTCAGTGGGTCCACGACTGCTTGGAAAATTGAATAACATTAACAGATTAATAAAGTGTAGAGAAAGAAAGGAGTAAAGTTAAAAATTGAGAACTTTATAATGTTCCCTAAATGTAAAGGAATTTGAATATCCTCACAATAATTGTGTGGGCAGTGCAAGTGCACCTCACAGAATATAGTATGGATGAATGAGTGGCGTTAAATGAACCTAGAAAAGTTCCAACCTTCCCATTGAAAACAAAGTTTATATTTTTTTATATTTGTTTATGGAATAAAGACAATATTTCATCCTTTGTGTATTTGTTTAATGAATGCTTGTTTTTGTATTTCTTTGCAGTTAAAATCACCGCAAATGCCTAGGTTCGGGATCCCCGGCTTCTATTAATGACTCAGCGGGGGGTCCCTAGATTCCAGTAGGGAATAAATGGCAGTCCACAGCAGTCAAAAGGTTAAGAACCACTGTAGTAGATTATGCACTATTTGACCAGCGGCTGTGCAAATAGCAAGGAAACTTTACTAATTATCCGGTCGTTAGCTAAATGGCAGAGATTATGTACTGTTTGGCTGATAGATAAGCAAAGAGCAAATAACTTTATTTTTTACCCAGCCTGTGGCTAAATAGTAGACAATATGTACTATTTGGCTGGTGATCAAGCAAATAGCAAAGAAACATGACTATTCACCTGACCAATGGCTTTCTAGCAAACATTGTGTGCTATTTGTAGAATAGCTCTACAAATTGCGAACAAACATAACTCTTTACCTGGCTTCTGGCAAAGTAGAAGATATTATGTACAATTTGGCCAGCAGCCATACAAAATGAAAAAAAAAGTCATTATTTATCTGGCTGCTGGCTAAATAGGAGAAATTAATTACTTTTTAGCCGGTGGCCTTTCAAATAGCAAAGAAATGCCACTATTAACCTGGCTGTTGTCTAAATAGCAGACACTATACACTATTTGGCTGGCAGCCTTGCAAATAGAAAAGAAACTTCATTATTTTTCAGGCTACTGACTAAATAGCAGAAATTATGTACTGTCTGGCCAGCAGATGTTGAAATAGCAAAGAAACCTCATTATTCACTTGGAGGCTGGCTAAGTGTAGACAGTATGCCCAATTTCGCCTCTAGCCATTCAAATAGCAGAGAGCTTCACTCTTTACCTAGCATCTAAAGAGCTGAAAGTATGAAATATTGTGACAAGCACAGATTTTTAACAGGCCCTTACTACCATATAGAGCACAATTGGCACCCATCTCTTTATGCAAGCTAATTCTAAACCTGGCATAAATACAATTTGCACCCGAATAGCCCTAGCTCATAGGTCAAAAGGTTTCAATAGCCATCGAAGAGAATGTTTGAGTGTTTCAGACTTAATTTTGATCACATGACACAGAATACCACTGCATTGTACCAAGGGTCAAGACACAGTGATGTTGGAGGCCCATTATAGACCTGTTAGGATCTCTACAAATGCACCTGCTCCTTTAAGTTTACTTGAAGAGGTGGACAAATGATAAAGATGACTATATCCTGTGCAAGACTAGGTTAAGCTGTTTACCCTTCTACAACTATGTCCTTGCTGTTACAAAGTCACGGCAAAGTACCAGAGCCTGATATAGGGTTACCAAAATAGTTACAAAAAGGTTACAAAAAGGCTTCATGTTAGCAGAGCTCCTCTTTTACTGCCTTGAGGTTTTGTGCAACAAATCAGTGCATTCTGGAATTGTAATTCTTGTTCAGTGAAATTGAGCAAACCAGATTGAAACACATGAAAACAATGATTTGTTAAAAGCAAAGGCCCAGACAAGAAAAGTTGTATTTCCATAAAATGGTGCCATCTGATATTTGGGGCGATCTTGTCAAAACACAATCAATTGTTTGACACCCCTTATCCACATCACCAACACAGCATAATTGGGAGGCTTCATTCCAATCTCATGATAGAATGAAGAAAAACAATATATATCTTAAAAAAATAGACTCTATGTACCTAGTCAAATGCCAGTCAATATTTTTGTCAGATGCCTTTGCAGCTATCTTTGGCAAGTAAATATTAAGTATGCCAAATGACTGTATGGTTGGTAATTACATCGTCATTCAAGTCCAATTAATTTTTAAAAAAGTATCCGGAACAGTGGATTAAGGATATGTCATGAGTAATCTGATTTCCAAATATGTGATACTTAAAAGGCAGCATTGTCTTTATAGGCCTGTTGACACAGTTGACATTCATAAAGTTGCAGGCATTGATTATCCTGTTCTTAAACACTTTTAACAAATAGTGTAGCTCTGATTTCATACTGCCAATATTCAAACTACAGAGGCAACAAGTATAACCACATAGGTGCACTGCGGTTGAGTCTCAGCACGTCTTATATTTTTGGCATGTAAATAAGATGCATGCAGCGTTTCAACAACCCAGTTTCTGGGGTCCGAATGGCGAACTAAAGGAACGTATCCCGATCGAACGTGGAGTTTCGCCAAGGCTGCGTTCTTGCACCCACACTGTTCTCCCTATACTTAAGTAATGTAGTCAAAGTTTTAGAAAACTGTGTAAATGATTCCCCCACCCTGAACAATAGGAAGGTGCCGATTTTATTATTTACTGATGACTCATCTCGAAGACACCCATGGGCCTGCAGATCTTTCTTAACAAATTCTTATACTTTTGTAAGTCTAGGGGTCTTGAGTTAAATGTCAACAAGACAAAATACATGGTACTGGGTAAGGGAGTGAGGAAAGAAAAAGCTGTGGAGAATGAGGCACTTGAAAGGGTAGATATAACTTTGACTATTTAGCGGTGCGATTTATGGAGAGCTTTAGATGGCTGGGTCATATTGCTAAGAGTAGACTGTTAATCGAGCACAGGTCTAATGCCATCATTAGGACCCAAAAGAGAATGGTATCACACATAGTATAGCCAGTCCTAGAAATATATTGTGTTAAGGCACAAGGGGCCGCACTCTATGGGGCTGAAATATGGGGTTATGGGGATGCCCAGCCTCTGGCAACAGCGGAAAACAACTTTGCTAGGAAACTAGTTTGTCTCCCATCCAGCTCACCCCTTATTCCGTTGCACCTTGAATTGGGGTTAAAAAGAGTAACTGATGTGGCCATATTAAAAATATTAGTTTATTGAATCTGTCTCTGGAGTACTCCAGAGTTATCTGATTATAGGGACTCGCTTGATGAAGTACTTAAGCTACCAGGTGCTAGGCCACTCCCCTGGATTAAATTTGTGTACACTTGGATGGGGAAGCTAGGACTACATAGGTTTTAGGATGATCCAATCAAATTAAACAAAGCAGATGAAAACGTACTGAAAGCTACTTACTGGGCATATATTAATGATGAACTTATAAATAGAAGCCCTGTGGGATCCCTGGCCAATGTGTTTCTCGAACATAAATTGTTACCAATTTTTTAACAATATTTAGATTTTATACACTCCTCTCTACCTAAGAGCCTGTTCTTACGATTCCGCTTTGGGACACTTCCTCTAAGATCATTCACCCATAGATGGAGCAAAGAACAGGTATCCATGGTTTGCCCTATGTGCAACCAGGGATATGAGAATGAATCACTTCTACTCTTTTTTTGTTCAGAGTATTCTACCTCTCGCCGCAAGTGGATCATTCCCATATGTTGTGAATTGGGGGTCTATCGACACCAGGTAGCGCTTAGGATCTTAAAAACTGATACAATAGATATGGTTCCCTCTACGGTATGGGAGCCATTCAATTTCAACATAACGGTTTCCAATCATCAATCTTTCAAGGGGATCCTCCTTTACCGCCCACCGGGCCCCGGGGGAGACTTCTTATCACTGGTAGAAAACCTACGGGAACCCGCCGCTGGTGAATCTACCTTTACCATTCTAGGGGATTTTAATTTTCATTTGGAAGCCACTGAGGACAAGGACTCTATATCCATTATCTCTGAGCTAGATTCTATAGGACTCTATCAAAGAGTCAGCGGCCCTGCCCATTCGGCCGGTCACACACTGGATGGCCTTTTCACGAATAATGAGCAGTTCTCGATAAACGCGCTCCTTCCTCTGACGCGGTCTGATCACCATGCAGTACTATTCGATATTGGTATTCTGCATCCTATTTCCCCATACACTAGGTCAGACCCCACTAAACAGTTTAAGGCTTGGAGTGGTATAGATCAGGCTCTTCTTAAACAACATCTATCTAATACTCAGCCAGAAGCTGTTCTAGATCCAGAACTGGCCACTATAAACTATACAGACTGGCTCCAAAACGCCTTTGCTAAACTAGTTCCGTATAAAACAGCTTCCAAAAACAGGAGGACTCCCTCAGCCCAGTGGTTCTCTGAGGCTTTGAGGCTGGAGAAACAACGGTGCAGGAAACAAGAGAGGTGCTGGCGCCTAGAGTATGACAGCCAGGAGAAATCTCTCCATAAGTTGGCACTGGCGAACTATAAATGCCTCTTACTAAAAGAAAAAACTAACTACTTTACAAGGGAAATAGAAACCGCACAAGATTTCAGCAAACATCTGTTTCAGGTGGTGTCTAAATTGGCAGTGCCAGCAGGCAGCTATGCAAATGTAGCATCCCAAGCGCTTTGTGACTCGTTAGCCCTCAGCTTCCAGGATAAGGTGGGGCAAATCTACTCGAACTTTAATGCCTCTGTTGAGGTTACGAGTCAGCTGGATTTAAACAATGAGGGACAAGACAGCTTTGCCTTCAGGGAATTTAGGTCAGTCTCAGTGGAACAGATAATCGATCTGGTGAGCACGGTCAAATGGGATCACCGTTTGATCCTTGTCACCCCTCAGTTCTGAAACCAGTTTCAGACCTTATAGGCACAAACCTGGCCAACATTTTCAACTCTATGTTTAGCTCAGGCATCTACCCTTCCCAATGGAAAAAGACTTCTATCCTCCCACTGTTAAAAAAAACCTAACTTGGATCCAGGGGAGACTAACAATTATCGACCAATTGCACGTCTCCCTTTGCCTGTTAAACTTGGTGAAAAAATTATGAACGATCAATTGGCCCAATATGTAGATGAGAATAAGCTGTTGGATGAAACACAGTTTGGCTTTAGGAAAGGCCACAGTATAGAAACCGCACTCATCAAAGCTACTGATGAAATTAGGTTTGTGTTAGACAAAGGAGGTGCAGCCGTACTTGTGCTACTGGACCTATCAGCAGCATTTGACACGGTTGTTCATGCCACGCTGATCAACTGTGTCTCTGCACTAGGCATTGGGAACAAGGCAAAATCCCTTCTGTCATCATTTTTATTGAATCGCACCCAGCTAGTTAGTCTGGGCGATTTCAACTCTCCAGTTTTTTCACTTCCATGTGGAGTCCCGACACTGTTCAACATTTACGTCACCGACTTAGCACGGGTGATCACATCGTTTGGACTAGCTCTCACGTTATATGCAGATGACACCCAATTAGTGCTCGCCGTTCATAAAAATGGGGACACAGTATCGGCTAGCTTCCACGATGGCATGAGCCATCAGTACCTGGATGTCAAGACATTGACTTAAATTAAATTCATCCAAGACAGAGGTAATGGTCTTTGTAAATTTATCTCCTGGGTGGTCTGCGGGCTGGTGGCAGGATAAATTGGGATCGCCCCTAATTCCAGTCACTAAAGCCAAGAACCTGGGTGTCATTCTCGACAATAAGCTGTCTTTTAAACATCATGCTGACGCAGTGGTCTCCTCATCCTTTTATGTCCTAAAAATGGTGAAGAAACTGCTTTCGTTTATCCCGATTGGTGCCAGGAGAAAGTTATATCCGCTTTGGAACAGCCTTCTAATCAATGCACAGGAAATGGCTCTTAGTAAGCTGCAGTTGGTACAGAATGCAGCTGCTAGGATACTGTCGGGTATTCCGAAATTCAAGTCTATCTCTAATGTGGCGAGACAGCTTCATTGGCTGCCCATAAGAAGCAGAACAAAATTCAAAGCACTTTGCATTGCCTATAAGGCCATTCACAACATAGGGCCGGAATTTTTGAAGAATTCATTTCAGTTATACAATCGCATCAGATCCCTGCATTCAGCAGGTGCCAATCTTCTTGTCATCCCAAGAACCTACAGAGCCAACTGGGGCGACAGAAGCTTCGTAGTTGCCACGGCTAAGCTGTGGAACTCTCTTCCCTCGCAGATTAAAGCCAGCCCTACTCTATTGTCATTCAGGAAACAAATAAAAACATGACTTTTCAATTAAAAGGTTTTTTCCATCCTAGGCCTTACCTTCTGCAGCACATAGCGCCGAGACACCTATGGGTATTTGCGCGCTTTATAAGTTGTTTTAACATAACATAACATACATCTTTTAAAACTGTTTTAGCTGTTAGCAAATTTCTAGAGGCAGCTTGGTACAAAGAAGAATAATCTTAAAAAAGTGATGTGCAAATGAATGATGGACTTTCTCTTTTTTACATCTCTCACCTGTGAATAAGCATTTTATCTATTTTGGAATGAGATCTTGGTGCTAGGATTTTTATGGTACTCCTGATGTGTATTTATTGAGTATGTTTATTGCTGCTCTTACTTTGCACTGGTTTTGAAGCACAGATCACTTTAGTTCTTGACATGATTCCATCAATGGGGTTGTCCTACAGCTTAGCGGGTGTTATTGCGGGTTCCGCTAGTTGTACTGACATTGAAGCACTGGTCACTTTATCGCTCAGTATAATCTTATAACGAGGGTTGTAATCAAGTATTACTGCAAATAGTGCATGTATGTCACGTGTCTTTTTTATTCAGAATGTTTATCTTTTTAAACATTTTGCTTGTATGTACCTTACATTTTCACAGATAATCAATTAGGGATATGATCTTAATATTTAATTGCTGTGCTGCAGAAAGGTTCTTATAGTTATGATCTGTATTGTATGATATTGCCCATTCTGCAGTTACCCGCCGGGGGCTATGGAATACTTTTTATATAAGTATCTTGATGTATGTTCTGTGTAAATATTATTTTAATTGATGTCGTTTTTGTTTTGGATGTACACTTTGATGGCTGTAACAACCGATTGTTCACTTAGAATGGATGTGCACCTTTGTGTCCAAGAAGTCCCAAGGGATTGACCCTAAGAAAGAAGTGTTGCCCCCCTAAAGGGAAAGAGGGGAGCAACAAGGATAAAAATAGTGAGTTCTCAAAAGGACCCCAAAAGCCTGCCCAAGAGGGGGGCCACATGACCCGTCCAAGCCCAGGTGAAGAGGCTGCCAGGGAAAGCATTTTGACCCCCTGAAGGCAGGGATGTGCTATGACTATCTTCAGTCTAGGCACAAAAAAAGGGACTCTGTTTGTTCCATGATGCTCCTCCCTGTTTGCAGTCCCTAGGGATTCCTATTGTAGGGATTAGGGTGGAGTTTTGCTTAGGGGGAACCAAAGTGTACACTGAAGTCACCTTAGTATCTGTGGGTGGGGTGGATGTTGAAGCCCTGGCTGCCTTACCGCCTAGCATGGTGAAGTACAGGCAATGACCTAAAACCAAAGGTAATACGGTGGAGGCTCTGAGGAATACAGGAGCCAGCAAAACCACTGTAGTGGACAAGTTGTTTTCCCAAGAGAGAATCATACATACGTCCTGCACAAGGTAGGCAGTGTTGACAATGAGGTGAAATACCATCTTATGGCAATGGTCACCTATGAATAGGGTGGGGTTACTGACCTGAATAAGATAGCTGTGTCCCCTGCCATCCCTGTAGAGTGTCTGCTGGAAAATGATCTTGAATCCTCTGCTTGGTCTAAGATAGCGAGCAGAACCCATCAAGAGATGCGGGGTTTCCTGAGCGGGTTTGCCTGTGGCCACAAGGGCCCAAACAGCATGTCGTTGTAGTCAAGGAAGCCTTGTGCCTGGAGCAATAGCCTATGCTCCTAATACCAAAAGAAATGGCAAAAAGTCTGGGAAACCAGAATCCCAAGTTCCAAATGCCCCGAAGGAGTCTGACCCTTAGGAAGAGGACCTGGAACCTAAAGGAAGGAGAGGGTGCCTAACCTAGGAGACATGGCAGAGCTTGATGAACTTCAAGGCACAGGAGAACCCTCCTTGGTGGAGTTTTGCCAAGAGCAGAGGACCTGCCCTCGTCTTGAAGGCCTGCAGTGTTAGGCTGAAGTCCAGGAACAGAGTCATACCTGTGGACCCCATAGGGTCTACTGGCTGGATAGTGTCCTTTGTACAGCGGCAAGGACTCAATATCTGGAGCAGCCAGGAGATTTATGGTCACCCAAAAATACAGGGTCTTCCTCTTGAATGTGACCCATAATATACCCTTGACTGGGCGTCTCAGGCAGACCAAGACCTGGGACAGGTTGGTCAGCCACTTTAACTGGCCCCAAATGTCAGAAAAGGTAGAGTGTTGTTGCTTCTCCACCATTTATCAAGACAGTGGCAAGACAACAGGGAAACTAAAGGATAACCTTAATTCCACTGCCTGTGGATGAGTCACCATTTGAGAGGGTAGGAATTGACATTGTCAGTCCGGTAGACCCTTCAACTGCTTAAGGAAATAGGTTCATTCCAGTGCCCTGAAGCAATATCCACAAGGACTGTGACAGTGCCCTCAGTGGCTAGAGCCCTGCTTGGTGTTTTCACCAGAGTGACGTTTCCTAAGAAGGTAATATACGACAGGGGCACAAACTTCATGTCTGCCAGAGGGGTGGAAGAAAACTCTAAAAGTGCCCAAGCGCTATGAATTATGTGCTGGGCCTGTGTTTCCACAAGGCACAGTACAGAAATCTGGGAAACAAGAATTTGGAGGCCATCCAGTAGGTTATTAAGCACTGGTATGACCAAAAAGCTGCCTTAGGTGAGTACCAGCCAGGACAGCAGGAGTAGTTTATGGAGTCTGTGGCTCCCAGGGCCCTCCAAGACAAATGGGCTGAGCCTACACTTCTAATAGAAAAGAAGGGTTGATCACCTACCTGGTGGGCCTGGGTACCCCCAGAAACCCTCACACAGTGATCCATGTGAACCTGCTAAAAACCACACTTTAACAGGGCTGACTTAACAATGCTCATAGTGACTGATGGAGGAGAGGAAGAGGAAACTGAATCTCTCCCAGACAGTTTGTCACACAATGACAAGGATGGTTCAGTGGAGGATGGGACCCACATCTGGGCATATCAATCCGACTTAGGGAGAAAAGTGCTACAGCAACAAATGATGGATGGATGCTGAGAAAATCAAACATTCACCCCCAGTCAAGAGATCTGGGTTAAATCCATCATTCTTTTGCTCCCTGCGCCACTCCAGTTGGGATCCAGCCACATGCAAAACAGTCCTTTTGCCCTATTGGACAGGGAGTTTCCCCCACCTACAACCTAGTGTCAGGTATAAACCAGGCACCCCTGTGTACCTTCTTCAAAACACCTATGGACCTGTGGAAGGCAGAAGAAGTTCTGTACCGGCTGCTGAATCTGTAGAAAGAGAGACCCCAATGGCTGGGCTTGCACCCAGGACTAAGAAGTGGACTCCAAGGGTTAGCAGCTGACCTCCTGTTAATCTACTGGGACACAAAGCAGCAAGAAGCCCACCTTCCTAAAATGCCCAGCTGGCCAGTTACAAATGGACCTGCTCTGGACCCCACTGATGGTTTCCCCTAATGTGAGACCTAACCCCCAAGTGGGGTCCCTAAGGTCCAAGGGCCCTTGGATAAGTGCCAAGGTGTACTCCTCCTGATTAACCCTAAAAGCTGGGACTTTTCAACGGACATTTGCCAAAAGAGCCAGAGGCTACCACCGGATTTCCGCTGAGCCGAATCTGCCGACTTTGAACTGCGAGTTGCACTCAACTTGCTGGTTTGCCCTGCTGAAAAGATACTAACTTCCAAAAAAGCTTCTAAGTCCAAATTAGTTATGTTGTGTTGATTGTATAGTGTACTAATCACCTGAGAGGGTACCCTGGTGCTTGGGCAGGTTTGAAGGTGAGTGGTCCCAAAGGTGCTTTTACGAAGAGCCAGGTTTTAAGTTTCTTGCAGAACTCAAGAAGTGAGGGGAAGGGTCTGAGGTGTTGAGGGAGGTCGTTCCATGTCTTGTGTGCAATGTAGAAAAATGAGCGACCTCCAGTTTTGATGTTGCAGATGTGGGGAGTGTGTGAGAGTGAGGCAGAGCATAGGTGTCTGGTGGGTTGGTTAAAGTGTGCGTGGCTTTTCAGGTATTCTAGTCCTGTGTTGTGTAGGGCTTTGTATGTGTGCATGAGAAGTCTGAATTGGCTGAGCTTGTGAATGGGAGCCAGTGAAGCTTCCTGATGTGCGGTGTGATGTGGGTGTGGTGTGGGAAGTCGGTTTGAGTCATGCAGCAGTGTTCTAGATGTTCTGGAGTCTGTGTAGGAGTTGTTTGGGGATTTCCGCATAGAGCTTATCGTCTTATTCCAGCCTGCTGGTGATGAGTGCTTGAATGACTACCTGTCTGGTATTCTGAGGCAACCATTAGAAGATCTTTTGCAGCATGCGTAAGATATGGAATCAGAAGGTGCACACTGTTTTGACTTGAGCCGTCATGTTGAGGTTGTTGCTAGGATGATGCCTAGACTTCTTGCATGGTTGGTGGTTGTGAGAGTTGGTCATAGCTCCTACGGCCAACAGGTGGAGTCCCATGGTGAGGACTTGTTGCCGAAGGCCAGTACTTCCAGCTTGTCGGAGTTGAACTTCAGCATCCAGTCTGCTACCATGGTCATGCGGTTGCTGAAGTTGGTTTGGGTGGTGGTTGTCTTGTCCTTCAGAGAGAGGATGAGTTGGGGGTCATCTGCATTGGAGATGACAGTGATGTCTTGTGATTGGATGATGCTGGCCAGCAATTTCATGAATATGTTGAAAAGGGTGGGGCTTAGGGACAATCACTGTTGGACTCCGTACATTAGTTTTTTTGGTCTCTGATGTGAAGTGTGGCAGCTTGACCCTTTGGGTTCTGCCCATGAGGAAGGAACAGATCCATTTGAGAGCAGATCCTTGTATGCCAATCTTGTGGAGTCTTCTGATGAGGGTGTTGTGGGAGATAGTATTAAAGGCTGCAGAGAAGTTGAGCAAGATGAGGGACGCTGTTTGTCTTTGGCCCATTATAATTTGAATGTCATTGGTGCCATTGATGCGTGCTGTTTCAGTGCTGTGTTTTTTTCTGAATCCTGATTGAGTGATGTCTAGAAGATGGTGACGTTTGAAGTGGGTTGTGAGCTGCTTGTTGATGGCCTTCTCAATCACTTTGGCTGGATAGGGGAGAAGGGAGATAGGTCAAACATTGCTCAGTTGATTCGGGTCAGCTGCGGACTTCTTGAAGATGGTGCTGATCTCTGCATGTTTCCATTTATCAGGGAAAATGGTGGATGTGATGGAGTTGTTGATAATGTGGGTCAGAGTGATGCTGATTGGTGATGTTCCCAGGTTGTAGATGTGGTAGAGGCTCCTGAGTGAATGGTCTGCATGATTACCGCTGTGTCATTTCTGGTTAAGGGTTATCCATTCAGTCAGATGTCCTCCTTGGTCGGTAGTAGGTTAGCAATGAGTGCTCTGGGGTTAGGTTGGTGTGCAAAGTTGCTGTAGATGTTTGTGATTTTGCTGTGGAAAAAGTTGGATATGTTGTCGCAGAGCTGCCAGGAGGCAGCAATGTTGTTGACAGTGTCTGAGGGTGAGGTAAAATACTTGACGATTAAAAAGATCCCTTTGCAGCTGTTGGAGCTTCCTTGAATGCACTCCACTAGTGCTTTTCTCTTGGTGTCTCTTATTTGCTGGTGCTAGCGTCTGAGTGCTGCCTTGTAGGTAATCCTGTTGGTGGTGTATAGGGGCTGGCTCTCCATTTCTTTTCTAGCTATTTACAGTGTTGTTTGGTGTCTCGGAGGTCTTCTGTGTACCAGCTGGCCTGCTTTTTGATCTACTATTCTTGTTGGGTTTGATGGGTGCGAGGGTGTCTGCGCGGTTCTTGATCCAGTAGTTGAAGTTGTTGATGTCCTTGTTGAGGCTGTCTATGGGGCTAGATTGATCCATGCTGAGGGCGCTGAGCCAGTCTGCTTCTGTGATTTTGCCCCAGTGGTGGCTTGGAATGCTGACTCTGGCAGGAGTGTTAACTTGAGGTATGTTGATTTGGAAGTGGATGATGGAGTGGTCGGTCCAAGTGAAGGGTGTGGTGGTGGTGTTGTATTTGATGCTTTCGCTTGTGGTGAAGATGAGGTCCAGTTTGTGTCCTGTGGTGTGTGCTCGTTCCAAGACAAGCTGGGTGTTGCTCTAGCTTTCGAGGAGTGCTGTGGAGCAGGGGTCTTTTCAGTCTTCCAGATTAAATTTGAGGTCACAGGGAGAATGTAGGCTCCGTAGTCAATGGTGAGTGGAGCGATGAAGTTGGTGATGAGGTTGGAAAGGTGGCTCATGGTCTGGGTAGTCGGTAGGCGAGGGTTCCAATCAAGGTGAGGTTTTTGGAGCTTTGCAGCTTGAAGTGCAGGTGTTCCATGAATGGGGTGGCATTCTTTGTGGTATTGTGCATTTGATGGATTCCTTGTAGATGATAGTGAGTCCTCCTCCTGGCTTGTGAAGGCAGTCCTGTCAAGTAATCTTGTAGCCCACTGGGATTGTCGTGGCAATGTGGGGAGCCAATAAGGGGTTGAGCCAGATCTCTGTGATGAAGAGGATGTCGGGTGCATCAGTGCTCAGCAGGTCCCATATTTCGGTTGAGTTTTGCTGAGTAATCTTGTGTTGAGAAGCATGCGTGTGAGTGGGTGTTGACTTGTGGGTTTGCTTTGGTGTGTGTTGTAGGGTGGGGGTGTAGGCGCTGTTGGTGCTTGTGTGGTGTGTGTATTGGGAGGGGGTGTTGATGGCATTGGGGGAGCGTGTTAGTTGGCTGCTGGCAATCCGGCATTGGGTGCAGGTGAAAGCTCCTACTGTAGTGTCAGTATTACGGCATCTGGTGTCTAGCGAACTAAGGAGTGCTACCGAGAAGAGCTGTGCAGTGATCGGGCCAGGGTTCCTGGCACTGGGTGCGGTCCAGGTGCAGGCAGGAGCAGACGATCTTGATTTGGTGCAACTTCAGCACACCAGTGGCATGCCCACTGCACATGTCCACAGCGCATCCAGTTGCAGCTGCCATTACGTTTGTCCTGGGACAGGGGAGAAGTGCAGAGTGCCGTGATGTCATTTTCTGTGCTGATGGGTGATTGAAATTTAGTCCTCTAGCTTGGCTTCTTCTTTTAAAGACGATTCTGGTAGGAAAACCATTAATGTCACTTCCTGTCCAGATGGATGATGGGAAACTCACTGATGTCACTTTCTGTGCAGGTGGATGATGAGAGATCCGATGATGTCACTTCCTGTGCTGATGGGAAATGAAGTCCTCTTGTTTGACTTCTTCTTTTAAAAATGGTGTTGGTGGGAAAACCAGTCATGTCACTTCATGTCCAGATGGATGATGGGAAATTCAGTCAAACTTAGAGGACTTCACTAGGACCAACGCCGAACAGCACCCTGCCACTGAAAATACTTTCCTGGGCTTGATCTTCAGACTTTGCCCATTCAGAGTTTTCCTGCCTTTGATGTCGCGAGCCTCAAACTTTCTGCCAAAGCTCCTATCGTGGTCCTGCACTGCAGCTGGCATCCGTTGACAAGTCTTTATTCAGATCCAGCTGGAACCCCAACTGACTGATGACCTAGTTGACGACAATTTCTCCAAGAAAAAGACTAAGGGCCTGATTTAGAGGTTGGTGGGTGCATTAACTACCCTCATCACTGTAGGAGTAATGTACTTCAACCACCAAATTTTGAGATGTCCGCCGGCCCAGAATTGACAGGAATGACTGGCACGGCACTGAAAGTTTTACGTGTCATGTTAAGGCATGGAAAGTTTGACAGAGTTGTCCGTCAAATTTTCAACATGTTTTAATTTTCAGAAACAAAATCCCAAAGCCAAATACACCTAGACTGTATGCCATAACCTGAAACTTTTGAAAATGTGGTTTGATTCCTACATTTCTTACTTTACTATGATCATAAATGTTTTTATTTGAAATCCATTTACTGATTTTTCTTCTGTAATCAACTTACCTTAATTCATGGACTTACATTTGTATATACTTTTATACATTTATATATGTATTTACTTTCAAATGCTTGACATATTCTGCATCCCCTTTACAGGATGGCCGCCACCCTGCTGTTGCCTGAAGTCCCTTTTTTCTTCAAGGCCGGCTAAATAAAGACCTCCTTCACACTATTTCTTTGACCAAAAGAAAAATAACAAAATTTCAGATATTTAGCTGGCTGCTGACTAAATAGCGGAGATTAGTAGAGATTAGTCACTATTTGTCAGCCACTGGGTAAATAGCAGAGATTATGTAGAATTTGTCTGGCAGTCGGATACATACCCACTTACTTAAATAAAGTAACACAAACACAAACATTTAGTAGAGAAATGTGAAATATGAATTTCACATGGACTCCACTGAAATGAAACAACATTGCAGAAAAATTATAAAGGTTTTGTGGTGTTATCAAATTGTGAGTGGTAAACATTCTTATTGCCAAAGCTTGATGAGAGGTGATGTTACTTCTACTAAGCATCTGGCTTGCTTGGCCAGAAATAGTGGATTCAATTTGATAAACAAGCACGGTGTGACAGTCACCATGTATTCCTGCATTGCCATAAATGACAAAGGGGCATATTCCCAAGGCGATATTGCCGCGTTAGCGGCACTTTTCTGTTGCTAAAGCGGCGATATTTTTATCGCCATATTTACAAGCTGTTGCTAACAGCCGTTAGCGACAGCTTTCTGGCGATAGCGGCCGCAAATAACATCACTAGCGATGTTAGCGACAACTAACGCTAATCATATGCAATGTAGGCATTCCCGTGTTAAAACGCACGCTAACCCCACTTCGCAATATTCTCAACGATCGCCCGGACCGGCGATGCGATAAAAAAACACACGCTAAGGCCCGTTAGCTGCTGGAACTTAAGACCAGAAAAAAGGAGGTCTTAAAAATGGTGATAAATAGCTGTATTTAAGCGAGACTAGCCCAGAGCCTCATCTGAAGACCCACTGATGCTATGGAGGTACTAATCATGCAGCTTGGAGCACCAAGAAGGCCACAACAACCACCGCCACTGCCACCTCCCCCAGGACCACCACCGAGGCTGCGCCAAATAAGACAGCGGGTCCATCGCCGACGCCTCAGCCTCACAGACCTAACGCCAGAGGATGTCATTGCCCACTACAGGCTCAAAAGGACATCCATCCTCCGCATCCTGACCCAGATAGCCCACAGGCTGACGGCACCAACACAGCGGATAACCAACATCCCTCCGCAAACAAAGCTGCTGGCTGTGCTGCACATGTTGGCCTCTGGTACCTTCCAACCATCAACTGCCAGAGTCGGAGGAGTCTCACATCCAGCCCTATCAAAGTTCCTCACAACTGTCTTGGATGGCATCATCAGCCTGATACCCCAGCACCTTCACTTCCGCAACACTGCACAGGAACAGCTGGAGACCAAGCAAGGGTTCTACGCCATAGCTGGCTTCCCGCATGTGTTGGGGGCAATTGACTGCACACATGTCCTACTTGTGCCTCCTGCAGACACTGCACACATATACCGCAACAGAAAGCACAAACATTCCATCAATGTGCAGGCAATAGTGGACCACCGGGGCCTGTTCACCAATGTCATAGCCAAGATCCCAGGCAGTGTGCATGATTCCTACAGCTTCCACCAGTCCATCACCAACCAGTGCTTTCAGGATGGCACATATGGAAAAGCACTGCTTGTTGGTAAGCACTAACTGAACACACCACACACCTCAACTCCACAATCATGGAACTCACAACTGTGAGAATGCACATGTTCCAAACTCACATACAACATGCCAATCAACATGCCCACCTACCAGACACGACAACACAAGTAACTGTGGTAACTGGGGCCAGCCATGTAGACAAACCATCCCCAAAGGCATAGCCCCTCTGCCACACAATTGCAAATGTGGGGAGAGGTGGGAACCAAGTATGTGCGATGGAGGTACTCGACCTATGAAGAAAGAATGTACACAAGGCCGAGTGTGGCGGTGGTGTGCTGGACAGTCTTGAGTGTGTAGAGCACAGACATGTCCATGTGGGCATGTAGTGCATTTCCGTTGTCCAGCCTGATGGCAATGACAGCGTTGGTGACTGTCCTACCTGACGGGGGGTGGGAACCATGTGAAGGTAGCATGGAGGATGCAGAGGCTGTCGAAGCAGCTGCAGGCCACTGCGTAGACCTGTTTGTACATGGAGAGGGAGGAGTCGAGTACGATGCCTAGGTACCTAGAGTTGTCATGGGGAGGGCTGCCGAAGGCAGTGGCCCACCAGGTGTTGCCACATGCTGATGGGGTGGTCACGAGGTTGAGGACTAATGTCTCCTCTTTGTAGAGCACCCCCCAGCTGTTGAACATCCATGTTGCAACTTGCTGCAATCCTCCCTGGAACCCCAATCTGATGTGTGTGGGCGCCTTGTTGAGGGAGAGTATGAGCTAGGTGTCCTTGTAGGTCATGATGTCCAATGGTTCCCTTCATGTAGCTCCAGTTCTACTCCAGGCATATGCAGATTCATCTGTCATCTTGGATGTTGTTGGTGACCGAGGTGGCATTCATTGCACGCTGTATGTTGGAGTTGCATATTGGGGCAAGTGTGTATGCGCAGTTGGAGATACATGTGTGGAAATTCCGGCCAGGGCTATTGGCGTTGCCTCCAGCGGTGTGGGTGTTGCTGTTGATGGTGGAGTGTACCAGATCCTCAGTGACTCTGCTCCAGTAACTCTGTGTGGTGCCGGCTGTGGGTTTGGGTGTAATGGGGTATCACGACGAGGAATTGTACGCTGTGCTGGTCACACCATGGGCGTTGAGTGGTGTTGATGAAGTGGACGCAGTTTCCACATGAGAAGATGGGGTCAAAGGTGTGCCCTGCCTTCTAGCTAAGTATTGAGAAGAGTTGGCTCAGTTCGATGTTAGCAAGCATCTGCCAGAGGGTAATGGATTTGGAGTTCTTGTGGTATGTGAGGTGGAGGCTCTGCTCATGGATGAGTACGTAGTCCATGGAGTAGATGACGTGGCGTGTGATGATGTTGATGGTGATTGCGAAGCGTTCCCGCCCTCTGTGGTGAGGGTGCCGCTGACTGTTGCTTTGTGGCAGGTCTGGATCGGAAACTGCAGGTGTTGGGCGGTGGGGAAGGTCTAGTGGCAGCGGCAGCAGCTGAACAGAATGTGAGCGGTGTCTGGTGTGGCCCATTGGGATCTAAACGTTCTCCTGGCGTTGACTGCGAGGAGTGCGGATGAGTGGTAGCGCTAGACGTTAGGAGAGCCAGGGACCCTGCTGGTGTAGGTGTCAGGCTTGCGGACATGTGCAGACAGGCCTGACATTGGTGTGCTGTTGGAGTGCTAGTGATGCAACCGTGCAGCGCACACAAGTGAATAGGCTCGGGGGGGAGAGATGAGCAGCTGTGAGGCAATGTAATTCGCATTGATGCTGGTCATTTTGTCAGAAGCTACACATGGCAAACATTAATCCCAAAGTAGCACCAATCACACACCAAAAAACTATTAACACTGCCCACACAGCATGCATAACTATTAATGGACACATCTCTCCATTACATGTTACAGGTGACCAAGGATATGCACTCACCCCATGGATGATGACATGCCTCCGAGCCACCAACACCCAGGCCCAAAGGCAGTATAATTTGGCCTTTGGACGCACCAGGGGCATTGTGGAGCGCACATTTGGTGTGCTAAATTCACGTTTCCGGTGCCTTGACATCACAGGTGGAAGACTGTTGTACAGCCCAGAAATAGTGTGCAAGATTATCATAGCATGTTGTGTATTGCACAATATATGTGTACATACCAATGCCCCATGGATCCAAGTGCCAGATGCACCGGACGATGCTCAGGATGATGAGGTAGATGAGGCAGGTGGAGCACACCCCACAGCTTCTGCAGCAGGAACAGCCCGAAGGAACAGAATCATAAACAATTTCTTCACCTGAGCACGTCACATCGTGACTGTCCTTAGCAATCATATATCAGTTCAAAATGACTCCAAGCACAGTATAAGTAAACAAAAAACACTACACACATACCCTGTGTGCATGTTTCTCCTCCGCATGAGTACATCACTCTGACAAGTGTAAGTGTAACATTAAGTGGTAACAATATCACAATTTTAAACGGATGGTGGATATGTCACCTCTGAACAGAGATGCTGTTTAGGGTGACATTTGTTCTAAACTAGACATGTTAGGGTGTCAAATGTGGTGAGAAATTCTACTGTTCAGCGTGTCATATGTGGATAAAAATTACATATAGGGTGTCAATAGTGGTAAACTATGAATATCAGGGTGTCATTTGGGGACAAATAGGAAATTTAGGGTGTCATTTGGGGTCAATTATGAAATTAAGGGTGTCATTTGGGGTCAATTATGAAATTAAAGGTGTCATTTGGGCTCAATTATGAAATTAAGGGTGTCATCTGGGGTCACATATGAAATTTAGGGTGTCATTTGGGGACAAATATGAAAATTTGATTGTCATTTGGGGTCAAATATAGCTTTTCATGGTGTTCTTTGGGACAAGAAATGAAATTTCATCTAAGACTGTTCATCTGTGTAAGAACTTGCACTTAGCGTGAAAAACTGCCCGCATTTCCAAAAATGCGATGTATTTTTCATACTAGCGATGGAAAATACATCACTAAACACATTGAACTATACAAAATGTTACCCCAAAGCCTTTTTGCGTGCAGATTTTCATTGCTATGTCAAAAAACGGGCCGCAAACACACAGGAAGTGATGTCTGCATGCTTCCTGTTTACTGGAGGAGTGCTGTGCACTTTCACTTTCTCTTTTGAGCACATTGCTGGTGATTGTGGAGAGTGCTGGAGGTGTTTGGTGGGGTGTGCTGCAGATTGGTGATTTGGACAGTGTTGTTGTCGATAGTGTCCCTGTGAAGTGTGGTGTACTTTTTTTTACGTGTTTTATTGTCTCTTGTCCTCAATCTTGTTGGGTGTCTGTCTTGGGGTAGTTAACTTACTTTGTAGTTGTTGGGTCTGTTATATTGGGTTTTGATTTGTGGCAGTGGGTTTAGGTGTGTGCAGGGAGATGGTGGGTGTGGGCAGGGAGGGCAGGATGTCCGAAGGGGCATTGGGGGGCTTCTTCTTGTTGATACATTTTTACCTGCCCCGGATGGTGGAGATGGGAGGCCGTATCCTCTCCGGATATGACGTCAAGGTGCGCAAGGTCAGGTGGGAGCGTGTGTGGGTGCAGATGCAGCGTGTCTTTGGGGTGGACCGGACTGTGCACCAATGGAAGCACCGCTGGTAGGATTGCCTGGCCCGTGAGGGTGACCTGCTGGACCACCTGGGAGTCATCGTTGGCCTACAGTGTGGTAAGTTTAAACTCCAAATGTAATTATGAACACTGTAATGTAAAGCCAGAATTTACGTGTGTGACACACTGGTGTCCAAGTTAAAAAATGTGGCAGAGTGAGGCGGGAGACATCATGCGTTCACGCCTAACGTTGGCACATCAGAAACACAACGCTGCATCATATTGACAAGCATAGGGTGCAAGTTGGTGTTATCCACTGTGCTGGCGCAACACTTAGCACTGTAGTGCCAAGGCTGGCACCATTGTGCAATACTGCGTGCAGGACAAAGATTGTTTGTGCACAGGAAGGGTGACTGTACATGAACAATCCAAGGCATTGTTTCTGGGACCTGTGTGCTGCACAAAAGGAAGTGTACAAATGCTGTGCACATGAATATTGGTACGTTTGCTACGCTTCCGTTGTACATAGGCTCCGTGTGACAATGTTTGAAACATGTACAATAGCTCAAAGGTAATAGGACATCTCCAGAGTGTCATACACCACCAACACCTGTGAAACAGCCTTGTGCGATCGTCAGCTATGCAATCGTACACAGAGCATGTATAACATCATGTTGCGTGTAGAAATGGGGCCTTGTGAATGTGTCACACAACTAGAATGCGCAAGTCTGCTAGCATTGTCGTCTTGTTTGGCCCGACTCAGCATTCACAGGTCTTGTGTGAATGGCAGGCAAAGTAGACCAAATCTATTAGCAAACATGTTACGCAACAGTACATTTACGGAGCATTGTCTGTAATGGTGATGATATGTATGATGAATATGACACGTGTAATTTCACGTCTGATACCAACACATATTGGGTTTTATGTCTCACAGCTGGACGACCTCTCATCACGCAGGGGGACATCGACAAGTTCAAGGACCCACACGCCACTGGTGAGTTCGGACATCATATATAGGCATAGTGCGGTGTCATGAATGGCTGGCTAAAACAAGCGACGGCGTAGTATGCAGTATGGGTGTGTATCACATGTACCTTGCCTACAGTGTGGTGATGTTTTGTTGAAGTAATAAGTGTGTATGAATCAGTAGGTTAAAGTGGAGCTGTGCATTTGTCTTCCAGTTGTAACTTTTACATCCCCAGTCAGTGATACACATGTAAATTAGGTCTATGGGTTCTGTCACTACAGCACATGAATGTGGATGACAGAGCGCACTGATAGGATAGGAGACATGTAAGTGGTGTAGCTGATGAGTATCAGCAGACATGGAATACATGTTCATCCTTGACTGAGATGACTGTGCAAGTGTGCCCGGTCATGCACAAGGAGGCTGTGGTCTTCAGGCCGTGCGTGCTGAGACACAGGTCGGCAAAGTAATTTCGCAGGTATGCTGCATACCAGCTTCACAGAAGTAGCAGTGCGTAGTTCTGAGCCAAGCATATCAATGGCACGTTCCACAAACATCTAGCAATGATGGCCCAAAGAATCACATAGGCATGTTTGGCCACAGCAATGGTGTTGTCATGCTTCCTCCTTGGGGTAATTCCCTGGGCGACTCTGGCTCAGGTGAATGAGCCCCTCTGTACAATTTGGTGACATTACTCCGCATGCATTTACCGTGCATGCTTTAGTCCTGCATTTATTGCCGTGCCATATATTTTTAATTCAGCAGGCCTCTACAATGCTATCAGTGAGAATGTATTGCCCATTATAACACAATAACCATTATGACTCCAGGTTGACGTTACAATGGGGAATGCCTTGTAACAGTTTGCGTTGTGAAGGACTGCGTAGTGAAATTTACTACGGAGTGATAATAGTGGATCCAAGACATGCATGATTGACAATTCATATGAAACGATGTTTCCCCCTCTGGGCAGCAACGCATCACCTATTGTGAAGTAGTGGTGGAGAGAGGCCCAGCGCCTCATGTACAAGTCAGTGTTCAGACACCTGACATGTTTCCATGTGTGCTGCATGATGCAGCACAGATGAAAGTGTGAGTAGGGGTGTCCCAGTATTGCTCCTGTGCAGGTAGGGTATCCTTCCTACACATTAACAAGCCCCCCCTGCACACAGACACCCTTGCACTCTTGTACAAGAGTGCCTGTGTTTGCGCAGACTTGATGCACTGCACACAGTCGCTGGGGGACACGCACGGCTGCACATGAACATCGTACATATGATGCTGCACTGTGTTGCAGGAGAGGATGAGGGTGGCGCTACACACGGAGGGATAATGCCTCCCTCCTCCGATTCCTTGTACATGTCACCCTCAGTCAGGGTATGTCACAGCACCATCATTTGACACTGACAGTCTCATTTGGTTGTGACTGTACATGTTCCATGCCATGCACTGGCATGTCAGTCTCCCCAGCATGTAGTCACTGATCCTGGATTCAACATTTTGTTGTGCAGGTCACTCTCTGAATACACATAGTTAAGCCAGAGTGTAGGCTCCCATTTTTAAGTGATCTTGTATGCCAGATTTGAATGGAGAACATTGACATAGTCCAAAGGACTCACAATTTCCCATTGTTCATATTTTACAGACAACATGACACCAGAGGAGTCCCACGCCTTCCAGGTGAGGAAGGACCGGTACCTCCACATAAGGAAGGTCGCAAAAGGGTACCGCAACTTGGAATGGAGGTACCACGAAGACCGGGAAGCTGGCACTTGGAAGTCGGTGCCCGAGGTAGCAACACATGGGAGAAGCAGTGGCACACAGGCCATCCCAGGACCCTCTGGTGTCAGTGGTGGGTCCCAGCGTGGACAGGCAGTGTCCCATCCTCCTACAACCTCACACACACAGGGGACAATGCCACCTGCACCTGCCGATCAGGTTGTGACTTTCACTTTGCGGGACAGGAGGACTCTGATGGACAACAATGTGGTGCTGGCAGAGATTAGGAGGGAGATGTCTGAGCAGACCAGGCTCATGGAGGACATTAAGAAAGCCCTGGGACTATCATGATGCCTGCCCATGTAGAGCCCCATCCCCCTCTTCTCCCTTCCCCCAATGTTTAATCTAGTATTTTAGGTAGAGTTAGGTAAGTATTTTAAGTGTTAGGTAGTGTAGTTTTAGTGTAGGCATAGGTAGTATTAGATTTTAAGGAAGTTTTAGATTATTATTATTATATAGTATTTGGGGATAAGTTTCCTTTTCCTTTGGGTGAGGGGTTGATGTCTTTGTTGTTTAAAAAAATCTATAAAAATATACAAAAAAATATATCTTTGTGTAGGTTAAGTGTGTAGTTAGTTTGTGTATAGCTTAGATGTCTTTGTCCTGTCTCATGATGTGCCTTACGGGTGGGAGGGGGGTTGATGTATTAGATATGTTGTTGCGTGTTTAGGATTAGTTAGGGTAGATAGTTCAGGTACTTTTTCACTTTATTTTAGTTAGTTTCGTTTAGATTAGTAGTAGTTATGATTATTGGTAGTTTAGGAAAGATACATTTTGTAATTTTATAATAAATGGTTACTAGTTTTGATTTCTGCTTGCACTTATGTCAGGGGTGATGTGGTGGAGAGTGGCTTTTCACCTTGTATGCATCTCATATCATCACTGGACACTCCGTTGAATGTGTAAGTGTGGTCATGACATGTTACTTAGCAGGATGGATTGTGTCAAGATACCTTAGATGTGAGCACAGTAAACTTGCATGGATAACAGGGTGGCAAGTAGGATTTACGGCCTAGCCTAGGGGCAGTCGTTTGTGAAGTTATACATCTTAAGTGTGACTCACGGAGTTGGACAGCACATTGTTGCCCATTTACAACACAACGTAGGGACATGGCATTGAGAGGATATTGTAGTAGCTACTGTTATCCATCATGGAGATGGATGTATGCGCCGGGTACCACAGATTGTGTCATCTCACATGCTCCTGGCGCTGAGTCCATCTATATTGCACAGACCTTGGCACACTTGCTGCGTAGTGCAAGTGTGTCAGATTCATTTGAAGTATATGTTCCTGTGCATGGAGGCTGAACCTCCGGGCCATGCAAGTAGTAGTCTTTCTGTGGGTTCATTGTGAACTGCATATGGCAGAACAGTGGGCCTGATTGACATAAGTCATCTGAGAGTAAGTCATGAGTTTACGTTTTCCGGTATTCACAACTGGCATTTAGGAGTAGTACAGTAAGATGTACTGACTTCACTTCTCCTAAATGCCTTTTGTGAATCACTAAAGTTGAAAAGTTTCGAATTTGTCCCTGATGAAGTTTTTGGGCGGGCACACTGTTCTGCAGCACACAAGATGGGGAATGTGGCATTGCTCCCTGTAGTGCCAGTGTCATGGCCACTTCTCCCAGCTGTTACTTTTGGCATTGGCTCATAGTGATGTGGTGGCACTGCTTCTGACTATATGCTACGTGCAGTGCACCACACATCCCGAGTCACATTGCCCTATCCAGTCACAGTGGTCATACATGAGAGGGTTCCTAATATCGTAAGCATTGTTCGTCCACAGGAAGGGGCTGACTGACACCTTGCACTTTGGGGTGAATCCCTATTGCCAACTCTACTTCACGGAGGCAGACATTGTGGTTCAAATTGTGGATGGTAGACATGTGCCCTTACGAATCTTCATCAATGCGAATATGGTGTGCACCATCTTGGGATGTGACATGCAATGCGCACCATCACAACAGGCTTTGTCCACCCCGTAGAGTGTGAGTAGATCTGGCAAGAGATAGTTTTTAGCAATTTTAAAGGGGGACACTACTTGTGGCCTGCAACAGACTTTGACATTTTTGCAAACATGCCTATTTCCTTAATGGACGTGGGGCTAAGTTGGGATGTTGCTAGATTGTTGTATTGGAGCAATGAGGGCACAACTAGTTCACACATACCCGGTCATCTCACTGCCTATCTGGGTCACAGTTAAACATGTACATTTCCCTTATTTCCCTTGGTGTACCTTTTGGTGGATTCATTGTGCCTACATTTTTAGAGACCCCTATACTTGATTTATCATGAACAACACACATCTGTGTGAGTTCAAATATTTATTTACAAGTCTGTTGACATTGGTGAAGACTGGACCAGTACTTGGCCAAACAATCCCCACATTCCATCGATGCCCAGTGGAGGGCCAGTCAGAGTCATTTTGGGGGGAAATGTCCTGAAGAAGAGGCAGAGTTCAGTCTGCAGGCTGATTGCAGTGTCATTGGGAACAAGACAAGATATGGCAGTCCATGTCGAGGTCCAAGGTGAGTGTCACAGAGTGTATCGGGGACAGTGGAAGACGATGTTACGGGCCATGATGCTGAGCCCAGATCCAAGGAGAAACAGGCCATTTGGCATAGATGAATGCTACCGCTTTCTTCTTTGCAAAAATGCAGATTCATCCACATCTTCATCCTCTGATGTGTCTTGTGCCTCATAAGGGCTTGGTGGTAGATTGGCTGCAGCACTGTGAGGCACTGACACATCAGGGGGCAGAGATGTGGATGTAGAAGCTGCAGCAGCATTCATCTGTGCCAAACCGTGTTGCAGCAATGCAGTGATGATCAGCTGCAGGGCATGGAAATTCCAGCTACATTGCGTTGATGTGCAGCCGTGGCAGCCATTTGTTCCGCTTGCATCCGCTCCATGTTCTCCATTATTCGACGCATGCGGCCCAACTCCTGGCTGCCATCGCTGGAGCCACTGGACAGTTGTTCTTGTCTCCGAGTCATGACTCCAGCGATGTCAGCCATGGAATGTCGGAGGGCATGGAGCGGACTGTGGGTGTCTGTGATGTTCTGTAGGTGGTCCTGAATGGGACTCAGACACCCACGTATGGCACCAAGTTTGGCCGCCAGGCTGTCAAACCCCACCCACACCTGATCAGCCATCTCCTGCTGGACCTCTACCGCACGGCATTGGAATGCCAGTAGTGGGTCCTCAAGGTCCTGTGAGACAGCTGTGGTGGTAGGTGCTTGCTGCTGTGTGGTTTGTGCGGGGTGGAGTTTGCACAACGCGGCTGGATTGCCCTGCTCCTGGAGATGGGGTGATGAGTGAGTCTAGCAGCTGTTGGAGGGTGTCCGTGTTGATGGTGGCGAATTCCTCTTCTTCATCAGTGAAGAGTGGGACAGGCTGCTGTTCAGGAGGTGATGTTTCTCCCTCTGCAATGTAAAGGGGAGATGCAGTTTAACTGTGTGTTTCATGTATGAACATGCATTGGATGAGTTTACAGGCAGACTGCATGACAATGTCCATTGTGACAGTTTGGGAGGAGATGCATGTTTTTTTGCGGATAGTGATTTATGGTGCAACATCATAGATGTGATATTGTAGTTGTACATTGTCATCTCACAGTTTACAGTTATGACACATGCAAATGGCTAATTTCTACACACAAGCAGCACCAGTTGTGTCCTCTGTTGAGTTGTGGAAGTGATGCAGTTTGTCCCACATTGTAGTCAATGTTGAGTAGCTCAGATTGATGTGTGTGTGCGCACTGCATTGTGGTAGAGTCGCCCCAGCAGCTTTGGTATTGCTGCCCCTTATCCCTTTCAAGCAGTGGGCCTTTCACTCATGTCCCTTTACAATGGTGAGATTTTGCAAGGTGGGCTAAATATGGGTCTTGGTCAGAGTTGGGACACTTGTGCATTGTTTGGCAGCTGATGTCTTGTTTACGTCAGGGGTTGTATGTACATGAGGAAGTGTCAGAGTGTGACCTGCTCCTTTAAGGATGAAGTCCACACTCAGGCACTTCAGTGATGTGGCCTGCACGCTGTTAATATGTTGGGTGGGCAGGCATGCTATTCATCATGCACTGTCACTTGCTTTGTCAGTGTGGCTCACAGACAGCCAGCTTTGCTGGGTACTGCACATGTGCATGGGTTTGGTACGGGAATAGTCATGTGTGAGGAGGGCCCCCTTTATGCACCTTTGCAATGAAGGCCTACTTACTGTTCCTATGTGTGCTGCACAATGCGGTACACATGTGCATCCAGCTAGCTTTGGCTATTGTGTTTTATCTTGTGTGCATGTCGTCAGTCAAGTTTTTTCTTGCATGCATTGCTTACTGCCCTCCTGTTGGCTTACCCGTTGTGAGTATGGTGCAGGCTGAGTTTCCATTGTTTATGCTGGCTGTACAGACAGTGTCAAAACCCATTACACTCAACGTTGACCCCACGTGTGGTGTATGTGTGGGCCTGGATTTGATGGATGTGGATTTACTAAGGCGTATTAGTGGTGCTCAGGCCCTGTCTCTGCCCCCCTCCCAACAGATGCAAATGGCAGGGTGATGTGTGTTTGTGTTATTGGAACGCAGATGTTCACATGGATGATACATGCTGTAATGGTTCAGAATATTGAATGCCGGGCTTTACGTTTGGATGATATGGACCATGACTGCCTATTTTTAAACTGACACTGTTGACTTACCAAACTGATAGGTTTACATACACATAATGGTGTAATGGGCAACTCACAACAGGACTAATGTGGAATGCAGCTTTGTGTATGACAGATGTGTATACTTGATAGTGGAGGAGTGCTTTTTGACCTAAGGGGTGATGGTGCAATTTTGCTACTTGTCATTATTTGGTGCTACTTTGCTATCCTTGCTTGTTGTCATACTTACGTTGTCAGACATCTATACAGGGACATTGTAGTTCTGTGAGTATGGCACACGGACAAGTCATGTGGTACATATTTGGGGGACACATTCCTGAACTGCATTGTCCTAGCACTGTAGTGTTGTAGGTTCCCCCCCCCACTCATTGTATTACATCACATTTTGACTCAGGTCTGCTGATTGTGTGCATTGTGGGATATGCACCTTTTAGCCAGTAGGCTACATGATCACTTTGTTGTGACAATGCATGTGTTTATGGTATGCAGATTCACTAGATGCTTTCTCACTTAGTGTACACAGGACTGCATCTCCTGTACGAGCAAGCGGGAACATTAACTTGAGATGCGGCAGGATGTCTACATGGCCCCCTTGCCTCAACACCACCCATATACGACTGGTCTGCCCCGGCCCGAATCTCTCTGTGCAAAAAATGAGGATGCAGTGTGTATGTGACTGATCATGTGCATGAGTGGGCATGCCGCCAGCAATGTCAGCACACGAGCACCATTGTGCCTGTGTGTCTGAGTTGTCTGCAAGATTGTGTATGTGCAGTAGTGTCACCCTTGATGCACAATCTTGCACACGACTCAGACATACGGGAACATGCACATGCGTGGTGTTGAGGCAGGGGGCCATGTAGACACCCTGCCGCATCTCCAATCAATGTGGCCCTTTGCTCTTTCATGTAGCCCTTATTTTGTAGTCTGATATCATACTTGGACTATATTTGCTGGACTTTTATGTGCACATTTCCAGGTCTGTGAGCCCACCAATATGTGTCTTGCAATGTATTGTGGGAGTAGGGTGATATGTGTCTATGCCACCAGGGCCAAAGGTATCCGGGACATGATCCACAGTCATTGTGGGTGTGCACTGCAATATATTTAATTGTGCATGGGTGCCATTCGGCCCATCTCCCCCGTCCCCCCAGTCCCTGGTTGTTACTCACCCTGTTGGTGTTGTGTCTGGTCATGTTGAGCAGTATCCTGTCCCGGAACTCCAACCACCGTCTCCTTGCTGATGACTTGGGACACCTGTTCCTCCAATGCATCCAGCTCCTCCTGTGGCGCTGGACTCCCACCTCCAGTCTGCATTGCTGCTTTGAGATTGGCTGCAAGTTTCAGCTTGGTCTTGCGCTTAACATCATGCCAGCGCTTCTTGCAGTCGTCCACTGTCCTCCTCACCTCTCCGACAGCATTCACGATGGCAGCGTTGGACTGCCATATTGCATTTTTTGTTCCCAATGACACTGTGGAGCTGACAAAAAGTTGTTGTTGGTCCGCAATCAGGACCTGGTTTTCCTGCGGACTGAACCGGGTCTTCCTCTTCTGCTTGCCCTTCCCCTGGGTCTCTGGCTGGTCCTCCTGGGTGTTTGGGGGGTTGTTGTTGGCTTCTGTACTTGGTCCAGCTTCCTCCATGCTTATTCGCAATTGTTTCTTTTTTTTTTTTTTGGGTGTTTGGGCTGCTTGGCGGGCGTTTTATACTGGTTTTTCCTGCCTAATGTGAGAAAAATTGCGCTGGCGCTAATTTACGTGCCATTCCTGATCACTAATTGGCCCGTCGCCACTTTTTTAACGTTAGCGTGACGATTTTTATCGCCGTGACGCTAACCTTATCGCCGGACATTTGACCCGGTAGGGGAAACTATCGCCTGTTAGCAGCGTGTTGTGAATACGCCGCTAACACGGCAATAGTTCCCCGTGGTACACGGCGATAAGAAAACGCACGCTAACTGAGGTTGGCGATACTTTTCGCCATTTCTTTTGAATATCCCCCAAAGTGGCTTATTAGTTAGGGTGAATGGAGGTCCACCATAAGTTTCTGTATTTTAAACCTGAGCTCAATCCCAGGAACCTATGGCACAGAGCACACAGGCTTAACTTAGAGAAAATGTATAAAGCATTCAGATATACCAAAACAGTTAAAAAGCCAAAAAAAACTCTAATTTATAAAACTAGAGGCTAATTTAATGAACAAAATTACATAAACTCGGCACAATCCAATAAAGGGAACTGAAGATGTAAATCTTAGAAGATTTAAGTAAAAATAGCTCCAAAAAGCACTAAGCGCCAATGCGGACCAACTGTTCGTAGTAGACTGGGACTTAGGTATGATTTCAGGCTGACCACAAAGGACAGTGGGTTGATACACCAACCAGGTTCAACAAGGTCTGAGGTTTGGCTTTGAGATTTAGACTGAAAAATTGAATCAAAATCCTTCAGCAGCTCTAATCAGCAGGCTTTATCTGAGTATGGCTCCACAATGTCTGATAGGTGTTGGGGGAGGTCCCGGTGAAGCCACTGGTCTTGATGGGAAAAGCTTGAGCAGGAAAATTAGAATTTCACACCCAGAGATATTCTTGGAGATAATTTTGGCGCCCTCGCTCACTCAAGATTTCTACCTTTGGACTTTCTCTCTTTTTTGGAGTTCAGAATTCTCTAGTGGGTCAAGGCTGTTGACTAAGTCTGACAAGGACTTTCTGCTGAAATTGATTTTGGCTATTGAGAGGCTCCGATCTGAGGAAATCTATTTCTTCAACTCAGCAAGGTTGTGTCTTGGGCAAATCATCTTGACAGGTTTGTTCCAGTCCTCTAGAGGTCTTGAAATCCAAACCTTTTCCAAGTCCCAGGGTTTAATAAGTGGGAGGAGAAGTCCAGGAGTCCAACTAGACACAGTCTTGGGCCATAGGTACTCAGGAATAGCCCTTGGGGCATCAAGATTCACTCCAGCAGTGTCCTGTCAGGACAGTTGGTACTGGTCAACTGGGCACTTCATGAAAAAGCCCCCTTGCAGCTTATTGTTTCCCTATAGCCACACAGAAGATCTGACCCTTGGAGTCTGCTTGTTTGATATGGGTTCAAGCAGTAGCAGCTCCAGTTTTTCAGGTCTCCTTACAGGTCTGAAACAGCAGGTGCATTCTTTCTTCTGTTCTTCCACGTTTCCAGATTGTTCTGAAAAAGGTGCCTTGGTGGGCCAAATTTCTGCCTGGCTCTAGGTAGTGTTTGGGAGTGATGAGTGACTCCTGGCCACTCCCTAACTAATAGGGTAAAAGTTCCCAGGGGTATCCCTACCCACTATTGCAGCAAATCCTTTGTGCCCTGCTAAAAACAATCCCACAATGCCCCTCACTCACTAAATTCAAAATACGAAAAACCTTCTCCACTTGTGCAGAGCTTGTGTGCCCACCTTGAGGAATGGTCAGGGTAAGGAGCAGTCCCCTCCTCCTTGGCCACTCCAAACCAGTTCTGGACCAGCTTCCCCTTACTGGGGTTGGTGCATGCCTGACCAGTAGGACGAAAAAGGGGGCATGGTCAGGTGTCAACTAACATGGGCTTGAGACAGGGGAGGCCGTTTTGAAGTAAAGTATTTTTCTAGGCACAGCTTACTGTTCTTCCTGCCAGAGGAACAAAAACACCCCCTCACTCTGAGAATATTTCACACCACATCAGGGCTATTCACCAGCTGGGTGATAGTTGGAGGCTAATGCAAATAGCCTCCTTGAGCTTCGGGCAGGGAAAGGTAACTTTTGAAAAGTCCCCACTACACAAAAATCTGGCTCCTTTTTCTAAATAATCAAAATAGTTGTTTAATCATTTTTCTAGCTGACCCCTAGCCTGAGAAAGCAGAATTAATATTTACTATTGCTTCCCAAAGTTTCTCTATGGGCACCCAGCCTTACTACAGTGAAAATAGATTTTAAGTGATAGTCATTGTAGAGACATGTTAACTTGAAATTTCTACATTTCCTACTTTTAAACACCATACACCTTCTCTTATGGGCTACAAGGCCTACATAAGTGTGATTTATTACTATTCAAAAGGGAGGTTTTTGTCTGTCAAAAAGGATCTTTTTAACAGTGCTGCAGTTCTAAAACTGCAGCAGCCAAGCTATAGTGGTAAGCCAGGAGCTATGTTTGTCGTGGCACTAGTAGATAGCACAGTAGTGTTGTAGTCCATAGGTGACATTTATATTTCCCTGCCATGGATATTTTGGGTCAGCATAAACTACGCACTTATAGGAAAGTTAAATAAGTTAAATGGGCCGATTAGGAGTAAGCCAATTTCTAGATGTTTTAGAGGTCAAAGCACAGATGCCGGGCACTAAACCACAGTGTTACGGTGTGCAGAGCCTAAAAACCAGCAATAAAATTCAGTAAAAATTGTAGGTTACCATGAAAGAAAGGGGCATTTTCTCACAGCATATATTTTGGCAGCAGACTTTTTGATAGAAAAGTTGCAGAAGATGCGCTATAATTTATCATGTCTTTTAATTCTCTTGTAGCAGTATTGTCTAAAGCTAAGTCCACTCACAAATCTAGCAATAAAAAAGGGCTATTACAGATTCTTTAGACATCCTTTGGTGAATCACATTTTTTTTACTCTCAATGACCCTTCATGTGGTTTATTAGAGATGAGAGTTTAATGCGTTTACTACCAATTTTAGTAGCTTAGTAAGTATAAATAAATGAAAAGGACTGCCACTCTAAAGAAGAGTAGTGATTGTTTTAGAGAAAACAAACAATACTAATATGCCAAGTGGCTGTTCATGTATGTCTATAAGTCGAAAAGAAAGACATGGTATTCCATAGGGGAACAGGATATATATGAGGCAAATGTAATGTTACCCATGGGACTAAATCAGTAGGCTGGAAGCACGGTTTTATTGTGTGGTTGCAGAAGTAATCATATATCAAATGAATAGGCATTCCTGTAGATGCGATGAGTAGCTCCCCTTTTTTTCAATGGCTATAAGTACCTGTGGAGCACTAATATTTAACAACAGTTATTCATTCATAGAAAAAACAAGCATTCATACAGAATGGTGGCAATTTACAAATGGCTATCATATATAAAGCAGGCAGGGCAATGACCACTTCCAGTGTGGGAAGGTCAGGATAAATAAAGAAAGATAATAAAACAATAATTTTATACATGAGCAGTTGACGGTTTGCGTGTCGGCTACATATTCAGCAATTTTTCATCATATCATCTGTTGTGATAGTGTGCAGCAATTGTAAAAATGTGACAGGGTCATCAGGATGATGTAGCACAGCCAAGAGTTTAAAATTGGAAAAATTCAGAAAATGTTCAATGTCAGCAGCATATTAATGTTTTTGATTTTGAGACGGCTCCCAGTGGTTCTATATTATGGTTGAAGATGATAGTCATTAGAGTGAAGTACTCAGGACACAGCAGGTTACAGGGAGGGATGAGCAGGAAAAGACCATGATTGGAACTTGAGAGTGACCAGTAAAGAAACAGGGATACCCAGTCCAGAAGAGATGTCTCTTCAAGCTCCTCACACATGCCTACAAAGCCCTCCACAGTACCGAACCCGCTTACATCAACGGCACCTGACTTTCCACCTACCTACCAGAGAGCTCCGCTCCTCCACCCTCACCTTGGCCCACATCCCCCGCATATGTTGCAGCCGCTGTTGAGGCCTCTCCTTCTTCTACCTCGCCTCTAAGTCCAGCAACGACCTCCCCCTCCACCTTCGTGCCTCCCCATCCCTGAAGGACTTCAGAAAACAGCTAAAGACTTGGCTCTTCGACCACCACCTCTGCGAACGAGGCCCGCTGTTCCACCCTGTCCCTGGAGACCCCCCCGGTGTGAAAAGACTTGTGATAGAATGATTGAAGGATGAATCCCTCAACTGTTATGTTGATTGTGAGTGATGTTCACTATGTTAATGGTATCCCAGAGTACAGGCAGTGTGAGTAGGCAGGAATAGTCATTGTCAAAGATGTTTTTCAATTTGTTGTCTATTGATGGGGGACAGTTGTTGTCCTCTAAAGGGGTTGAAATTAGTTAGCATAACATTTTTAGATATGTAAATCCAGATTTAAAAAGGCTTTGCATCGACTAAGGGAGGCACAAAGTGAAATAATGCAACCCACAGCCACACATTGGTATTTACTTTTTAAAGGTTTCTTTTTCTGCTTACAAAAAGCTATTTATGAAGCTATGTGGTGTTGCTTTGTGTCATGGGGCTGTTACATGTGCGTTGCTTGGGTAGATCAGAGAAAACACCTATAGGTTCTGACTGGGCTTTGCATCAGAAAACAACACCTATTTGAATTAGGCGCCTACCAAGGAAAATGTATTGTTTACTTCAAAAAATACACTCATTACATGTGTGCTGCATTCCATGGCACACATTGAATGCATTGAACCCTTCTGAGCTTGAACAGGAGTCCTTCTTGTATAAAACCTATGCTAGACAACTCGCACTGACATCTGCATCACGGTGCTAGGCTGAGCATGAAGCAAGATAGCCTTTGTCGCAGGGGGGTGACAACAGCAGCAGTTCAATCTTAGTACATATGGTTCTGAACTGTTTTTGACCCCTGGCGCAATACAGGACAGTAAATTATGTTGCTACACTGTGTTGTGTGAAACATTTGTAAATCTGGCCTCCAGTCTTGGAAGGAAAAAAAAAGGCTGGGTTAGGAGGTATCAATGTTGAGGTTTTTGAGAAAAGTGACAGCTTGTCAGCATTAAGGGAAGGAGTCTTAGAAAAGGGAGGCATTGCTTAATAAACGAAGAACTACTAGCTCTTAATGGACATTGATTTGGAGTGTCCAAAAAGAGAATTACCGTAGGTCACATTTGATACCCTTTGTCCACTTTTCACTCGTTTGCTGGGCTATACAAAAATGATGAAACAGCATTTGTTAGTTACCACTCCATATATTGTTATTTTCTTGCAAATGTGGGGCAGTACATTTAAAACAAAAACCATGCAAATCTGGAAAGTTACCATAGAATATGAAGCTGCACCTGAGCCTATGATGGTATGCCTAGACATGATACTGTTTCTGGTCATACAGAACTATACTTATAAAGCTGTACCTTGACCTCTGTGACTATTTGTGGGCATTTAAGGCCGCATTGGGGCATGTGTAGCTGTACAGAGCATACAAAGCTACACATGACAAGATGCATCTTAACTACACCCCGCTGATATGATGGCAAAAGCCTGGTTTATCTATGGTCTGCAACATAAATAGCTTTGTACCTTCTTTAAGGAATTATTTTATAATTGTATTATTCTTGTTCGCACTGTAATGTGATGTCAATTCCAGTGATGTAATTAGAGTTGAAAGGAAGTAGGAGGCAGCAGTAGGTTGGAAGCCAGGATACTTTATTAAGTTGGATCAAAAACACTTCAGCCTCAGAAACGCAGCCACCATCGGGTCAGGTCAGGCTCTCAATAACTGAATAGCTTCAAGCATCAACATTCCATCACTAGGGACAGCCAAGATGCAGTCCCAACATTCTAGTTAGGGTAACACTGATTTACAAAGCACATCAGTGTTAGCTGTGAAGCATATAGGATACTAAAAAAGTCATGTGACATTTCGTCTTCTGATGTTAGCCTCTCAAAGGTTGGTTTATGTCACGTCCTACCAATGGTACTTTTTTTTAAATAAATTGACAACACTGCTTCAGAGCCTGATTTAATTGTTCTACTCGGAGCCTTCTGAACACTTCAAATATGGGCGGCACCGTACATTGGATAGTCAGTGCATAGCCCTTTAGAACGTTAAAACTGATTCCAGAGAGTGCAGCCTGTAATAATTCTTTTTATTATTGTGAGGCGACGCTTTTTACAGGAGGAATTTTATACCTTAACACTAATAATAACAACGGCCATGGAATGCTTATAATATTCTAATAATTGGCTGATAAAGGAAGATAGAGGTTTTTGAAAAGTCCTCTTTCTGTGAGGGTAAACAGTCGGAATGTTAGTATGAACCTTCTATTTTCCTATTTCTGCTCCAAAAATATGAGGTTATTTACGCGCCTGCCCAAATGGGAACAGAACCTGCAGACATCTGTTTCATGTCTCACTCTGTGCTTGAAATTAGGCTAGTTGCAGCTTGTGGATTTCATAATCTGCTCTGACAAATGTTGTCCTTAAAAGGAACAGTGCAGGAGCTAAAATGCAAACACCTCTGGCATCATTAACGAACTGAGCAGATCTCGGCATTGCGTGCCCGCTCAAGGCCCACGGCACGCTCCTGGGAACATGTTGAAGGTAGGCATGCTCATATTTCAGAAAACAACAATGGGGATTGATTTATCGCATTACTTCAGAGTCAGTGGCTGGTAATCCTGAAGGACACTCTGTGTGCCACGTCTGACAGCTGACCAGAGTGCAGCTACAACACACCGAATAGCTTTATTTGTGATCTCAGATGACATGGTTACAATACATTTCTACAAGCAACTTCAATTCTTGTGAATTTTCAGGTACAACGATAAAAACTTTTTTTTTCTCCAGTTTTTTATGTGTGTTATTCGCCGAGGCTCATTTCTGAGATACGAGTTCTCAGGTTTGTGTTCTTTTAAGGCAATATATCAATGAAATACTTTGACAGGGTCTATCAACGTTTATTTTTTCCAAATATTTCAGTAGCGGTTTTTTTCCCCAATATTTCCATAGAAGTCTTTCAGGATTACACACGCGCTACTGGACATACAAATAAGGAAGAGCTGTGAGGTGCCCAGTACCTCTGACCTTTACTGGTAATAGATGTTTATTGCACAGCATAACAAAATAGTTTGTCAAAGCTCTAAGATGGAAACCTGGAAGAAATAACTCTTTCATCATTTCGAATGATATACATTCTGGTGAAGTGGAAGATTCCTGACTGCCCTTTCATAACAAAGAATATTTATCATTGAAAGCCAAATTTTCTGACTGCTTCGTACATACCATAAATAAAACGGAAGTGTATGTAAAGGACTTATTTTACTCTATTAGCGAAATAGTTCTAAAAATATTAGGAAGCAGCACTACCAAATCAAGCGATAATTAACTGTGTTTGATTGTAGATTTAAAATGGACTTCCATGCTTGAGAGATGAAAACAGGTTATTATTTATCTGCACTTAACCATGTTTCTCATTGTAAGATGCATTTCCAAACAAATGTTGTGAAAATGTTTGTTTTACAATTAATTAAGTTTCTTATTACATCTGTTTTCGAAATAGAGTGGTCTTATAGTAGACTGCACGGTAGTAGTGATTTACAATAGTATAATGGAGTAGTCCATACATTTTTTCACAAACATTTTTGGATTACATGGGGTTTGATTCATAAAGACAGCTGTTCACTCAAGACACTTACATGCTGAAACTCCATGGCTTACGGACGCAAAAGTGGAACATGCGCTAATAAATCGATTTAATTAGAAAATTCCAATTTCCAAAGGAATAATTTGCTCACTAAAAGAGGGTGGAGTAGGAGAATACAAGCCAATGTGCACGTTCAGAAGCTTTTGGCAGACACAGTCCATTATCACAGGCAGAAGCTCGTATCCAGAATGGCAATGGGTAGATAACACCGCCACAATTTGAGGATGTTGGATACAGACATTGTCACTGGTGAAAAGTAGTTTAACTGTGAAGAACTTTAGATGAAAAGATAGATCCTTGTTCACAAAAGTAAATGTACACATGTATATTACTGACGGGTATATTCACTCCACCTTTTTGCTATCCACCATATCTGAGTAAAAATTTAGACCTAGGTGTAGACTTATACGCCCCCCCCCCCAAATGAGGGGGTAGTGATATTGGTTGTTGAGAGGGGTGGCTCGCCAGCTGTTTGGTTGGGAATTAGGTAGTTGAGAGGGCTTACTGATGTTTTTGTGGGAGGGGAGTTGTGAGTGTTGGGTGGGACTAGAGGGGGTTTTGGTGTTCATAAGGATTTTGTTGATGCCCTGAGTGATTATGTTGAGTTGGCTTTGAAGGCGGGTTAGGCTTTCAGTCATGGATATGATGGGCATAAGGTTCAATGGTAAGAGAGACTCAAGTTGTTTTTCCACACGTCTTAGGCATTTGGTTAATTCGGCCAATGACCCTAGGTTCAGGTTAGAGAGAGAGGGGAAATTAAGGAGCAGGTTAGTTTGGAGGTGCTGGTCAGGGCTGGATGGTTGTGGGATGGTTGGACTGCGGGTAGTGGAGACATATGTGTCTTCAAATGAGCAGATTATGAAGAGAGATTTTAGCGTGAGTGCATGTGCTTTTTAGCCTGTGCTTAGGTTGGTGGTTAGGCGAATGTTTGGGTTACCACGGTTGGAGGTACTAGGTAAGTGTATTGAGTGGGGTGATGGGGTGAAATAGGGAGCAGTGTCTTGAAGGAGGAGGTGGGGTCGTGTGGAATAGGAGTAGGGGTGAAGGGGCACATGGTGCAAGGGTGCAGTGTAAGTCTGAGGTGTGCAGTGAGTGATAGTTTCTGGAAGGTTTCGTGAGTGTTATTTCTTGCGTGGGGTTCTGGGGGGGGTGGGTTGGAAGTGGTTGTATAGCTGGCGGGACTAGAAATGGAGTTTTGCGACTTGGGGAAGATGAGTTCAAATTGGCACAGGTTGAAGTCGTTGGCTTGGACCATGACTTTGCCATTTCTGTATAATGTTATGGTGGGGTTGCCTTTGAAGGCGAATGAGTTGGAGATTAGCAATTCTTTGGCTGTAAGGGATGTTGGTGGCATTGGTGACTCAAAGGCGGTTTGCTAGGTTATTTCTCCATTTGGCCTGGTGTGTGGTGTAAAAAATGAGATCAGCTTCAAGTCTGGAACTCCGATTGAGTTGGGGTTGTTTGTGCAAGCTTTGAGTAAGAATCACACAGAATGGGCCATTACAAGATGGCCGCCCTCTACAAGAGTCTCAAGCAGGTTGAATCCTACTATAGTTTTTGTGGTACTGCAGGTGCGCAGTCCTTTGTCAGTTTCAACCAGCGGAGGTCGCCATCTTAGGTGGGTGTTTCCAGAACCCAAGACCCAAAATGGATGAAAGGGCCATCCCAGTATCTGCCCTCACCAGTTCACGCAGTCGCAGGAGCCAAACAAGCAGCGGGTGCCCAATGAGGACCCACGTAGGGGGAGAGCAGTGTTCCAAATCCACCACACACTCCAGCGATGAGGGTTGTGTCAGTTGAGCTGACGTGTAGGGGAGCATAGGGGAGCATCAACATCAGACCCACAGTCTGGCAGTAGGCATATCGTCGGTGGACAGAGGAGAGCATAGACAAGCAGCGGCACAGTATGGACACGTTAACCTGTGCTTGTGTAGACCGGCTCTCGCTGAATCGTCTGGGCGGGATTGACACGGTCCCAGCAGGACGCCTTGTATGCCTTATTTCCGCTGGGGATATAGCCTCTCCTGAGACATCTGTGGAAGTGCAGGGGTCTCACAAACTGAGCGGGGGAGGGGCACGGCACTCACCGGAATCTGGAAAACCACCCGCTCAGCTCGCGATGTAGTGATTAAGAGAGGCTTTTGATCCCCTCTCCTGTATCTGCGGCCGGCAGCGAGTGGCAGCATCTAGAGACGAGGAGGGCACCAGGAGCATCTGGTCCAGGTAGCAACCCTCGCTCAAGCATCAGTGGCCAGCAGCAGCATGGATATGCGAGGAGTTGGAGGTAGGCAGCACACCTCCCGGAGTTCAGCGAGAGTGGACACACCTTTACAGCATCATGGACTTCCGCATTGCCTCCGAGTGCAGTGTAGTCGACAGCATCCTCACAGCTGGTGATCCTGTAGCCTTCGCTGGTAATGTATTTTGTTACACTTTAGCTTGGATGGCTAGGGCAAAGCTGGAATTTTCAAAGATATATTAAGGCCGGCCCTCAGGGAGCTCAGAGAGCAGCCTTTGTTCCATCGGCCATCTTCTCTGTTGTCTTTTACAAAGTCAATAACCCTGAACTATTTGTTGAGAAAAGCATGTGTTAAAGACAAAAGGCTATAAAGGATGGATTATGCTGTTAATGCACTGTGCTAAAGCCTGCAGGCTGATATTTTCTTACACAGAATTTCACAGATTAACATAGTATGCAAGGGCAATGATGTTGGTGATTCATCCCAAATACTGAGGATAGATAATATGCACTACAATAATCCTTGTTAAGCCATTTAGGAGAGATAGTATTTTTCTTTGCGAACTGTAATTTTTATATACATTTGTACTTTTATGACTGTATGCCAGATCATTACCTTGTGGAAAGTGTATCTTCAGTACAGTAGGTTTGAGTTGATTATGGTGATAAACCAGTGCTATAGGCCTGAGTGTTCATTATGAAAAATTACGAGAAAGCCAGTATGACTATCTGTAAAAATCAATAGTGTTTTAAGGGTGGATTGGTAGTACTCTGAAATAAAACCTACAGAGTTTATTGGTACATGGAACACAGATTACCTTAGTAGGGTAGGGAATTGGTGTTCATTACCCCCTCTAAAAAACCATTTAATAGGGAGATAGTAGGTTGCTCTACAACTGTAATTTTGTATACATTTGCAATTTTATGACTGTATACCTGCTGGTTGCATTGTGGGAAAGCTTAAGCTCAGTACAATAGGCCTGAGTTGGTTATGGTGACAAGCCAATGATAACAGCTGCAGGTTTGATTGCTGTTGGTCACCCACTCTGAAAGATCCTGGGAGCACCATTTCACTGTGTTGTTATAGAAAAATTGTCAGCTGATGTACACTTCAGTAAGCCTGTGTTGTAGTTAGTGTGAAATGACTTATTGTGAAAAGCATGTGTTATAGGCAATTTACTCTATCTTTTTAAATTGGTTTGGGAGTTTTATTATGTTGGGTATCGACTTTTTGTTACTGTTTTAGTACTGCAGAAATACGATATACATTGCCTCTGAGTTAAGCTTCTGCTCTGTGCCATAGCTACCAAAAGGTTGAGCTCAGGTTAATTTAGTGACATTAGAGGTGCACTTGGTCACTAGGGAAGAGTTTGATATCCACTCACTACAGTAGCCAACCATTCCCAAGAACCTACTGACCTCTCTCTGAGTTTTGGGTAGGCTCATCTTCAGAATTGGCTCTATTTGTTCCTGTGACACCTTTTTCAAGAGCTATCCCAAATATGGGACTTCCTTTTGACAGTATTGTAGTTTACTTGGGGACACATTGTGCCCATTCTCAGCCAGATGATTCAAATGAGCAATTGTGTTCTGTTTACAAGCTTCTTACACACTTGATGCCACAAGCAGGTCATCAATGTACTGCACAAAAACTGAATTGCAAGGCATCTGCGGAGTCTAAAGATTTTTTTCAAGATCTGATTACTGATTGAAGGACTATGTGATTACCCTTGTGGAACTCAGCACCATGCCAAAACTCTATCTCTAAGTACAAATGAGAACACAAATTGACTGTCCTCGTGCAACGGAATAGAGGAAAAGTCCTGACAGGCATTACTAACCTACTCTGCAGTACAGGGAATCTGAAATAGTATTGTTGCTGGATTTGGTACAAGGTATAACATGGGACAACAATGCTGTTAATTTTTTTAAGATCCTGTACAATTCTATATTTTCCATTAGGTTTCTGTAAACCCATAAAAGGTGAATTGCAAGGAATTCCAACAATTCCCTTCAAAATCCTTTGTTTTAGCATGTTTTAAATCACTGGACTAATTCCAGCCACTGTCTCAGGTGTTAGATTATAAAGTGGTGTTCTCGGGAAAACTGCATTTAAGTTTATTGTGATTTGGACCGGTTCTACACCTTTCATTAGTCCAATGCTTTTCTCAAAAAAATCCCATGCTTCTGATTTTACAGTACCTCGTAAATTGAGAGGTAGATCTTCTATCGATCTCACAAGATACAATACTACAGCTGTTCCTTGCCAGGCCATTTTAAATTCAACATCTTTATCATGCATTTGAAATTCAACACCCTCTCATGTGCAGTAAATAGTGTACAAAAGATCCCTTCCCAACAGATTTACAGCACTTGAATCGCATACCACAATTTGATGAACTTCCTCAAATGAACTTATTTTTACCTGAACTTCCTTTCAAATTGGATTAGTTATATGTTTATTTGTAACACCTACAACTTGGATCTTCGTTTCTGAGAGGAGTAGGTCTGGAAATCCCTCTGTTCTAACAGTGGAACAGGTAGCTCCTGAGTCGATGAGAAATAACACTTGGTGGCCATTACCTCTAAGACTGCGCCAAGTATGCAATCTTCCTCCCCCTCAGGAACCATCATTGGGAATTGTCAGAATTTAAACTTTCATTAAAAAATATGGGGAACTGTTGAAATGGGTTCTGATTGTAGAATGGATTTGAATTAGCTCTCGATACTTGATTCATATTGAACCTGGGATCACCCATATTCTGTGGGGCCATCAGAGCTTGTGGAACCTGCATCATAGGAACTTGCAATTGTGTTGGCATCTGCATTAGTTGAACTGGAACCTGAACTGGAATATTTAGCAATTGCGTTTGATTTACCCCTTATATTAGCCCATCACTGCTCACTCGATTTGGATTCTGTCTATATTCTCTCTTCCAATGCCTGAGCATGTTGCAATAGTGACAAGGAGAATTTTGATCAACCAGAACACTTTGACCTCTACCCTAGGTAATACAAACTCCAACTTGTGCAATTTGAAAACCAACACCTTGCATTCCACCAACATTCCCGTTATGTGAATGATTCTGAAAACCCTTTTGAGCCAGCTTAGTTTGTGCTAGCATAAATTTCAGTTTAGGTCTCTTCTGCTTCATTTCTTGCTTATCACTAGAGTATTTTGCATACCGCAGGATCTCATCTAAAGGTTTTGTCTGCCAAAAAATCACATTCTGCTGTATGTGAATACTGATCTCTGGTCGCACCCCAAGAACGAACTGTGAAACAAAACTCCCCATGACTCCCTTTTTGGGATTTTCTTGTCTGCTATGTTGTTTAAATACCTGCAACAATCGTTCATAATAAGCATGCACTGATTATTTACATTGTGGTTAGTTCAATTGATCTTTAGTCAATTGATGTCCCTCGCTGGAACTTTTCCTTTCAAAAAGGTAATCACCTCATCATACTTGGGCATTACCACAGGCAAAGGTGCACAGCTTTGTGCATCACTTGGAGGCTCAATATGTGGCCATTGCACAGCTATCTTACATTCAGCACACATATCACTCAGGACCATAGTATCAAAGAAAGCATTCAAGTCAGTCCACAAAACCATTGAAATGTTTACAAATCTGTCAATTTGTGCATACCACTGAGCAGGATTCTCTCTTAGCTTTGGAAAGTTGTACGTAAATGTTGCAAGGATACCTCTACTCCACGGTACATGAACATTTGGTAACTCCACTTGGTATCTACCTTATAGGGAAGGTGAAAGCCTCATCTTCATCTGATAGTACTGGTGGTGGCTTAACATTTGCTTCTGTAGCATCTGATTGTTTCTTTTTCTTTCCTTGTTCCTTTGCCCATTTGCTGTCTAATCTTTCAAAATTGCTCCATTTGCAGATGCGCTTGACCAATTCAGCAATGTATAATCTCATTCCTGAAGTCTGCATTGCCACAATAGCTTCATCATCCAACTGTGACCTGAAGCTTGTCTATAAAGGAACAGTCTAGGAGAGATCCTCTTCATATTTTCCTGCCAATTCAATTAATCTATCATGAGCGGCAGCCGCATGCCTTGTGATTTCTTTACTCAAATATATCAATTCGTTTTTCTGATATTGATTCAAACGTGAAATGCCTAGACATCCTCTAATAATTTCTTCTAATTCCACCTTCAGTTTTGAGAGATGGATTCACTCTTTCCTGGCTAATGGATGGTCTCTCTGTTACTCTCACCCATTTATATTCTGAAATTTCTTCAAACCATGAAGAAAAATCCTATCTTCAAATGGTCCTGTCTCTCCCTATGCAATTGGGGTCATAAAAAAAATCCTTCTCTCTTCTCTTAATGATTGAACATTTTGAAGTGGGGTCCAAGCAACAATCTGTGAGTTTTGTGATGTTGGTATGAACCCCGTCTCAGCTACCCTTACTACACCACCTTGAACAACAGGATTCTGAACAATATTTATTGGTGCATTTGCAACAGCCATTGCCAATGTCTTTGCTGATACAACTTATGGCACTGGGGCAGTAACATGAAATGGATGATGTTGCGCACACTTGTCTATTACAATTAATCGAAATAGTTTGAACAAATTTTAGCTAGTGCGTGCCAACTAGAAAGGGGTTGCCTGCCCCTTCTACAAAATAATATAAACAAGTGACCATTCACTTGGCTTCTGGTTGCACAGCCTGAATAAACTATTCACCTTTACAAAATTATACTCAGATATACAAAAGATACACCATGTAGTTATTACTATCATAGCTCCATCGTTGTTTAATGTTGTAAGACATTAGTGATATAATTCAACACAATTAAACAAATCCAACTTAAAGTCATTAGTGAAATTATTCAAAAAATACTTTTACAAAGCTATTTTTAATATGCACAAAAACATTGTTTGAAATTACAAAATTCTTCAACATCCAATAGTAAATCTTGCCCAATGCATTTCGGGATAATCAATCCCTTATCCAGGGGCCTCTATGGAAAAAAAACATAAGATACTGTCGATAAGTCATATAGTGTTTCTTTTGTAGGTTTTGCTAAATTTTATAAATACACAGGGAGGCAACCTTTGTACCCATATGCACGAAAGCGTGGCAATAAAGAATAAGGAACATAGTGCAGCATGCTAAGAGTAGTGGACAATCAACGTGCACGACTTTTAGAAGCAACTTCATTATAAAACCAGTGTACACGATTAACAAAAGCTGATGCAGAGTTAGTGAACCAAAAGCCAGAAAACCTAGAATAAGCGCATGCAAAAAAGTAATGAACCTGCATGAAGTGCTACAGGGTGCATCCCATCATGCCCCCGATACAACTAAATGGTGGTGGAAATAGAAAGCTTACTGGATGTCAGCCACTAACATCTGGTGTTAGTGGCTGACCTGTAAATGAGGTCGCCATCTTGGATGGGTGCATATAATGTAGAAACTGTGAAATAGCAATTAAAACTAAGCAAAATTAATGCGGAAAGGAAACCTGAACGGAGGCATGTCTTAAAACAGAGTACCACCAATACGAGCATCAATACATCGAGAAAATGACAAAACTGAATGAGGCCTATTCTCACCACCAATTATTGTAGTTTCATTACAGACTAATTATAAGTGAAAGATGTAACACAACTGAAATAGCTGTCAACTGCGTACAGTCCATAAAGGCATACTTTTACAAAAACAAATCATGTCCATTTTATTATTGAGCCCACCAAGCGTCATGGTATTAAACTGTTTTGTCCACCAAATATCCCGTTGTGATAACAATTTTGAATTGTCTCTGCCTGGTCTGTTCTGTAGTACTTCCAAGATAGAAACTCTCACTTGTGCAATGGTGTATTGGTAATCAAGCCAATGTGCAACTAGATTAGATTTGGTGTTCCTAGTTCTGATCATGATTTTGTGTTCGATTATTCTAGTTTTGATCTTACGTTCTGTTTTACCTATATACATTAAACCGCACGGGCATTTTATGCAATAGAATACGGAAGAAGAGTTACAATCATCTGAATGTCTAAGCTTGATGGGTTTACCTGGCTGTGGAAGATTGATAATGTTGCCTGACATAACATTATTGCAATTAACACAATTGTAACATTTGTGCATGCCTGTTTCTGTGGTGCTCGATGGAGCGATAGGTCGTGTCAGCATTTCCTATGTTAACATCTTCATGTCCAAATTCGAGCAAGATCATATCTTTACAGATTCAGAATGTACCCCAATCTGGTATTTTACAGAAGATTCATTGACAACATCTTCATAATTTGGAACAAGTCCCAATCCGCATTAGAACTCAAGATTCAAGAACTAAACCAGAAGAACGCTCGAATACAATTCACACACACTATCTGTAGGAACAGTTTGTCCTTCTTAGATGTATTGATCAATAAAGGGGTGACTAACCTGGAAACAACCGTGTTTAAAAAGGAAACAGACAGAAATAACTTGTTATTTTCCAGCTTCCATCCCCCGAGTCTGATTCATAACCTTCCATTCTCACAAATGCTGCGCATTAAAAGAATCGCCTCTACGCAAGAAGCTTTCACATCTGCCACAAAAAGTCAAATCCAACACTTTAAGCAAAGAGGTTACCCACCATCCATACTGTCTGACAGTGTGACAAGAATTTCTATGATTCAACAACAGGACTTACTTACGACTACCACCAAAACACCACAAAACCAAATGTTTTTTGTTTCAAAGTACTCCACCAAATCTCCAGCCATAAAAAATAATTATCAAGCTTAGATGGGAACTCCTCCAGCTAGATCCCGATTTCAATGGTCTATTTGCTGAACAGCTGTTATTTCCCTATACGAGGAGCCGCAACATCAAAGAAATGCTGACACGACCTATCGCTCCCTCGAGCACCACAGATACAGGCATGCACAAATGTTACAATTGTGTTAATTGAAATAATGTTATGTCAGGCAACATTATCAAACATCCACAGTCAGGTAAACCCATCAAGCTTAGACATTCAGGTGATTGTAACTCCTCTTTCGTCATCTATTGCATAAAATTCCCGTGCGGTTTAATGTATATAGGTAAAACAGAACGTAAGATCAAAACTAGAATAACCGAACACAAAAGCATGATCAGAACTAGGAACACCAAATCTAATCTAGTTGCACATTTGCTTGATCACCAACACATCATTGCACAAGTGAGATTTTCTATCTTGGAAGTACTACAGAACAGACCAGGCAGAGACAATTCAAAATTGTTATCACAACAGGATATTTGGTAGACAAAACAGTTTAATACCATGACACCTGGTGGGCTCAATGATAAAATGGACATGATTTGTTTTTTGTAAAATTATGCCTTTATGGACTGTAGGCAGTTGACAGCTATTTCTGTTGTGTTACATCTTTCACTTATAATTAGTCTGTAATGAAACTACAATAATTCATGTCAAATATTTAATTCACACATTATTACAGTATTTTCCTTGTGATGAAGTACAGGTACTTTGCACAGCTTTGCTAGACAGGCAACTTAGCGTCTCTATGTACAAATTCATGGCAACATGAAACAACAGCGCACACTTGGGTGTATTAACTTTAAGTTTTGGTTATCACAATTTTATCGCCGGCATAGAGCACGTGTGCTTGACTGTTCCCTGCAACCATTTTTCTTTAAACTCCCTCACAGTCATTTTTTATGACAGAGTTAGCTTATGGAGTTTACCTCATACTTATTTTAGAATTTGAAACCGCTATTTAGGCTCTTTTTGGAGCCCCAACTTTAGATTTAGGATCCTACTCTATTAGAATACAGATGAATATCCTTTATCTTCATTCTGCAATTGTACCGTCCACAGCTTGCATTCTTGAATAGACTTCGCGAAGAGGTGGTGAAGATAGGCCTCCTTCCGTTTTTTCATTTTCTCGATGTATTGATGCTCCCATTGGTGGTACTCTGTTTTAAGACGAGCCCCGTTCAGGTTTCCTTTCCGCATTAATTTTGCTTAGTTTTAATTGCTATTTCACAGTTTCTACATTATATGCACCCATCCAAGATGGCGACTTCCTTTACAGGAGGTCGTCAGTCCGTTTTTTATCTCTGTGCACAGGTTTTAGTATAGACGTGTTGAATGCTTCTGATGTCAATTAATTCAGCATGAGGACCGAAGCATGGTCGTATTCGGCTAGTAAGGTAGGAATCTTGATTGGATTAGATATTTAAACAGCCATGAAATTGTGTTGGTGTAACTTAGTGGCCCGCTGCCAACTTGTATCGTTTAAATTGTTTCAGAACGCCACGTCGTTTCAGAATCGCGGGCGGCATGTGGTCTACAATTCCACACCGATCACCATAGCGTTGAAGGTACTTATACACTGTTTTACTGTCACAGTGGCAGGTATTTAAACATTTACTTTATATGCATGTGTAAGGCTTCTGAAGACTGAGTTGCCACGCTTGTTTTTTCCATACAACAGATACCGACACACAACTTGGATAATAAATATCACCACACCGGAGTGAAGTTTTGCCTGTAATCCACAGATTTGTGTTTTATCCGGAGTCACAACGAGGCTAGTGATCCGTGTGCTTTCACACGTAGCCAGGTACCCACAATTTTTTGTGCCTATTGTTGGCTAAACTATACCAGCGAGAGGAATATGATCTTACACTATGGTGTCATGTTATTTTATCATCTAGATCCTCAACACAAAACACGTGTAACATAGACGCGCAAGCCACCAGATGTTAGTAGCTGACATCCAGCAAGCTTTCTATTTCCACCACCATTGAGTTGTATCGGGGGCATGTTGGGATGCACCCTGTGGCACTTCATGCAGGTTCATTACTTTTTTGCATGTGCTTATTCTGGGTTTTCTGGCTTTTGGTTCACTAACTCTGCATCGGGTTTTGTTAATCGTGTACACTGGTTTTATAATGGAGTTGCTTCTAAAAAGTCGTGCACGTTGATTGTCCACTACTCTTAGCATGCTGCACTATGTTCCTTATTCTTTCTTGCCACGCTTTCGTGCATATGGGTACAAAGGTTGCCTCCCTGTGTATTTATAAAATTTAGCAAAACCTACAAAACTACCACTATATGACTTATCAACAGTATCTTATGGTTGTTTTTCCACAGAGGCCCCTGGAGAAGGGATTGATTATCCCGAAATGCATTGGGCATGATTTACTATTGGATGTTGAAGAATTTTGTAATTTTAAACAATGTTTTTGTGCATATTGTAAATAGCTTTGTAAAAGTATTTTTTGAATAATTTCACTAACGACTGTAAGTCGGATTTGTTTAATTGTGTTGAATTATATCACTAATGTCTTACGACATTAAACAACGATGGAGCCATGATAGTAATAACTACATGGTGTATCTTTTGTATATCCGAGTATTATTTTGTAAAGGTGAATAGTTTATTCAGGCTGCGCAACTAGATGACAAGTGACTGGTCACTTGTTTATATTATACTGGGGCAGTAACAGCCACAATTGAAGCAGTAACACCTGGAGCAATTATAGTAGGGGCTGCTTCATAAGGTGCAGCTGAAATCAGTAATGCTGGAAGCAGTCTTTCAACCTGAATTGTATTTGGATCAATGGGGGCTGTAGCCACTGTAATACTAGCAGTTGTAACACCCTCCATGCTCATTTTTGGAGTCACATATGGTGGTGGACATGAGGATAACAAAGCATCTAAAATGCCATCCCCTGAATTGCTATCAGTGTCTGCTTTTCTTGCAGCTTCCTCATCATCATTTCCTCATTTCCGGTTCTTTTTAGTCTTTTCCGTTGCTATTGTTGGGTACATTCTAACTCCCTCGACTGTGCATTTCCTCCATGTCTGCTACCCTTTATCCCAATGCGCATCTGCCTAATTCCACGCTGCTGTCTTTGCTCTATTCTGGTTCATTCCTTTCTCTGTGGCCTTGAGCTGCTCACTCCAAAGCATTTAATACTTCATATTGTGTATGTTTAGGAGGTGGTTTAATTCCATATACTTTTTCTCTTAAGTTTTCAATGATCTTTAAAACAAAAGTACCATAATGTGGAAATCTAAATGGTCCTTCATTTTCAGTGATCTTGCACCATTGACGAAGCCACAAAGATTTATGTAGCCCTACATTTGTTGCGATATAATGAGCTGAAGTACCTTTCGATGGAGCCTCTTCACCTTCTCGAACTGGTACTCGTACATCACTCCAAATCTTTAAGAGCCTTAAAACATGATTACAAATATTCAACAATAAATAATCAGCAATTTTCAAATTTCAATTTCGTATACGTCAATATCTTCCTCCAATCCTGTCACAATTTTCTTTTTATAAATCTATCGCAGCTTAATACTTGATGACTCGTCAGTCAATCTCGCTCAGCACTTCACACCAACCGACCTATCCCACAGTGCCACACTCTGACGTAATGCTTCAGTCCTTGCAGCAGTTCACCATCCTTTACAATTTTCATGTACAAAAATTCTACAACTCTAAGCAAACACAATAAACAAATAACTTTTTTTCTGCTTAGCTAAAGAATTCAAAGTAGTTCATTCACACAAGAAGCAAATGGAAGTAAGGGTTTAACACCCTCGAACTTCCTTTCACCCACATACGCATGAATGAAATCTCGAACTGCTGGAAATCACCCTGATTAATATAGCTTCCCCTTTGCATAATATGTTCCACTAACACCAATCAATGTTAGTACAACCACAACAAATTGTTGCAATCCCTATCTAAATTGTGCAGTCAGTGGTGCTTCCCGAATCTGCACCACAAACCTTAGCAGACAAATAACACCACAAACTATAATTTCTTGACAATATCTATCAACTTATCCCAGGATCTTTGACTACTCCGAGTCCGATAACAACTTCAACTGCTCAACATTTAAGCATAAACACAGCTATTCTATTGATTTTACTAAACACAAAACACATAAGTTCAACACAACGACAAACTCCTGATTAGCTAATTGTGAAGTATAACCCTATTAATACTCAAACCATCACCACTGCAACTGCCTTTGAAACAGTAAACTTTTTTAGTTTTCAAGTTTGAGCTTTGGACTTATGGGGCCTGGGCAATTTCAACCTAGGGCAAATTATTTCATCTCCTGTTCTTCTCTGACAAAAGACATCCTCACGCTACTACTTGAGGGAGCAGGGTTTTCTGTACCCTAATCTTCACGTGTAATCATTAAATAACCCGGCCACTGGTCATATGGACCTTTGTTCATCAATAAGGAGAAGTAAGAAGCAATTATCTACATCAGTCCAATAACATGTTAAATCATAAATTACTTTTAGTGCAGCCACAAGAGTTTTTTTGAGAGAGTTAAAAGAGTTTTAATTTTCAATGTCTCAGGTTTACTCAACTTTATTCAGTATGTATTAGACTTTTAGGCATCAACTTTAGAAATGAACGTAGTCCATTAAGTGATGTTTCAGTATTTGGTAAAAAATACATTAGTCAAAACAATAGTAATTATTGTTATAATGCATCGAGTGAGTTCAATAAACGAAGTTCCCTAATATAATTATATTAGAATAAGATGAAAATGATGTGTCAGTTTCTATGCTCAATAAAGTGTTCTGATGAGAGAAATCAATGTGTAAGCATAAACCCTCTGCATGTCCAGCTGGAAAGTATTCTCAGCTTTAAATCAGCAGAATATCAACAAAAAGAATCTAAGCAACCTCTCATGGAAAGAAGTATTAGAAATTCAAGGATGAGTCCTGTCAGAGAGTCGGGGAAATAATCTAGTTGCTACTCCAAGAACATGCACTAATATAAACACACAATATTCAATGCTGCAACGTTATTTTCTTTCGTCTCCTACATCCATGAATAGAATTTCAGTAAACTCCTGGGAATAGGCAAAGTCCCCATTTTCTCATACTGGTACAGTAGTCTTTAGACAGTAGACCTTGAAAAGATACAGGGGGATATTCTCAAGAACGTGCGATAATCATCGCCAAAATAGGTTAACGCAAATTCACATATCGCCGTCCATCGCGGGAAAATAACTCCATGTTAACATCCCATTCTCAACATGTCGGTAACATGCGATAGTGTCCTGATAACGCGTCAAATGTCCGCGATAAAATCAATGGGACGGCGATAAAAATCTAAAGCCTAACGTGAAAAAAGTTGCGATGGGCCCAACTGCGAAAAAAAATACAGCGATAAGCAGCACCAGGCCTGCAAGTCCCACAAGTCAGGCTGGAAAAACTACTAGAAAAGCGCCAACAAAAAACACAAACAAAACACAAACAACTGCAAAGCACCATGGAGGTAGCCGGAGTGAGTACAGAGAACAACCAGAACCCCACAAGCCCCACGGAGGACCAGCCTGGGACCTCGGAGTCAGGGAAGGGCAAGGAGAAGAAGAAGAGGAACCCGCCTTACAGTACGCAGGAAAACCAGATCCTCATTACGGAGGTGATAGAACACCACCACCAACTGTTCATCACCTCCAGTGTGTCATTGGCAACTAAAAATACAATATGGCAGTCCATTTTGGCCAAGGTGAATGCCGTCGGAGTGAAGAGAAGGGAAGTGGGCGACTGCAAGAAGCGCTGGACTGATGTGAAGTGCAAAACCAAGCTGAAACCCGCAGCCAACCTGAAAGCAGCAATGCAGACTGGAGGTGGGAGCCCAGCGACACACCAGGAGCTGGATGTGATGGAGGAAATGGTGACGGGAGTCATCATTGGGGAGACGGTGGCAGGAGTTGGGGGACCGGACACTGCACAACATGACCTGAGCCAACAGCAACAGGGTGAGTAACGACCAGGGACTGGGGGGACGGGGGGAGATGGGCACAATGGCACCCATGCACAATTAAGTATAGCACATCTGCGGACAAACTATGCCCAAGAGTCACAACTCCGACCAAGAGCCCAATTTACCCAAGTCTGCAACATCTCAGCACTGTATACGACAGAAGTCAAAGGCACACCACCGCCTGAAAGGGATAAGGGCCAACCAAATCAGAGCTGAAGGGCCAACACACCCACAATGCTGCACACACACATAAGAATCAGAGCACCTCAACATTGACAACAATGTGGTACAAACTGCAACACTTTCACAACAGAACAGAGGACACAACTGCCGCCGCTTGTGTGTAGAAAATGGCCATTCGCATTTGGCATAGCAGGAAACTGTGAGATGACAATGTACAAGTACAACCTCACATCCCTGATGGTGTAGAAATGTCAACTGTCCTGCATCACATAGGCATCTCCTTACAAACAGTCACAATGTACATTGTCATGCAGTCTGTAAGTAAACTTGTCCAATGTGTCAACATACATGTGAACACAATGTCAATCTGCATCTCCCCTTCACATTGCAGAGGGAGAATCAACACCTCCTGCAGAGCAGACCCAACAACTCCGCACTGATGATGAAGAGGACCTCCCCAACATCGACACCGACGCCCTCCAACAGCCCATGGACAGCTTCGGCACCCCACCTCCAGGAGCAGTGCAGCTCATCTGCATCGAGGAAACCCCACCCCCTGCACAGAATACACAGCAGGAAGCACCCACCACCACGACTGTCTCCCAGGACCCCCACGACCAACACATGGCATTCCAACGCAGTGTGTTAGGGTGCCAGGAGAAGATGGCTGATCAGCTGCAGGTGGGGTTTGACCTCATGGCAGCCAAACTAGATGCCATACGTGGGTGTCTAAGTCCCATCAGGGACCACTTACAGTCCCCAACGGACACCCACTGTCCGCTCCATGCTCTTCAACAATCCATGGCTGACATCGCTAGAATCATGACTCTGAGCCAAGAACAACTGTCTAGTCAGAGTGGCTCCAGCGATGTCAGCTGGGAGTTGGGACACATGCGGAGGATCATGTTGAACATGGAGCGGATGCAGGCGGAAAGAATGTTTGCCACGGCTGCACACCAGCGAGATGTAGCTGTGATCTTCCATGCCCTGCAGATCCTCGTCATGGCATTGCTGCCACAAGGCCTGGCGTGGATGAATGCTGCCGCTACTACTCCATCCACATCTCCGCCCCCTGAAGTGTCAGTGCCACACAGTGATGCAGACTAAACACCACCACCCACATGTGAGGCACCTGACACATCAGAGGACAAAGATGATGATGAATCTGGCTTTGTGGTAAGAATGAAGTGGTAGCATTCAACTCCGCCATATGGCCTGTCTCAGCTTGGTTCTGCCCTCTGCATCATGCCCTGGAATAACACCTTCCACTGTCCCCCGATACACTCAGTGACACTCACCTTGGACCTCGACAGGGACTGCCATATTTGGTTTGGTTACCAATGACACAGTAATCACACTGCAGACTGAAGTCTTCCTCTTCCGATGAACTTGTCAATCCCTAATGGACTCTGGCTGGCCCTCCACGGGGCAACAATGTAAAGTGGGGTTTACATGGCCCTGTACTGGTCCAGCTTAAACACCCCACTGAATGCGAATAAAACATTCAAATTCACACTGATGTGTCATGGCCCTGATCAATTATGCATGAGAGTATTGATGAATGTAGGGACAGTGATTCCACAAAAATGGGTAATGCTATCAATGCACATGTATGGCTGTGACCCAGATAGGCAGTGAGACACACATTGTCATTCAAATCAACACTCATCACAGTTGAATAAAAGTGAAGGTGCGTAGACTTTATTAGCATATGCGTGTCAGTACGGGCAAGATAAGTGCCACAACATGCAGACCAATGCAGCAGTATGTCAGGATGAGGAACGTTGCCAAGCGCCGCTGTCCACTCCGGGGGAGTGCCTCACCTTTCACAGGTGTGTGTTAACCTGCGTTGTTGTCCGCTCATGTATTCGGAGTCCAGGCGAATGCAGCCATGTCCACTGTTGTCGTGGGACATGTGACCAGATCTCCAAGATGCAACAAGGTGTTGGGACATGTGCAATGGGTTCCAATCTGTTGTGGCTGCAGGTACGTAGTCACTCGTCCATGAAAGCGATTGCAGCTCCGTAGGCTATCATTTCCAACATGAGGTCGTTGTCGACTTCATCAAACAGGACGGCGAGGCGATCCATTAGCAGGTCCAGACAGATGTGCTGCGTCCACCCCCTTCCACCAATTTGCACTACAGCCCAATAGGGGAGCGGTTCAATGTGGTCACTGCACACGAGGAGTTGTGCAATCTCCCAGGTCCAGCTGCCAGCATGTATGCCAAGTATCAAGGCATCCCATAAACGGGTATCATGGTGACACTCCTGGTCGTGGGCCAACAGGGGGCGCACACACATGTCAAAATCCAGTTCAGCTACCGTCCTGTTGGATAGGCAGACATCCATGGACCACTCGAATATGCACGATCGACAATGCAACACAGGCTGAACGCAGGTGACGTTGTCAAGGCGGAATCTTAGCCGGTAACTGATCCGCAGCACTGCCAATGGCAGTGCCCCCAGTAAATGCAGTATACGTGCACGGTACAGTTCCACGTGACAGGGGTTGTGCATGTGTCCGGGATGTTCTGCCATTGCGTTAGTGGCTCTGGTTGAAGCGGCACTGTTCTGACCTGCACCAGTTCTGTGGATGAAATGCCACAGCTCGGATCAATGAGTTGTTTTAGTGTGCAACGGTTGTACGCATGGGATGGTGTGGGAGTAAGTGTGAAGGCCATTCCATGCACGATAACTTCGAGCAAGGACTTCTGTGTGTGGGGTGTGTATACGTTGGTCTTTCGTCGAGCTGTGTGTAGTGTGGGAGTCGTCATCAGCTGCTATAGTATCTGTCAGGGGGTGCCGGGCACATGCAATTCCGAGGTCGAAGGTGCAGATGTGCTTCCGCCTGATAGTTCAGACAAAGGAGCTTTCATCCCTAATGTTAGTTTGTCATCTGCTTGCATTCAGGAAATGTGATGTGGCTTGTTGGGGGTGGGGTGGGATGTGTGCGACTTTGGGATTCATGTTTGACATGTCTTGCATCACTGTGTGTTACGTTGCCTCACAGCTGCCCCTCCCTCCCCCGAGCCTATTTACTTGTGTGCGCTGCGCGGTTGCATCACTTGCACTCCTACGGCACACCATTGTCATGCCTGTCTGTGCATGTCTACAAGCCTGACAACGACACTGTGATGTTGGCCGTTGAAGGTGGGCTGCCACGTGAGTGTAGGCCTGTGGGAAGGATAGGGCGGACACAGATGTAGAGTTCATGCCTGGCTGAACTCGCGCTGTGATTAAGGCTAGGCATTTGGCTCATGCTGCGGCAATACAGATACACACAACACTTGGCATGTATGAGCCAAGACCCCGAGCGGTCTTGCGCTCCTTCATTTCCCCGTTCGTGCGAGCCCGCCCTCCGGGTGCATGCTCACATAGCAACATTGTCGATTGCGGACTGGGTGGCGCCGACACTACAACAGTGACACACTGATTAGTTACTTCCTTGTCCAGGCCAGAACTGAACCACGCCCAGAGCCCCGGGCAAATCCTTCACACCCCTACGCTGGCTTGGCGGACGCCGGCCCAGCCCACTCCGCTTAGGCTTACAGGGGACGACGACAAAGCTACGTGTCCAAGCTCTTACCCACTGCCTGAGGTGACATGGTTGCGTCCGCTGTCCACAGCACAATGTAATGTGGTAGGGCCTGGGGCCATCCTGTATACATAATGACCACACGGACACACTTAGATAGATAGTGGAACTGGCTACGGGCACGTGCGCCCGGCCCTTTTATTACCAGGGTCACATGTCCAGTGACGCCTGTGCTGGATGGGTGTGGGGTGAGTGTAAGCCAGCCCTCAGGGAGTGGTTGGTGCTGGCAACAACTAGAACAGTGATCATCGGATCACACACACAGATTCAATCATAAAGGGTCCATGACTTGTGGTGCACTGAGTTAGTTGGACCGGATGCACGGCGGCCGGCACGGGCCTACCGCCACGTGGCAATGACTTGAGCTGCACTGAGGTAGGGGCACCAGAGCTGAGCGTGCTCATGTGTAGAAATTGTTAATGAGTTGGTCCCTTCGGGATATTCCTGCTGCAGCTGCAGTGGGGTGTGGTACACCTGTCTCATCTTCATCATCATCGTCCCAGGTCTTCCCCACTGCCTGAGATGACATTGTTGCGTCCGCTGTCCACAGCACGAAACTCAATCATGAAGGGTCCATGAGTTGTGGTGCACTGAGTTAGTGGCACCTGAAGAGCTGAGCAGGGTATCAAGCTGATGATGGCATCCAAGACAGGTGTGAGCAACTTTGATAGGCTGGCTGTGAGACTCCTCCGACTCAGGTAGTTGTTGGTTGGAGATGGTCCTGGCGGTGGTGGCGGGTGTGCAGCCAGCGATGATGGCGTGTCCTTGCAGGTCAGGATTGAATTTGATTTGCGAGCCCTGCCGACCGCAGTATAGGCCGGAGGCAGCGGTCAGCAAGGGCCCACAGCCACGTGGCGTTGATTTGAGCTGCACTGAGTTAGTGGCACCTGGAGCGCTCAGCGGGTGCGCAGCCTGCGAAGATGCGTTGTCCGGGCGGGCCGCACTGGAAGCAATGTCTGTTGCCTACTGGACTCTGCTATAATTAAATCAAGTCTAAATTGGAATTGGGGGACCTGCTGACTGCAGTGTAGGCCAGAGGCAGCGGTCAGAAAGCGCCCACAGCCACGTGATGATGACTTGTGGTGCACTGAGTTGGTGGCACCTGTAGCGCTCAGCGGGTGTGCAGCCAGAGATGATGGCGTGTCCTCGCAGGTCAGGATTGGATTTGATTTGCGGGCCCTGCTGACCGCAGTGTAGGCTGCAGAGAGTAGTCAGCACACACATAAATCCGCGGTGCTGTGCCGCTGGGTGCGCTGGGGGCCTGTGTCGCGGACGCCAGCGATCAGCTGAGGAGGCTGGTGGTAATGGCGGCAGACTTGTGGCAGGGTGAGGGGCGCCTCCCTGGCAGACGCGTTGGACATCCGGGAAGTGAACCACGCCCAGAGCCCTGGCCTATTTATTCACACTGCTATGCTGGCCTGGCGTACGCCAGCCCAGCCCACTCCTCTTATGCTTACAAGGGGGGACGACACGGATACATGACCGGGGTCTTCCCCACTGCCTGAGGTAACATGGTTGCGTCCACTTTCCACAACACTACAGACACCAGCAGTATATGTCCACATGGACATGTCTGTGCTCTGCATACTGTAGTCTGTCCAGCACATCACCGCCACACTTGGCATTGTGTACATTCTTATTCATGGGTGACTTGCCTCCTTCACACATACTTGGTTCCCACCTCTCCCCACATTCTGCAATTGTGTGGCTGTGGGGCCATGCCGTTTTGGGAAGGTCCGCTGTCTTGTTCTGCGCTGCCTCGGTGGTAGTCCAGGGGGGGAGGGGCCGGGGGGTCCAGGGGGTGGTGGCGGTGGGTGTTGTGGACCTCTTGGGTCTCCGAGCTACATGGTCAGTGGCTCCATGACATGTGTTGGTCTTCAGATGTGGCTCTGGGCTGGGCTCCCTTTGATGCTGCAGGTTGTCGTCCGGCTTTACACCAGTAGAAGGCAGGTGTTAAATCCCTGCTGCTAACGTGCCTTATCGCCTGTTTTTGGGTCGCATCGCGGATCTGGCTGGTCGTTGAGAATATCGCGACGTGGTGTTTTCGTGTGTTTTTGCACGGGTACGCCTACTCTGCATATCATTAGAGTTAGTTGTTGCTCTCATCCGTGGCGATGTTTTTTGCGGCAGCTATCGCTGGGAAACTGGCGATATCGGCAGTTTGCACCAGCTTGGGAATAGGGCGATGACTCTATCGCCACTTTTGCGGCACTAAAATGCAGATAAATCGGCGATGAGTCCTTGAGAATATGCCCCACATTGTTTTCATTCTGTGGTCAAGACTATTCTTCTCATGACTCATTCTTCCTGTCACCTCCTCTCCTCCGGTGAGAACCTATCAGTTGTCTAACACAAACAAGTTCCTGTTCACTAGCTAACAGAAGGCTTCTGGAAAATTATAACATCTGTAAAAGAGAAGAAAACACCTTGTGCAAAACAACAATCTAATTGAGAAAACGGGACTTTGAATGTTAACGCATTATTTTCAGTTAACATGTCATCGACAGTTAGGCTAACTTAAATAAGCATTTATTCCTTTCACTTTAAGATTGCAACATTTAATTTTGTTTGCCTACCACAAATCTTCATCTCAGTATATGTGCTATTTAAACGTAGACTTTGCACATTATTAATAAAAAGCATTTTTGTTAGCAAATAAAAGTTGGTCTTGTATAATAACAAGGAAGGTGCTGTAAGGATTGCCGTGGCTGCTATTATTTTAATTTATGAATTTTACTTACTCCATTCATTTAACAGTTTTAACTTGCAAGCATTACCGTGCTCAGTTGCTCAGCTATTTGCACTTTTTAAAAAAACGCATGATTACTCCCACATCTAGTTTTTCCCTCCATTACCTTAGTTCACGGCTGGGTTCATTTTCGTGGAGGTGTCCTGAGAGATTGGTAGCCTGGTTTCGGCCATGGTCCTCCGTGGCAAGTGCCGTTTGTGCGGAGGGCGTATTCCTTTGGCCTCTGATTTTCCCTCACTTCCGGGGCAGGCAGGCAGGCACTTCCGGGCGGTGCACGGGCTAGTCTTCCCGCTGCACACCCTACAGCCCAGCGCCGGAACCCCTGCGCGTTTTCCCCTCAAGGCAAGTATTATTATGAAATACTCCCGGAATGAACTACTTAGGCTAAAAAAGGCTGATATAAGCGCTTGCTGCCCTCTACTAGATTTCCAGAGTGAGCCTAAGCAGTGTCAGTACAGTACAGTAAACTGCATCTTAGCTTCACCAAAGTTAAGGCTATAATCCCCCAGCACAAACAATCACAACAAGCATTGGCAATGCCAATAGGTCTCGCTGTATAGTGGAGTTTATTGGCGTGGATAAGAGTGAAAAGTAGTGTTATGAAGTAGCTTAAAGTGTTGTGAAGTGTTGTGGAGGGAGTAGGGTGTCCTACAGTGGAGTATAGTGTGAGAATTGAGTATAGTGTCATAGAGTTGAGTGGTACAGAGTGTTGTGTACTGGTGTAGAATACAGTGGAGTAGTGCAGAGGGTGTTGTGTATCGTGTTGTAGAGTAGAGTGGCGCAGAGCAGAGTAGGTTGGTATATAGTGTAGTGGAGTATAGTGTTATAGAATTTAGTGGAGTAAAGTGCTATGTAGTGAATAGAGGGAGTTGCATACAGGGTTGTATAGTGGAGTAGAGTGAACTAGTGTCGTAGAATGGCAGATAGTGGAGTACAGTGCTGTACAGTGTAGTGTGTATAATGGATTAGAGTGTCAGTGGAGCATATTTTAATCGAGTATAGTATTATAGAGTTTAGTATTGTGGAGCGTTGTGTAGTGGAGTACAGTAGAGTGTAGTAGTGTGGGTTAGAGTTAAGTGGTGCAGAGTATATTGGCGGCCCTGCAGTAATGTCATTTGCATGTGGTGAGTCCTAGCCTGTAGCAGCACATTGAGCAAAAACTGAAGTACTGGAAGGCGTTTAAACCAGTGGCTGGGATTAAGTGAAGCATTACACTCATTTACTTGCTCACCCCACTTCCTAAATCATGGGTTAGATACCAGAACGAGAGCTGCTGTAAGAAGCGTGACACAATAGATGTAGTGATTTCCAATGGCCATGTAATTGTGAAATTACTGAAAAAATGAACATCATTCAATTAGGGTAGTGCAAGGGCAGTTATTAACCACCGATCAGCATGGCAGATGACGTGATGGTATTAATTCATGGTACAATGGCGTGGATGCTGTTACTGATTACTACAAAGACAATCAGATGGCTGAAGACAGTAAGGGACGGAGTTAAGCATCAATCCTATCGATCAAACACATGAAATGCTTGTACATGGCTTGTAAAAGTTACATCTTCGGTTATCCAGGACATGAACATAATTTATTAATTTTCTCCGTGTAGAAAGAATATTATGTCTGTTACGTATCAATGAGGAGAATGGGATCTTGTTTCACAATGTGTCATTTATAGGTGTTTTATGCAGACGGTGCGGGAAACACGCTATAAAGCACTAGGGCAGCAGGGGACACAGGGGCAGGGGGTGCGGTGCCTGGCCCAAAGGAGACACGCTCCCGAACATGGGAGCCTCCACGGACCTGGGGACTGGGAGCCGATGGGAGGGCGGTGGTGGTGCTGGTGGTGGCGGGGACAGCAACACTAGCTGGGGTGTGGTGGCTGCTGATACCCGCCTCCATAAGGGAGTCATCCTCCGAGCCGCTGTGGTCCTCAGCTGAGGTGGATGCTGCTGAGGACTCCTCGGTGTGGCTCCCCTCGCCCTCCGTGCCACTGGGTCCCTCCGACCACTCCTCGGCTGCTGACCCAGTCTGGCTCTCCGGGCTCCTCCTGGTCCGTGGAGCTGTCCCCTTCCGTGGCCGTGGATGTATCTGCAAACAATGGGGAAACAGACAGACATCAGTCAACTGCACCAAACGCACAACCCACTGTGAGCACAGCACATTACAGAGCAAGCCCTGGCATCATTAGTTGAACATTGCTAAAAGTGCCCTAACTGAACAGGAGAAGCCAATTGTCAGTCTGATGCCAACCATGGCACTCACATCCCACATGGCCTTACACCCATCTGTCTGGTGTCTGTTGGATAGCAACACCCCAGTGTGGACACATGCACCACCTACACAGTAGTTGGACAGTGCAGAGGACACGGTGTAGCATGTGGACATGCACACATCACAACTCTTGCCACTGAGTCAGTACAGGTTTCCGGATGAAAGGGATGCCCAGAGTCAAATAGGAAATGCATGTGATGCAACCAGCGACAGACACCATGATGCACCCATGTCCTGATAGCCATCGCCACAATGGTGTGCATGTAGCACATGTCACTCCCCTGCAGGATCACCAATAAGTAGACACATGCCATGGCGGAGGCATGACTGCTAAGTCATACATCACTGTCTCAGTGATGTATGACTTGGCAGCCAGACAACAACACTCTGCACTGTGTCACAATAGTAGGTCATGGGGAATGCAAGTCCTGGAGCTGCACAAGTGCACATGTACATCCCCCACACAACACATCATCTTAACCCTCATCTGTCCAGGTCATACCGATTGGACATATGGGAGACCTGTGACACTACCCTCTGAACCTGAGCCCCTCACAATCTGCTGTGAATGGGAAACAGCTGCCTGAACTTCACATTCGCATACCCCAGTCTGCACGGGCAGCTGATCAAACACCTATGTGACACACAAGTATCGTCTCCTATGGTCACATCTCCAGTGGCATGCTGAGCCCCTACCGAGAAACACCCCAGCAGTCCTGGCAACAAATCCACAGCACACTGACACATAGGCAGACACCTGAGGGGTCAAATCACTGTGCACAACGTGTCAGCTGATACACGGGAGTGGGAGTACAGGTGTATTGGATGGGCTGGAGTAGGCATGACTGTCCTGCCCCACATGAATGAGGGATGAGCCCTGGACAGTGGATAGCTGGCTATGTATGTGTGACACACGTAATCTGCACACTCCTGGGGCCCAAACATCGTTCCCACCCGCTGCATGGGTGTGTGCCAGATACCCCAGGCACATGTGGTGGCTCAGCTCACCAAGTGGACCGCATATCAAAGCAACACGCAGATTACATGTCCGAACACAGGCATTGTGTGAACAATGGACCCACCCATGATGCCCACAACAGAGTTAGGGAAACATATGCTGTCCCCCACCTTGAGTGAAGCAAACTGCAAGGACACAGTCCCAAGTGACACAATTCCCTGAATGTAAGGGCCACACCTGGGTATCAGATGAGGAGTGGGCAGTGCACAATAGAGGGACATGGCTCCTGGACAACATGACTGCTGTACTGTGGCAGTTTAACCAGGCCAGAGGAGGGCACATAGCATGTAATACAGAGTTCACAGTGCAGTCTTTGACTCACCCCCTCCTTGCTGCTGTCTGGCCTTCAGCTGCCCATCCAGGTCTGGAAACACCACCGCCAGGATCTGGAGCATGTGGGGGTCAGGGTCCGTGTTCCGCCCCTCCTGCGAGGAGGCGACAGCTTCAGCTGGACCCGTGCAATCCTCCGGGTCCAGCCCCGAAGGTCCTGCCACCTCTTCTGGCAGTTGTGGATCCGGCGCTTGTAGACCCCCACGGACCGGACAGCCCGGACGATGTCCTTCCAGATCTCCTGCTTCCGATGGGCATTAACCTGTCAGGATGACAAAGTGAAAAGGCCATTACTACACATGCAACATATCCGTGCATGACACAGTTGTATATACATGTCTCAATCACAGGGGCACATGATGTACACAGGCAGTGCAACGCTGCCCATGGACAGTTTGCCAGAAGTCACTACATGGTATCATTGCATGGGAAGTAAAACCTTTTTCAAATGCACTGTCACTGCACCATACCTGTCCAGTGCATGTCACTACACACTATGGGGGTGACAACTACTCAGTGAGCCTGCTAGCCAGTGGCGTGCAGACTTTCAGCCTGGCTAGTCAGACAAAATGCACATTCAGAAAGGCAGTGCACAGAACACTCACCACCTCCCCTGGTGTCCCATACAGCTTGCTGTACTGTGGAAGTAGGCTGTCCAGCAGGGCCTGGTTCTCCTCAAGGCTGAAGGCTGGGGCTCTCTCCACAGTACGTGCCATTGCAGGGTCCAGAGGGGCAGAGACAGCAGCAGTGCAGTGGCAGATGTCGTCCTGGAGCATGTAGTGCAGGCAAGTGAGCTCTCAGGGGAACAGCCAGCAATATATATGTGCTGCAGAGGCAGATACTGTCCCATGTGTCCAAAGTGATAGGTCCAAGTCGTTTGCATCTTCTGAATCTGGCCAATCCATGGAATAGCAGCACCAATACACGCCCACAGCATCCTTCAAATCTTCAACTTCATGACATACATGATTTTGCAACATTGTTGTGGGTGACCAACTGAATTTCCAGCAACCGACTCGTTCGAATTTCGAAACGCGTCCGATGCCAGGCAAGGCCATTGACAATGGGTGCGCACCGATCGGTCCATTGCTGTTCAACGCATAAAGGGTACAACGCGTACCGCGCACATTGAATGCAATGGGCCGGCCGGGTGCACCGATCGGTCCATTGCGGTACAACGCGTACAGGGTACAACGCATACCGCGCACATTGAATGCAATGGGCCGGCCGGGTGCACCGATCGGTCCATTGCGGTACAACGCGTACAGAGGTACAACGCGTGCCCGCACACATTGAATGCAATGGGCCGGCCGGGTGCACCGATCGGTCCATTGCGGTACAACGCGTACAGAGGTACAACGCGTACCCGCACACATTGAATGCAATGGGCCGGCCGGGTGCACCGATCGGTCCATTGCTGTTCAACGCGTACAGGGGTACAACGCATACCCGCACACATTGAATGCAAAGGGCCGGCCGGGCACACGATTGGTCCATTGCGGTACAACGCGTACAGGGGTACAACGCGTACCCGCACACATTGAATGCAATGGGCCGGCCGGGTGCACCGATCGGTCCATTGCGATTACGCTGCATACAGGGTACAACGTGCCGAACACATTGAATGCAATGGGCCGGCCGGGTGCACCGATCGGTCCATTGCGATACAACGCGTACAGGGGTACAATGCGTACCGCGCACATTGAATGCAATGGGCCGGCCGGGTGCACCGATCGGGCCATTGCTGTTCAACGCGTACAGGGGTACAACGCGTACCCGCACACATTGAATGCAATGGGCCGGCCGGGTGCACCGATCGGTCCATTGCTGTTCAACGCGTACAGGGGTACAACGCGTACCCGCACACATTGAATGCAATGGGCCGGCCGGGCACACCGATCGGTCCATTGCGGTACAACGCGTACAGGGGTACAACGCGTACCCGCACACATTGAATGCAATGGGCCGGCCGGGTGCACCGATCGGTCCATTGTGGTACAACGCGTACAGGGGTACAACGCGTACCCGCACACATTGAATGCAATGGGCCGGCCGGGTGCACCGATCGGTCCATTGCTGTTCAACGCATCCCTGTACAAGTGACTGGCATATGTCACCATGCCTGTCTCAGATGAACATATGCCAGCCACAGATAGCTCCCAGGGAGTGAGGGGCACACCTACAACACCACAGCCTGTCCAAACTGTATCATAAGGCATGTAAGGCTGCATTTCCTATTGTGTGTATGTTGGTGTACATGTTGTCCTGTGGGTGTCACCTAGGGGCAGCCACTCCCAGGCTGTGCACGTGTTCATGGGGCCAGGATCCTGGGTGTTACGTGTACATGACCACTGTGATGTGCAACTGTTCATATCTGAGCATGTGCCATGGTCACATTTCACGGTGGTGTATGTGTATGTCATGTCACATACCCCGTGAGTCCCATGTGGGACGGTATGTTTGAGCCAGGGTGACCCAGTGGCACAATAGTGATGGTCCTCCACAGTCTGTGTGCATGTAGTGTTTACAATGTCTCTGATTTCATGTGCACAATGGGAGACAGTCTCCACATCCACGTTGTGTGTGCATGGACTTTGATGTTGTGCGTGTGTGTGTCACAGACGTCCATGTCTGTCCTGCAGAGGCAAGTGGAACCACTACCTGTGGGGGTCATGGTTGTTTTGCTGTGGTGTATACATGATACTCCATGTAATGCTAGTGTCCATGTGGCAATACAGGGTCCCTGGGAATGTACCTGTCATTGAGCTGTGATGCCTGGGGCACATCTGTCCTCACATGTCACTGTGGGGGTGATTGTGACATGGCAGCAGGAGATGGGAACTGTGACACGGCCTCATGATATCCAATGGGCCAACCTGGGACTTATTGATGCCACTTGTTGAACCGTGATGACAGATGTTGGCCATGTATGTACCATACATGTCCTTACGGAACTGCACACTTCATGTAGTTGTGCCTCATAATGATGTATGATGTGATATTGAGTGTGTTCAATGCCGCATATGTGGGGTGACTGACAATCTTGCTTTCTTCTCCTCTGCACTGCAGGGCTCCTGCTGTCCATAGACCATTCCCAGACCTGGCAACGATGGTGGAACGGGACAGCATCCGACGGTACCGCTTCACCAGGCAGCTGATTGAGGATTTGGCAGTGCAGTTGGCCCCACATTTGCAGCCTGGCCGGCCGTATCCTACAGCGCTGACCCCCAAGGTGAAGGTGATGGCAGCCCTACACTTCTTTGCCACCGGTACCTTTCAACATACTGTGGCGACTGCTGGTGGGATGTCACAGACCATGTTCAGCCGTGTGCTCCGCGATGTTTTGGAGGCAATGTTGCTATACCTGAACCGGTACATCTATTTCCCTAGACTGCAACGACTCACTGACGTGAAGAGTGACTTCTATGCCCTGGGGAGGATGCCGCATGTCATTGGCTCCATTGATGGGACACATGTGGCTTTGGTACCACCACAGGCCCAGGATCAGGCCTACCGTAACCGCAAGCACTACCACTCGGTCAATGCACTGGTGGTGTGTCTTGCAGATATGACCATCTCACACGTGTGTGCCCGTTTCCCTGGTTCAGCACACGATGCCTTTGTGATGAGGAGTAGTCGCATCCCCAGGATGATGGCACAGATGCAGAACCAGCGTGCCTGGCTTGTCGGTGTGTACTGACTTTGTGCCATTGTGTGTGATCTGATCTGTAGTATTCCGCCCACTTTTCCAAGTCAGCTAATGTGCACTTGTCTGTCCGTAGGTGACTCGGGATACCCCAACATGCCGTGGTTGCTGACACCCCTCAGGAACCCTGTGACACCAGCCCAGATGCGCTACAATGAGGCACATGGTCGGACCAGGAGAGTGATTGAGCGGACATTTGGTCTCCTGAAGAGCCGCTTCCGCTGCCTCGACAAGACAGGAGGGTCCCTCCCATATGCCCCAGCGAAGGTGTGCAAGATTATCATCGTCTGCTGCATGCTCCACAACCTGGCAGTGCGGAAGGAGTTGCCTCTCATCCAGGATGACAATGACCAACATCCGCCACCTGTGGAGGATCCTGGCCTGGACCACGATGCCAGTGATGATGATGATGATGGTGATGTCCGCACACAGCTCATCACCAACTTCTTTAGCTGAATGTGAGTATCCTGAGGTGTCATGTCAATGATGTGAGTTGGCATGATATGTGTAGGTGGTGCTCTGGTGCTGTTGGAGTGTGTCCATGGGCTATTTGACTGGATGTGTGAGCGATGTGTGCTTACAGGTGGTCTGTACTCCCCAACAGTGTTGACATGCTAACTTGGTTCTGGGTGGGTATCTTGTAACATGTATTGTGCATGAGTTTTGCTGTTCTGTCCTGTTCTCCATTGCTTTTGACTGTGTGTCATTTCTGTCCTTCACAGGGTACTTTCAGATTCGTTTGGTCAACTGTGTCCACCGACGACGTCATTGTACTTCCAGGGTGGTAGCTGTTGTGTCCCTACAGGTGATGTGCGCCACACCCATGGACTTCCTTCCTTCTACAGTTGTTGACTGTGTGCCCGCTGCCAGGTGGGATTACCTTGCATCTGTAGTGGTTACGACATGTTGCAACTGTGTAATAAACCTGTGCTTCACTTTGTGATGTGCGTTGTCTGTGGTCACACATTTGACTGCCATTTGCTTACTGCACCTGTGGGCTACTTGACTACAACTGGGAATAGGTGTGGTGTCTGTGCATTGCACCGTCTTTCCTGGCAACATCAGTGTAGGCAATGAGTCAGATGGCCTAGGTGTGTATGTGTTGTGTAGCCCTGGTGGTGTGTCTCCCTCATATGTGTCACGTTGCCATTACTCACATGCCTGTGTTGTACTTGCTGTTGCAGTTCGCATACACAGTGTAATTTTGCAGTTCATCACCCCCATGACAGCACCCACGTTGGAATCACAACAGAGGCAAGTATGGTGTATTAGTGTGTTTATTGTGATACATTTGTGTGAATAGTGCATAGGATGGTTAGTGCTGTACATTTATATTGCAATCAGAAGTTCCTAGATGAATTGAAAGTCCTGGTAGACAAAATCCCCAGTATCGGGGCCACTGTTGTCTGAGACATTGGTCCGACTTGTACTCCCCATGTCATGTGTGGGAGTTGTGTTGCCGTCAACAGGATGAACAGTTTGCGCACAAAGGTGAACATCCAGAACAGGTTCAGGCTTCCTGGGGGTTGCACTTGGCCATCGGCCTCTCACTTGCCCCTCCTCGGACGACCCCTCTTCTTTGGGGGGCCCCTCAAGTACAGGCTGCTGCGGTGCAGGGGACTCTCCGCCAGAGTCATCCTCCCTCCCTGTGGCAGTTGCAGTTGTTTCAGCACCAGATGTTGTTGGCACACAGGGAGGTGTAGACTGGTTGCTGTTCATCTGGCGGAGGCATTATAATATGTCCCTATGCACCGCCGTCATCTCTTGCAGTGTGTCCCACTTGGACTCCACGCGGGACATGTGTGAGTCCAAGCGGGCATGATGGGCAGCCTGCTGCTGTTTCATGTCCCTGAGGAGCCCCACTACCTGGCTGAGATCTCCGGTGCTGGACTGGTACGCATCGGCTATGCGTGCCAGTTGTGGGTCATCATGCACACCAGACACCTCTGCAAGCAGCGACCTCTGTCTCCCACCCCTCCCACCACCCCTGCCGACATGTGCAGTGCGTGCAGTGGCACGCACAGATGACCCTGGTCCCCCTTGGGGGTTGGTGGTGGTGGTGGTGTCCATGGCCCCACGTTGGTCCAGGGTCCCTGTGCTGGTGGTGCTCCTTGTTCTGTCCATGTCGGCAGGGATGGTATTTGTGGTGACAGTCGTTGGAGGGGTGGGTGCAGGGGGTGCAGCTGGTAGTCCTGCTGGTGCTGCATGTTGACTTGCACCGGAGGTGCCAGGTTGGTCTTCTTCATCCGAGGAGGGCAGAGGCTGTTCGACACCAGTGAGCTCCGTATCCTCTTGAGCCTGGGACTGGGACTCCTCAGCGTCTGCTGCTGTGTCCCCATCATCACCTGTTTTTGGGAGACACACACAATGTATGTTATGTTTCTGCAGGCATCAATGGTTGACACACCTGACAGTTGTGACTGTGCCTCTGGGTGCGGGCCTGTACATTGCATTGTCCTAAGTTGTTACAGTCAGGGGTTGATATTGGTGTAGCACATTGTCCTGCATTATTTGGGCATTTCTATGTATTTGTTGGGGTGTGAACATGGTCTGCATTGGTTGTATTTGGTTGACAGCCGGCCCTCCTTCCCACCCAGCCAGTCAGTTATCCCACCATGGACTGTGCTTGCATTGCAGGGAGTGAAAGTTGTCTTTCAAGATGTCAGTCAGTGGTGTCCTGCTGTTGGTTGTTGCACAGTTGCCAGCGGGGCCTTGTGCTCCCCACAGCAGTTGCCAGTGTCAGCCATCTTGTCAGTTGTTTTCCACTCCCTGTGATGTGAGCATGGTTCAGGGTGGTGTTGATGGGACAGTTGTGGGGGTGAGCTATGTCTGTGACTATGACTCCCATCATGCTATTGCCTCCACCCCACTTCCCAGCATTCCCATACTTACTTGCTTTTGTGGGGAGTTCAGTGTGTGTGGGTGTGAGAGCAATGGCAAGATGGCTGACAGTGGTGTCCTGCTGTTGGTTGGTGTGCAGTTCCCAGCATGCCCTTGTGCTCCCCACGACACAGCACCAGTGTCAGACATCTTTGATGGGCCTTTCCACTCTCTGTGGGATGTGCATGCGTGAGTGTGAGCTTGCTGGGCCATGTGGTGGGGGATGTTGAGCTGTGACTACGACTCCCATCATGCTATTGCCTCCACCCCCTTCCCAGCATGCCCATCCTTCCTTCCTTTTGACTCTGCTTCCCTGTGGGGTGGGCTGCCTGTGCTGACAGGATGGCTGGGAGTGTTGTCCTGGCAGTTGTTTGGCTAAAAGTCCCAAGAGTGTCCCTGTGCTTCACACAACATAACCCAGGGTGGTGGTTCTTTGTGGGATCTTGAGTTAGGATGTGAGGCATTGCATTCTCCCAGGTGGGTTATGTGGAGTTTGTGTTGAGGGGGTGTGTGAGGGGAGGTGCTTGTGACTATGGTCAGTGCTGCAAGTCCTCCTTCCCACCCAGCCAGATATCCCACCATGGAACGTGCTTGCATTGCAGGGAGTGGAAGTTGTCTTTCAGGATGTCAGTCAGTGGTGTCCTGCTGTTGGTTGTTGCACAGTTGCCAGCGGGGCCTTGTGCTCCCCACAGCAGTAGCCAGTGTCAGACATCTTGTGAGTCCTTTTCCACTCCCTGTGATGTGAGCATGGTTGTGAGTGGTGTTGATGGGCCAGTTGTGAGGCTGAGCAATATCTGTGCCTACTACTCCCATCATGCTATTGCCTCCACCCCCTTCCCGAGCATGCCCATCCTTCCTTCCTTTTGACTCTGCTTCCCTGTGGGGTGGGCTGCCTGTGCTGACAAGATGGCTGGGAGTGTTGTCCTGGCAGTTGTTTGGCTAAAAGTCCCAAGAGTGTCCCTGTGCTTCACACAACATAACCCAGGGTGGTGGTTCTTTGTGGGATCTTGAGTTAGGATGTGAGGCATTGCATTCTCCCAGGTGAGTTATGTGGAGTTTGTGTTGAGGGTGTGTGTGAGGGGAGGTGCTTGTGACTATTGTCAGTGCTGCAAGTCCTCCTTCCCACCCAGCCAGATATCCCACCATGGAACGTGCTTGCATTGCAGGGAGTGGAAGTTGTCTTTCAGGATGTCAGTCAGTGGTGTCCTGCTGTTGGTTGTTGCACAGTTGCCAGCAGGGCCTTGTGCTCCCCACAGCAGTAGCCAGTGTCAGCCATCTTGTGAGTCCTTTTCCACTCCCTGTGATGTGAGCATGGTTGTGAGTGGTGTTGATGGGCCAGTTGTGAGGCTGAGCAATATCTGTGCCTACTACTCCCATCATGCTATTGCCTCCACCCCCTTCCCAGCATGCCCATCCTTCCTTCCTTTTGACTCTGCTTCCCTGTGGGGTGGGCTGCCTGTGCTGACAGGATGGCTGGGAGTGTTGTCCTGGCAGTTGTTTGGCTAAAAGTCCCAAGAGTTTCCCTGTGCTTCACACAGCATGACCCAGGGTGGTGGTTCTTTGTGGGATCTTGAGTTAGGATGTGAGGCATTGCATTCTCCCAGGTGGGTTATGTGGAGTTTGTGTTGAGGGGGTGTGTGAGGGGAGGTGCTTGTTACTATGGTCAGTGCTGTGAGTCCTCCTTCCCACCCAGCCAGATATCCCACCATGGAACGTGCTTCCATTGCAGGGAGTGCAAGTTGTCTCTCAGGATGTCAGTCAGTGGTGTCCTGCTGTTGGTTGTTGCACAGTTGCCAGCAGGGCCTTGTGCTCCCCACAGCAGTAGCCAGTGTCAGCCATCTTGTGAGTCCTTTTCCACTCCCTGTGATGTGCGCATGGTTCATGGTGGTGTTGATGGGACAGTTGTGGGGGTGAGCAATATCTGTGACTACGACTCCCATGATGCTATTGGCTACACTGACTTGCCCAGCATACACAGAATTCCTTTCTTTCAGTGGTCTTCACTGTGTGTTGGTGTTGTAGTGGTGGCTACATGTCTGGATGTGTTTGTTAGTTATATTTGTGCCACTGCCTAGCTGTAGTTGTAGTTGTGTTTGTACATGTGATGACACGGTTAAATGTAACTTTGAGATGGCATGTGTTGTGTTTATCTGACTGACATACACATTTTGGGATGATTCTGTTCTGGTTGCTGTGTAATTGCTAAGAGTGCATGATTTGACTCTCCCCTTGACAGTGATGTGTGTGTGTATTGTGGCAGAATATTGTGTATATTTGTTGTGTACTCACCAGGCTCTGGGATGTTTTCTAGTCCATAGACGCTCACTGGCGGAAGGATGGCCCGCACCTTCTCCTCCCAGGGCCTGAGGTATACTGGCTTGGCAGGAGGGCCACTGCCGGTGTATTGGCTCAGGAGGTAGTCCTTCTTCAGCAGCTCCCGTACCCTCCTGCGCACGTCATACCACCTGTTCTGGATGTCAGTCTTTGTGCGCAGACATGGTGATTGTGCGTTCACCCTGTTGATGATCCTTTCCCACATCTTTGTTTTCTGGGAGATGGGTGTCTGTTGGACCAGTGCGCCAAACAGCTGTGGCTCTACCCTGAGGATCTCGTCTACCAGGACTTCCAATTCACAATCTAGGAACTTGTGATTCTTCTTTGGGGGCATGGTGATGGGTGGTGATGGTGAGTAATGTGTGTGTTGGTGTGCAGGTGAAGGTGTGTGAGTGTGTGTTTTGCTGGGTGTATGTGAGGTAGCTATTTGTTGGTGTGCTGATGGTGTGTGGCTTGTGTGAGGGATGAGCTGTGGGTGTGTGGTTGATGTCTGTTGAGTGCTGGCAGGTGAATAGCATTTGCAAAGGATCATGGTTGGGATTTGTGTCCTTTATATGGGTGGAGTTGTGGGTGTGTCTTTGTTCTCTGTCCCCACCCCCAGTATTTATTGGCTTTGTAATTGCTTGTTTGGCCTTTTTTTGTGTATTTTCCCTTAGTACTTTCTGTGCATGTTGGAAACGTTCTTGTGACTGAGTCGGACCCTGCAGTTGTCTTGTACGGTCTTCTCCGTTTCGTTCACGCTGTGTTTGTGCAATTTTCTATGCTGCGTACGCGTCGGTCGCTGTGTTTTGTGTTACTTCGGCTCGCAGTTTTGTATGCGTGTCGGTCGTACGGCTTGTCCTCCGTACGACTCGGTCGTGGTTTTCGCGCCTTGCATCGTACTTTGCGGTTTGGAGTTCGCGGGTACGTTTCGGTCGGATTTGTTCCGGGTGCGTGTCGGTCGATTCGATTTGCGTGTTTTTCCGGCCGGATTGCTGTTTTCCGTGCGGCTCGGTCGTTCGGCTTGGGTTCCGTACGTGTCGGTCGGATTTTGCACGCTTTGCATCGTACTTGGCGGGTCGGGCGCCACAGGTACGTGTCGGTCGGAATTAATTCCGGCTCCGAGTCGGTCGGTGCTTTTTCCGGCCCGAATCGGAATCGACCCCTAAATGTGTGTGTACATGTAATAACAGTATCCATGGTTCCGTGCTGAGGCCTCAATCAGGCTGTCATTGTTTATCCTCTTGTGATAGCCATGTCGCCTTACAGATGAATAACAAACCACAACATATGCACAATGTATGTTAGGCCTTGTTCTTAATGTTTAAGGTGTAGTAATAATGTGCCTACGAAGTGGAAATGTAAGCAATGTGGTTTCTGAGAAACTAATCCTGCACTGTCAAGCAAGCAAATGTGTGTCAAAAGTTATTGTCCAGAAAAGAAGGGAACTTAAGAAACGTGTGCATGAAAAATGGCAGTGTTTCTTCCCGGGCCTAACTCAGCCACATGACAGTCCCACAGTTCTCCTTGAACTATTGATCTTACAGCCTTCTAAAACCATGTTTACTTGTCTGACATCAAGAACTGCATGGCCATTTAGAAATGACTCCACTTGCCTAATATCTTCTTTTGGGGGTGGTGCAAGTTTTAGTTCTCTATGAGTTTCTTTATTTGATTAGAAAAGAACGTAGCCACTGCTTTTGGCTTCACAGATCCCTCATATAGAAATCCCACTTGCTTGATGTCACTAAAGGTTATATCTTTTAGGGATATATATGTATGGAAGAACTCGAGTAGGTTTGACCTATTTAGCAGTCTCATCTTGCCAGCTCTCATCCCTTTTTTGGCAAGAGCAGAGCTAATAGCTCAGCAAATTGTTGCTGTCTCTCAGCATATCTACGTTTATTAGTTTTATCGATGTTGGTTCTAATAAAACACCTGAGGTTATTAGTTTTGGCAGTTATGGCAATGGTATTCCCATCTGACATCCTCTGACTTTCCTGGATTGGTTCCACAGTCCCACTTCAATGGGCCGATGATGTTATTCAAATGTTGTTTATGGCACTTTTATAGATATATCTACCATTGCTCAGTTGACCAACACCCCCAGGGAACCCCTAAGTTCTGGGCCTTAAATTTCCCACTTCCTTCCTTTCTTGAAATGGCTTTTCTGATTTCATTAGAAGACCAAAGGCTATCATTATGCAATAACTTTTTATTGCTGCCCCAACATGCAGCCCTTTAACGAACATAGTATGCATCATAAACAAAAATGTTCCATTCTGGAACCAATGAACAACATATATGTCCTCTTCCTCTTTTATTCCCTGCTTCTCAGTCAGATAAGTATCACGTTTGCTATTGGTTGTTCCAGGACCATTTGTTACTGTTTTACTGTTTTATACTATTATAATTTTCTTCAGCAATGCTATGTATGTCACTTGTATACATAGACTTTTCTCTTCAGTGCAGTTAGTTCAGCTAGATGTGACAAAAGATCTCTTGGAGAGTCCAGGGGGCATATCTACAAGGGCATTGCGCCACAGGAACATCACTTTAACGACGTTCCTGTGGCCCAATGCCCTGCTCCATATTTACAAAGTGGCGTTAAGACACTTTTTGTGGCTTAATGCTGCTTTTTAAATATGGTACCCCCTCACGCAGATATCTGCATGAAAGGGGTTTGCAATGGGTGTTGCTGTGGGTATTCCACAGCAACACCCATTGCTTTTGACGCTGCCCCAGATTTACAAGGATCTGTACATCTGGGTAGTGCCAAAAACTAATGCCATGCAAGAGCAGGCGTTAGAATGGCGAAACAAGGAGAAATGCTTTTATTTCCCTTTGTTTTTGCTTTTTCTATGTGTGCTTGAGTCTGCAAAGAAATAGAAAGAGAAAAACACCATTAATGATTGTTTATGTGCAGGAAGGTGTCCCTTTCTGCACATAAGCAATCATTAAATAATGATGATTTGCTACTTCTATGTGTGCTGCATTCTACAGCACACATAGAAGTAACAAATAGCCACTATGGATTGATTATGTGCAGGAAGGGACACCCACCTGCATATAAACAATCATTCCCTGCAACACATGCACCCTTGCTCTGGGGTGCAAGGGTGCCTGCGTTGGCGCCGGGCAGCTATTTTTAGCACCAGCACTAGGGGAAACATAGGTTGTAGTAAATACTTTGCATCCCTACGTTTTGGAAATGTCGGAGCGTGGTGCTGCCAAATCTGGCGCAGATCTGCACTCTGACATTTTGTTGTAAATATTCCCTTAGGTTTCCCCATAAATGTGGAGAAGTCAATCTTGTTACCCAGCCATTTCTTGGAGTTTCTAGGATTTGAGGTAGATAACCTACAAGCCCAGTTTCTTTTACCCCAGAAAAAGGTAAAGAAAATAAGAAAAGAGGTGAGTTATATCTTAGGGAAGGAGGTTGTGATTCTTAGAAACTTAGCAAGGACCATGGGTCTACTAACCTCTTCAGTTCAGGGTATTTCCCTGGCTCCCCTACATTACAGTGCCCTCCAGAGGCAAAAGACAGTTGGTTTACGCAGAGGTGTTTGATATGTGGATTCGATAAGTTTATCCCCAGAGGCTCGTTTGGCCCTCCAGTGGTGGCTGGATACCCTGGAATCTTGGACGGCAAAGCAATTTTTTGGAATGTGCCAGAGTTTACCTTAGAAACAGATGTCAGCACTCTAGACTGGGAAGCTCGTAAAAATGACCTGGAGACGGGGGACATTGGTCATGTCAAAAGAGCTCTCTTCATATAAATTGTCTGGGCTGAATGGTCTAGAGTTTCAGACACCTACTGGCAAGCATTGTGGACCTGATTAATTTGGACAATGTCTCAGCAGTTTCTTACATGAGTCTCCTAGGTGGTTCCAAGTCAAAACAAATGGCGGATTTGGCAAAAGACGTGGTATTTTTGCTGGGAACACAAATTATCTCTGACAGCGGGTCATATTCCAGGCACAGAGAATCTGAGGGCAGATTGGAACTCTCACCATCGCAGAGATTACAGCTATTGAGCCCAGTGATTTTCAGGAAGATCCAGAGGGTTTGGGGCCCATTAGGTTTAGCTCAGCTCATCCATCAGGTGTTAAGGTTCTTCAGTTGGAGAGCAAACCCGGAGGCTCTGGGGTCTCCAACCTTTTCTTTACTGAGGGCTACTTATGTTCAATGAACCCATTAAGAGCTACTAATATTATTAGTGTTGTATAATTTAATTTGTTTTATATTTATATGTATAATAATTCAACCAAGCAAAAACTTTCTGATTTATTATGTTGTGCTGCACACAGGTGAGCTTCTCAGAGGTAGCTGGGGAGCTACAGAAAGTAGCTCACGAGTTACTGGTTGGAGACCCTTACAGTAGATGCTTTCAATCAGTATTGGAGTCTAGGGGGAGTTTATGCCTTTCCACCTTTCACCATGATTCAGAGGGTTCTCTGGAAAGTGTGGAAGGAGAGGTACAATCTAGTACTAGTCACACCCTTTTTGATTTCCCAGGTTTGGTTGCCAGGGGTGATGGGACTTGCAGTGCACAAGCCCTTCCTTCTTCCAGTTCATCATGGTTTGCTGATAGGTCCAGATGGGGATAAACATCCGTTAGTGGTAGAAGGGAAGTTGGACCTTTTTGTTTGGAAGATATCCAGGGTTCTGCAAGATACTCAGTACTTTTTAGAAAGGCTAAGGATTTATTGGATGAGTCTTGAGCACCAGGAACTAGGAAAACATACAAAGGGGTTTGGTGCAGATGGTGTTGTTGGTGCATGGAAGGGGATCTGAAACCCTTGGAGACCCCTGTAACCAATTAGCTAATTAATTAGTGGAATTGTATCAGTCTGGTTTGTCTTACAGGACTATTAACTGCCATAGATCAGGAATCTCAGCTGGTTACGCTCTCTTGAGGGAAACCACAGTTGGCAACAACTCACTTATTTGTAGATTAATGAAGGGCATTGCGATCAATCGACCCCATAGACTGAGTTACACTTCTCTTTGGGATGTAATTTTGGTCTTCAAACTTTTTGATGAATGGCCAAGTAACCAGTATCTTTCCTTGAGACAGATTTCTCAGAAATTGGCTACTCTTCTTTGTTTGGTATCATTCAGAAGGGTTTCAGACGTCAAAGTGTTTGAAATTTTCAGCAGGGTTCATTCAGAAGATGGTGTTCAATTTGATATCTGGAAGAGGACAAAAAACATGTCCAGTCATATTTACTATCCAAGTTTCCAAGATTGTCCCAAACTTTGTGTGGTAGACTGCATGAGAGTTTGTGAGCATAGGATGATTGAATTTAGACATGATGATGAGTATCAATTATTGATTTCGTATGTGAAACCACACAAGGTAGTATCTACCCCTACGATAGCTAGATGGGTTAGGACAATTATGAGTGAGGCAGGTATAAATGTATCTCTCTTTGGTGTCTATTCAGCTAGGGGCGCAATGGCCAGTAAGTTATTTTGGGTGGGTGGCACCCTTTCTGAGATCCTCAAAGCGGCAGACTGGTGGAATGGCAGTACCTTTGCAAATTTTTATTTGAGACCAATTAATCATGTGAGCAATTAAGGAGTCGACAGCTTTAAACATGCATAATGATAGCCTCCGGTTTTGTAATGAAATGCCAATTCTCCAATTAACATGCAAAGAAAATCTTGATTTTTATTAAAGACTAGCCACCTCACCCACCTGTGGTTGAGCCAATAGGGTTGGGTAAAAGGAAAATGACAGTTTAAACTGCTTTGCAGTGTTTTAAAAATAAGTTAAATATTATGAAGTTGTATAATATTACGTTGCAGTGTATGTATTTTTTTGCGATTTCTTAACATTTTCTCTTTTTATAGGAAATATTTCTTAAATGAATTACACCTCTGTGAGTCTTTGGAATTGTTCCTGTTGGCGCCTGTTGTCGTTTTCTTCTGTATTACATCACGTTCTTCAAGTCACAGTCTAAAAGAGAAACAGGATTGTTGCTATCGACATATATGTTGTGCATTGGTTCCAGAATGTTCTACTATGTTCTTTAAAGGACTGCATGTTGAGGCAGCAATAAAAGGTTATTGCATAATGATAGCCTCCGTAGTCTTTAATGAAATCAAGATTTTCTTTGCACGTTAATTGGAGAGTCGTCATTCTCCCTTTTTTGGGCTTGCTCCTGACCAGAATACTTCCCAACGTCTTTGATCTTTTTACTAGTGGCAGAATCTTTTCCCTTTGTATGCAATTCACTAAAATTAGGCTTTATCACCCTTTTACTATTCGTTTGTATCTCCCTTTGCACCTTAAGGTTTCCCTTAGGGTTTCTTATCTTTTGTAAAACTTCTGGTCCCTCCTTCCCTTTAGAATCCTTTTATAGAAAACATAGTCTCCCCTTTTCTTTACTAGCTATGGGACTCTGGACACAAAAATATCTGAGGTACCCCTCACTCTTACTTCATTCTCCAAATGCCCTATTGTTATATTCAAATAATTCACGGACCCCACTGGCTGCACTAAGGAGAGCATGCATTCATTAAAAGCTTTCAATTCAATTGCAATACAGTTGAGATACCCAGTTAGTTTTTTTGATTTATCATTATTAACCACTGTTACTTCCAGAAACCAGAGTTTTCTGCATCAGTAATAATACATCATCGAGAGACACCACCCCCCCATATGCTGCATAAATATCTAAATTTGGTGTATATAACTGATTTGATTGTTCCAATAGGGAGGGATTTAAGGAGCAATTAACATATTTCTTGCTTTTGTCCCTTCAATCCTTTTAGAGAGACTGTTCTTCCTGATGCTTCTGTCTACTTCCCACAGATGGAATTCCTATCTGTTCATCATCTATTTGGGGATCAGACATATTTGCCTGCAAAATTACTGATGATGAAGATAATCGTGGTTCTGGTACACATAGGGAGTCCGTACCCTGTTGAGAGACAAAAAGACTTTCCTCCAAACTACTGGTTTTCTTACACCTGTTTCCAATGGATGCCTTAGATGCAAAAAAAATCTGCTTTTAACAAAATGTGTCCCCACAAATTCCTTTATGAATGCAACCAGCTGGGTTATATCTTTAGAGACTGGAGAGATCAAATTCCTAAACGCTGGGGGAGGGTTCTGTACCGGGTGCTATCTGTTGTACGCACCCATCACCCTCAAATGGGGTAGTTGCTAAATATCCCTTTTCATCCAATACCTCCACAGTTCTTCCTTTTACTGGTGGAGTTAGGACTTTTTTGTATGACTTCCGCCTTGCTCCTGACTTGCTCCTGACATTGCTTCCAAACAATTGGGTTTTAATATAAAAGACTTATTGCAAAGACCCCCCACTTTTACTTTTCCTTCCTGAGTTCAGTTTTGTAAGTACACAAGTCCACTTATTGTCAAAACCTTGGGTTTTAGATGTGTCCGTAAGTAAGCTCCTGAGATGATCCAGGCTCAGTGGTGCTGCACACGCACACCTTCTTTGTTTTGCCCTCACAACCAGAAGGGTTGAAGTGTTACTAGTAGTGAAAATTTACTAACCTTGGCCAAAGATGGTCTCTGGCCTCTCAGTCCCACAAATTTACTGGCTCCACTGGTCTGCCTTGCCACTCACTTCTGACCTGACTACACCAAGCCTGGCTACACCAAGCCAGCCACCCTGCGCCACCTACTCACGCCTCCTTCAAAAACACCCCAGCACCTAAGCTCTCCTTCACTACCCCACGTACAATGCTATTTACTGACGACCACTCTACCACCCCCTTTAGGGCTTACCTCTTCTTTCATCGCTGAATGGATCCTTCAGAGAGAGAGAGAGAGAGAGTAGTAGGGTGTAGAGAAAATTTTCCTCGAAGGTGGGAAGTTGGGAGGAGATTTGAGAGGAGGCTTGGAGGGCTAAACAGGAGAGGGAACTAGCAGAGCAGCAAGCAACAGAGTGGGCCGTGGGGAGTACGAGCTCCTAGCTTTATGCAACAATGACAATGGCAGTAATCCCAGTAGGCGGGCTTGGACACCACGGACGGCTGCCTTGGGTTTGGGGCGGCTGCAACTCCTTCTCCGCAGGCCCCACGGGCCCCAAATCTCCTTCGAACCTCAAGCCAAATTGCAATTAGGTGGGTATGGGTTAAGGGCTGCACACCTCACTGCTGCAGTCTCCCATGCAACCACATCTCCACCGCAGCCACAGCTTTCTGCTCAACAGAGGCTCTGAGACGTCTGATATAAGTGCTAATATTTCACATTTACCGCAAATCAGAACTGGGACTGCAGCAGGTTCGACCAACTCAAAATGACACCTGTGAATAACAAATCTAGAAATGTTACACAGAGGACGAAACTGAAAATCCATAGGCCACTTTTGCTGATGTCTTCACCACTCACCACTACTCAACTCCATCACTACATAAATGCATGTCATGTATGTGCAGCAGACATTTTTACAGTAAAACTTTTATTGATCACTCATTGTATTTTGAAATATCTGCAGAAATGTCAAAGCCATATTTATCATGACTTGAGATAATGTGCTTTCCATTTTCAGAAAAATATCGATTCCCTGCTTTTTTTTAAAAGACGCACAGTTCTAGAGTACAACCTTCTGCTTTGGTTTGTATGTATAAATACATTATTTTACATTACGTTGAGCAGCTCAGCATTTGACATGCTTTGTAAATTGTTCCTACCAAGGCCCTTGGTAGTGTTTGTCAATTTGAGAAACTGTCAAGTATTTTTTAATTGGTCTGTGCCTGCTCCCGGTGTGGCTCTGCAGGCTGGAGTGGCACACAGAATAGCATGTACAGGCGCGTATGGAACTACACATGTGCAGGGATTAATTGTCCCCTGAATGACCCAAGACTCATGGGCTCTTCCATCTCAGCTGGATGTCTAATATGGCCTCTGGCGTGAACATAATCTAAATTCATCTGAGCTCTTGACACATTCCAAACACATTTATAAATAGTCCATGATCTGTTTCTCTTTATTGCAGTATTTAGTGCTCGTGTCCAATCTTTTGAATACAACATTGATTGGTTGTGGCATTTTCGTTTAGCCTGACCAAGAGTGACAGAGCCTGGCCTTCCTCTGATGGAATCTCCATTTGTGATTACGTTTCACGGATTATTTGGGCAGTAGAATTATTATCTTCATTTGACACAAAAGTTGACGCTTTAAATATCTCTTATGTTCTTTACATGTGCGCTTGCCTGAGTTTTTGCATCAAATGTTGCAAGTTTTCTACATCACAATGAATGGACACTCTTATTTACTTTTTTATTTATGATGTTATTAGGAATTATTTTAGATCTCTCAGACGGCCAGTTCTCACACCAAAGCACTGTCCGGGAACAAGGGTGCGGGGTAGAAAAGTGGTTTGAGAACAGGATGTCACATTAAGTGAAACGAATAGTCTGGGTGGATGCAATGCAGTAGATAAGGGGGGAGTGAGCTTGGTAGTTGTTAGAAATGGGGGTCTCTAGTTGGCCATGGCTGGCGCCAATGTCCAAATAGGGACCTTTCTTCCTAAATCAGGGCAAGTGGGCTACCCCCTTTGATAACCCCTGCTCAACCCTGTGGTAACGTAGCACAAGCAGTTAGGCCTATCTCAGAGGCAGTGTGTGAAGCATTCATGACCATGCACAATAAGGCAGTAACGACACCACAAAAGGACACAACTCAAGTAGGTATAGAAAAAATAGTATCTTTATCTAAGGTTTAGTACGAGACTCTCAAAAGCGTTTTAACCAGTCACAATGCACGTAACTCAGTAGGGACTTAAAAAGGCAATAACGTGTTCACCAGAACGTGGCACTGACTGAGTTCAAGGCCTGGGTCTACACGACCCGTTGCGCACCAGATACCTGCCGTTGGACGGGGACACAGCACGTAGCTTCTCGAAGAAGCGGAGACGGTGACAGGCGGACTCCCAGCGACCACAGTTCTCGATGGCAGTGGTCCGCAAAGTGCACTCACAATGATTCGGGCACTCGGGGACAGGCGGGCTCCCAGCGGCAGCAGCACGCGGCTGCGGCGGTCCGGGCTGGTGGTGGCGATGACTCTCGTCATGCAGCTCTGTGGTGGGCTCGCGGCGGCAGCAGCGCTCTCCTAGCTGCGGCGGCCCACGGGACAATTCACGATGGTGCACGGTTGACAAGGACGCGGGCACTCAGCGGCAGCAGCTCTCTCTTAGCTGCGGCGGCCCACAGGACAAATCCCAATGATGCAAAGTTAGCAAAGGTGCGAGCACTCCGCGGCAGCAGCTCTCTCTTAGCTGTGGCGGCTCACAGGACAAATCACGATGATGCAAAGTTAGCAAAGGTGCGAGCACTCAGCGGTGGCAGCCCTCTCTTGGCTGCGGCGGCTCACAGGACAAATCTCGGTGATGCAAAGTTAGCAAAGGTGCGAGCACTCCGCGGCAGCAGCTCTCTCTTAGCTGCGGCGGCTCACAGGACAAATCACGATGATGCAAAGTTAGCAAGTGTGCGAGCACTCAGCGGCGGCAGCTCTCTCTTAGCTGCGGCGGCTCACAGGACAAATCACGATGATGCAAAGTTAGCAAGGGTGCGAGCACTCAGCGGCGGCAGCTCTCTCTTAGCTGCGGCGGCTCAAAGGACAATCCACGATGTTGCACAACTAACACAAGTGCGGGCATCCAGCGGCGGCAGCTCTCTTAGCTGCGGCGGCAGGGTTTCAGCGAAGGTTCTGAGGATTCAAAATAAGGCGGGCACTCAGCGGCGGCAGCTCTTTCTTAGCTGTGGCGGCTCACACAGTTTCAGCGACGGTTCTGAGGATTCAAAATAAGGCAGACACTCAGCGGCGGCAGCTTTCTCTTAGCTGCGGCGGCCCACGCAGTTTCAGCGAAGGTTCTGAAGATTCAAATTAAGGCGGGCACTCAGCGGCGGCAGCTCTCTCTAGCTACGGCGGCCCCCACAGTTTCAGCGAAGGTTCTGAAGATTCAAATTAAGGCGGGCACTCAGCGGCGGCAGCTCTCTCTTAGCTGCGGCGGCCCCCACAGTTTCAGCGAAGGTTCTGAAGATTCAAATTAAGGCGGGCACTCAGCGGCGGCAGCTCTCTCTTAGCTGCGGCGGCCCCCACAGTTTCAGCGAAGGTTCTGAAGATTCAAATTAAGGCGGGCACTCAGCAGCAGCAGCTCTCTCTTAGCTGCGGCGGCCCACACACAGAGTTCACAAGGGTTACCAGTCCGCGTTCCTCACAGTAGGACTAGAGGTTCCGGATTACTCGACGGAGGCCTCACCTGCAAGTAGAATTCCTAGCAAAGGAATTCGGGCGGCTGACGGGGTGAAGTCTAATGTCCCTGAGACTTCAGCAGGAGGCGCTCTCAATTCAGGCCCTTGGGTAGTTTCTTCAGCAAGCTTGGTGAAAGTTTCAAAGTCCTTTCCTCTGTCCGCTCGGACAGAGTTTCGTCTTGACATCTAGAAGGAACACACTTGAAGCAGGTTTCAGCGCAGCGTTTTATACCTAAAAAGTCTTTGTTCTCTGCAGTCACAAATCACTGCATCCAGCCAGAACCAGTTCGGTGGGGTCGGGGAGCACTTGGTTTACGAGGCGACATCCTGCCCTTTGAGAATCTGGGGGTCTGCTATCAGACGCCCAGTGGGAGGTGGAGCCATCATTCACCTTGCCAGGCACGGCCCTGCTCAGATCAAAGAGTCACCCCTCTCCATACTCTAAATGCTGATCTCTCTCTCCAGCCAGGTCTGACCCAGCTGGCCCTGCTGCTCCAAAACCAGACGGCCAATACACACGCTAGCAAAGCCTACAGGAAAGCTGAGGCCAGAAAATACCTCGTTTCTAACAGAGGTATTTTCGAACACGGGCTACGCAAATAATCCTTACTAAAAGATGTATCTCAATGTCCTGAGCTTAAACATATCAAATTCGACGTTCCTATCAGGTTCCGGGGGGCTGGTAGGATTAGGGCATGTAATACTCAGCCTGCCCATTCTGGCCTATGAGAACGGATAGCCTCACAATAGTAAACAGTGAAATGGAGGGTAACTCGCTATTAGAACATGCTACACAGACATACTTTAAAAGCTGCTTCGGTGGGTAGTGCAAATCAGCGCTGCCGGCCCACCAGCAGTATTTGGTCTACCAGCCCTGGGCACACACAGTGCACTGATACTAGGGACTGACAGGTAAACCAAACGAGCCAATTATGATTATCCCAATTCATACAGTTATCTTTACGCAGGGAGCATTTGCGCTGTGTCACTGATTGGCAGTGGCACAGCGCCCAGAGCATCTAAATCCAGCCAACATAAAAGGTAAGAAGCGAAAAGAGGAAGGGCGACCCGCGCCAATGATGCCAGGTCTAACAGTAGTGAATGCATTTATCCAAATATGTTTGCATCGTATCTACAGGTTGGCAAACTACCAGCCAATCTCAGCATCAGGTTAGCTGGTGAGAAGGGAGCAGATTGACAAGATATTTGACCACATCACCCCCCATCTGAAAGCGCTCAACTGGCTGACTTAAGAAGCACGAATACAACTAAAAATGGCATGTATCACTCACAAAGCGATCCACTACAAAACACCAGCGTACCTAGCCCTGAAAATCATACTATCAGGAGGATGCCGTGTTTCCCGGAGTCATGGAGATCTATTACTGAAACCGGCCCTTTTCCGAAAGAAAAGAACCTATGACCGAGATTTCTCGGGTGCAGCACCAAGAATTTGGAACGCTCTCCCCCCTAACATCAGAAGAATTTCGTCCATCTCTGCCTTCAAAAATGAAGCCAAATCTTTCTTTATGAGCAAATTTCTTCCATAATCTAAGCAGACTCCACACTACCAGATCATACACATGCTACCTCTTATCGAACACTAACCTCATTTTGGTATTGTATATATGAATGTTAAAGCTCAAATGTTTCTTTCACAAATCATTGTACAATTACTCAGGACCGTGTAGCATAACTGTTTCTCGAAGCTTTCCGTGCATTATTTTTTGTTAGTAAATCTACATGGCATTCATGTTGTTCTAAGTTAAAGATATGTAAATGTAAAGCGCTCTGATACCCTACTCAGGGTCATGTTCGCGCTATATAAAACACCAAATAAATAAATAAATATAAATATTTATGTGCCTGGCTACAGATGGCATTGTGTCCCACTAGTGAACTTTGAATTTGTTGCTAGGGAAAACTGTCAGCTAATGCAAACACTTGCATTGACATCCAAATAGGAAACATACTACATGGATTAGGGCCTTCTACAAACATGAATAGGTATTTGTCTGGGAGCCAGGAATTGAAGCTGTTTCAGTAATCATGGTACAATAGAACTATTATGATTACCCACGGTTTAGTGACCACATGGATACAGTTGTGGGTTTAGCCCTCCTTAGGTAACCATGTAAATAGGACTTGATTTGGATCAAATAAGGCCAGTAGCATGATCTTTTAGATGTTCCGAAAGAAGGGATTGTGGTGCGTCCAGCTTCCAAGGTGTCGGACTCTATCACTTATGGCCTGATTTAGATCTTGGCGGACAGGTTACTCTGTCACAGATGTGACGGATATGCCTTCAGCCGAAATATAAATCTCATTATATCCTATGGGAATTTATATTTTGGCGGACGGGATATCCGTCACTTTTGTGTGAAGGAGTAACCCATCCACCAAGATCTAAATCAGGCCCTAAGCCTTTGTTGAGCAATGAAGTTTTTATTCAGTTTGATGAGCAGCATACTACAAGTGGTTTACATGTTAATACCAGCTTGTAGCTGTTCAGGATCTGTGCCAACACATTTTCACAATGTCATTATTGACCCTGTGAACGATTGCAGAGGTACTAACTAGAATATGTCTATAGACATATAGAATATAGTTCACAAACATTGCTGGTTCTATGGCGCGAGTGGCTTTATATTGCTATTCACGAGGGCAATATTTTATGTTAGGTTGAGTTATGTTATGTTATGTTGTGTTGTGCTGTTTTGTGTTGTGCTACATTATGTTATGTTATGGTATGGTATGCTAAGTAATGCCATGTTATGATACATAGTGTGTGGTGTTTAGAACATGTATTCAGTGCAATTGATGGTGTTCAGTTGCCACAAAATTGATATATTCATTTATTATATCAATGTACATAATATTTATATTTCTAAGAAAATATTGCTCCTGGCTTGTACCATAGTTGCAATGAGATTGTTTTAATGAAGTCTTGAGGTAAAACGTAGAGAATGAATTCTAGAACATAGAAGCAAGTCAGTTTGTAAATAACCATGATTTAAATTTGAATATTTTAGGCAAAGTGTGTTAATGGTCATTTGTCAGTATTCGCAAATATGATTTTAATTGTGACCCACAAGTCTCTAAGTTCATTGTAAACACACGGGGGTCGATTCCGATCTCGGTCGGTAGGGCTCCAAATCGGATTCGGCTTTACCGGATCCGAGTCGGAGGCTTTGTTTCCGACCGATTCGTACAGTCGCCCGAGCGAGCAAGTACGATGCGAGTGAACGCGAAATCGCCGACCGACTCATTTCCGGGTCAGAACCGCTCCGTCTGACTCGTTCGCACTCGATTCGTGGCGCGCAATGGAGACGTTTTACGACAGAGCCAGTACCTTTGCACGATCCGGACAGCCGGATCGAGTCGGAGCCTCCGACACGAAAAAGCTCCCGGACGCGGACTTCGGGGGTCCGTGCCGGACCCCCCTTCACCCGTAGCCGTACGAGTCGGACACAGGGGGGACCCATGGGTCCCCCCTATACATGCGTGTACGGTGCGGATGGCACCAACGCGTACCAACTATAGGGGGCCCCCTTGTGCGCAACGTACCCATTGAGTCAATGGGAGCCCATGTACACGTCGTACGACCGGCTCCCATTGACTTCAATGGGAGTCCGACCGAACCGAGTCCGGCAGCATACGGCCGCATCGTACTCGTTCGGTCGGACTGCAGGGGTCCGGCTCGGTCGGAAAACAATCCGGATCCGGATCGGTCGGAGAGCTTTCCTACCCAGATCGGAATCGGCCCCACTGTGTTACAGCTCTCACAGCAGGTTCACCTTAGGCAGGATGCTCAATTAAGGCTCTTTCAGACCTGACGTTATCAAACAACCTCAACAATTAATAGTTTTATGAATGACACTGCAACTATGACATTAAAAGAATCAAACATCCACCTAATCAATGATCCGGGTAAGGAAAACAAAATATATGCAATTTCTGGTATGAATCATGGTGTGAACAAAGTGCCTACTTCACCCAACGTGCAATGTTATGCACTTGCATTATTAATATCATATTGATAAGTTGGTGCTCCTCGTTTATTATACTAATACCTTGTCAGCTAAACATTAAAAATCAAAGCATACATTTGACTACGATTCACCTACCAAGCACTCAAGACCACCTTGCGTGGCCCTGAGTGGCTTGATAAATCTAGAGTAATGCAAATCGCTGCCTTGCATTGCCCTGCGGCAGAGAAGCGTGCCATGAGTGGAGCACTGATGTTCCAACACATCCTCCAATGGATTCTGACACAATCCTAGATTTACCAACATTGGTAAACCTGGGAATGCATCAGAATTGTATGCCTCCCCATCAGAGGCACAACGAGGAGAAATATCTTAATTAAAATGCCTCTGAGAATTATTTTTGTGCAGGAAGGTGCCACTTCTTGCACAAAAACAAACCTGCCTACAATGCAGTCACTCTGACACCATGATGCAAGGGTGCCTGCATTGACGATAGGCAGCCAAACGTGAGCCAGTGCTAGGAAAGGACAGGAATAAATCATATAATGGTAAATACAGCGCATTCCTGCCCTTTCACGTAGCGCAGCACAGTAAGGTGGCTTGCTGCATTGTGTGATTTTTTGATAAATATGGGACTTCATCCACTGGCTGCCTTGTGCTATATGCACATCCACCTAAAATAGGAGCACTTCTGTCCAAGAGATTGTGGGTCAATACTTTACTTTTATGCTTTTATATTTTTCAGTCATACTTGTGTTCCAGATCACAACTCTGGTGCAGTATTAATGCTGCACTAGAGATATGATCTGATCAGGAAAAAAACAAGCAAACAATAACACCATTTTTTTGCAGGTAGCGCCTAATACTGGCACAAACAATGACAATGAAACTCAAGCACCTAAAATATTTTTGGTTTTCCTTGTCTTCTAGAGTTTTACAGAAGGCAGAGAACCTGGCAGAAAACTCTTTGGATCCTATGATACATAGTATTTTTCTTTCAGAGGACTGTCACTTTCCATTATAGCTTGAGGTAGCAGGGATCTCAACATATGCTCTTCATATGTCTGAAATACATACTAGTCCCACAGTGGGATAGGTCAAAGAGGGAAATCAGACATATGCATATACTGGAATCATAGCTTGAGACCAGGGAACTCTAGGCAACCAGATAGAGGTGAGCTGTCAGTTTTAAGTCCCAGCTCAGGGGAAATTGGAAACATTTGTTTACTAATATTCCAATTGTCCACAGACCCTCAGGGACACCTCCTTGAGTACCAGTTTATTGTTTTCAGAGAGAGGCATAGTGTTCCTCTTCTGCTGTCAGGGCCACTTTCAAATGTCTAATTCCAAGTGAATCTGCTAATTTTTTCTAGAGCGACACACCTAACTTAGGGGTCTATTACGATGGCGGTCGGATGACCACCGCCGGGCCGGCGGTGGCGCCCGCCGTACCGGCGGTGGACATCCACCCACCATTGCAACCAGGAAAACCGCTGGTCAGATTAGGATGGCGGTGGGAAATTCCGACCGCCGCTTTACTGCCGGTTGCCATCCGCACTCCTGCCTGGCAGACGGAGAAGAACCGCAATAATGGTGGCAGAGCAGGCTCCGCCGGCAGGATTATGATGCCGGCGGTAGCCAGCCTTTCCTCAGCGGTCAGACCGCCATTGAAAGGCATGCAGTGAGTGTCTTCTGGGGGCCCGTTGCGGGCCCCAATGTGTTGGGGGGGTACCCATGGTCCCCCCTACATTTTCCTGTACCAGGTGGCAGGCACTGTGCAGTGCCTGCCACACAGTGCAGGGAAATGCAGGACATGCTCCTTTTGACATCGCGGCGGTGCTGCGTGCATCAGCAACCGCCGCAATGTTAAAGCCCGCAATCCGACCGCAGCAGTCAGATTTTGAGCATGGAACATCGTAATACGACCGGCGGTTATGTCGCGGGCCTTGCGGGCGGTCTTTTCCCGTTACCATGGTGGTCTGGGAGGTTTTCCGACCGCCATCGTAATAGGCCCCTTAATCTGGTGCACAGATATAATATCGAGTTTTTATTTTCGAGTACAAAAATATCGAGTTGGAAATATCGAAGGGACTGAATATCGACATCAAGAATATCGGTGACCAGAATATCGACATGAAGGTAAGAAATATCATTTTTGTTAATATCGAAGTCAGTAATATCGCTCGTAAAAATATTGTTGTTAATAATATCGATGTTTATATTAGTGTTATGTATTTTAGTATGTATTGTAAATGTATGTGTTCTATATTTTTTGTTAAGTATTGTATTTTTTTTAAATATATGTATTACATTTTTGGAAGTTATTAATTTTTTTAAAGTAAATTTAGCGTTTTAGTTCCGTAGCGGGTTGTGGGTTTATAGGGGAATAGGGTGGGAAGTAATTTAATTATAGTAAAACTAATAATAATTTTTAGAAATTATTAATTACATTTTGTGTTTTTATTCTGTAGCGGGTTGTGGGTTTATAGGGGAATAGGGTGGGATGTAATTTAATTATAATAAAATAATTATTCATTTTTATTTATTGGTATTGATAATTAATTTATGGTTTATTAATTATTCATTGGTAATTAATTTTTATTAATTGATTAATTGATAATTATATTAATTGAGTTATTTTTTTTGGAGCAGGTTGTGGGTTTATAGGGGACTAGAGTGGGAAGTAATTTAATTATAATGAAGTAATTATTAATTTGTATTTGTTATTATTTATATATAATTTATTATTAATTAATTATTAATTGGTTATTTAATTAAAAAAATTATTTAATTGATAAGTATGTTAATTTTAACCCGCTGCTATCCAACACTTTCCCTACAGTTACACTCTCTGGAGTGGATTAGTAATTTTACCCTTACGCTATCCAACACTTTCCCTACTGTTGCACTCTCTGGAGTGGGAATAGTAATGTTTACCCCTACGCTATCCAACACTTTCCCTACTGTTGCACTCTCTGGAGTGGGTATAGTAATTTTTACCCCTTCGCTATCCAACACTTTCCCTACTGTTGCACTCTCTGGAGTAGGAATAGTAATTTTTACCCCTACGCTATCCAACACTTTCCCTACTGTTGCACTCACTGGAGTGGGAATAGTAATTTTTACCCCTACGCTATCCAACACTTTCCCTACTGTTGCACTCTCTGGAGTGGGAGTATTATTTTTTACCCCTACGCTAGCCAACACTTTCCCTACTGTTGCACTCACCGGAGTGGGAATAGTAATTTTTACCCCTTCGCTATCCAACACTTTCCCTATTGTTGCACTCTCTGGAGTGGGAATATTCATTTTTACCCCTACGCTATCCAACACTTTCCCTACTGTTGCACTCACTGGAGTGGGAATAGTAATTTTGACCCCTTCGCTATCCAACACTTTCCCTACTGTTGCACTCTCTGGAGTGAGAATAGTAATTTTTACCCCTATGCTATCCAACACTTTCACTACTGCTGCACTCTCTGGAGTGAGAATAGTAATTTTTACTCCTATGCTATCCAACACTTTCCCTACTGTTGCACTCACTGGATTGGGAATAGTAATTTTTACCCCTACGCTATCCAACACTTTCCCTACTGTTGCACTCACTGGAGTGGGAATAGTAATTTTTACCCCTTCGCTATCCAACACTTTCCCTACTGTTGCATTCTTTGGAGTGGAAATAGTAATTTTTACCCCTACGCTATCCAACACTTTCCCTACTGTTGCACTCTCTGGAGTGGGAATAGTAATTTTTTCCCCTATGCTATCCAACACTTCCCCTACTGTTGCACTCACTGGAGTGGGAATAGTAATTTTTACCCCATACGCTATCCAACACTTTCCCTAATGTTGCACTCTCTGGACTAGGAATAGTAATTTTATCCCCTCCGCTATCCAATATTTTCTCTACTGTTTTAGTTAATGTAGTGTATAATGTATTTTAAAAAGATTAAAAATATTCTAATTTTTTGATTTGTTATTTATATTTTTTATATTTTTATTTATATTATTGGTGTATGTGTATATATATGTATTTATAATTTTAAATATGTTTTTTAACAATTTATAAGTTATTAAAATAATTATTTATGAATATTATTACGTAAGTATATATATTATATTTTATAAATATATATGTTTAATTTATTTTTAAATTATATGTATTAGTTATCATTTTAAACATTTTAAAATACTAGGGGGCCCATTACGATACCCGGCGTAAAAAAATCCGCCAGGCATGGAAGCGGCAAAAATCCGCCCGCGCACACCGCCTGAACACCGACCACGCCATTACGATTACACAAACCGAAAACCGCCATCGGCGGAAAAATCACACAAAATACCGCCCGCCAACGTCCGAGTCGGAGTCAAACCGCCCGCCACGGACGGAAACACGCACGACAACACAAAACCGCCCGCCCTCACGGCCGACACACCGCACGTGAAATTACGATCGCACCGACATGAGCGCGGAAAAACCACAAATATACCGCCCGCCAGCGCAAACAACGCCGATGAGAATCGACACGGCAGAAGCCATGGCGCCCACGTACCTGCACAGAAACCATCCGCACACAAAACCAATAGCACACAACATGGCCAACAAGACCACACAGCAAGGCACGCACAAATACACAAGCACAGTACACATCCCGAAAACACCCCCGGACAAACAAAAAATACAAAGGCCAGAACCCCAGACACAACACACCTGAAAACAACAGACCATGAGGACACACCCACATAGGTGAGTACAAAAGCAGCACTCCCACAGACCACAACCCCTTGCTACATTGCAAACCAGAGAGGAGAGGAGAGGACACAGTGACACAGCAAGGACAGCAGCACACCACAGAAACGCACACATCACTACCACCACCACCACCACCACCACCACCACCACCAAACACCGGCACCACAAACCCCCTGCACATTACACAACACACACCGCACCAGCACCACAAACACCATGGCACCACAAAGAATGCCCAAGTACACGCCCATTGAGCTGACGGTCATGGTCGACGAGATCATCAAGGTGTACCCACAAATCTATGGGAACATGGTCCAGCACACACCACTAGCCACCAGAAACAGAATGTGGAACCGGATCGTAGACCAGGTCAATGCAGTCGGGACCCTGCCCAGGAACAGAGGTGAAATAAACAAACGTTGGAATGACGTAAAGAGCCTGGTCAAGAAGAAGGAGGGCAAAAACAGAGAGCTGGCTGCCGTCACTGGCGGAGGGAATCCCGCGCTCTTTAAGACCTTCAAAGCGTGGGAGGAGAAGGTGCGAGTTGTAATACATCCGGAGATCCTCGCCGGATTAGCAGAGGAGTGGAGGCTGGTAAGTACAAACTAATGTATACCAGCACACCGCTATGTACTCACATGCACTACCACCATGCCACAGCTCCCAGGGACAAACACCCCCATGTCCAGCACACAATACACAACACATCACACACACATGCAACAGACACCACCACACACAGCCCAAACCGAACAACTGTAACATACGTGGGGACATGTGTACACTCAGCCAGCCACGTAACCACCAACAGGTCCCCAAATATGCCAGAAGCGCCACAACGAGCACCCACCACACCCATGTGTCCACCACAGCTGCACTAACTGACAAGTAACAGGTAAGTGGCAGGAACACAAAGTGCAGTGGGTGGGAGGGTGGACAGCCCAAGTACAACACACACCAGGCCCCAGTCCCACAGCACAGCAAGGAGGAGCATCCCCCACACCCCACAGCCACGTGTCAGCCACCGCAGTGCACAACGACAGCCGAAAGGCAGACATCACGGTCCATAGCAATCGGTGTCAGTGGGTGTACAGCCACCCCCACGACCCACAACACCCCCCACCCCCACAGACCTGCAACATGGAGCACCCCCGCTTAGAGCCATGTGGCATCCAGTACAGTGCACGCACGAACAACTTGCAGGTGGGAAACTGGACAGGGCTGGATTACTGGAGGCATGAGGACCATAACACGACCAACACATGGGACATGTCACGTAGCAGACGAACACGCAGCACCGCCCACCGTCACGAACAAGTGAACAATGTGCACACGGACATGAACAACAGACTCACACCCCACATGACCCATCACATACATAGCAACACCCAAGGAGCCACGTCTGCATGCACAAGCCACACTGAATATAGTACCACACGGCAGCACTGTGCAACTCATCACACACAACCGAAACACCATTGAAGTCCTGTCCATGTAGCCCCTACTGCCTGTCAACCACACACCCCACAACTACGCCTATGTAAGACAAACAACACTAGACGCAACAGAGCGGAACAACATATATGCACACGAACACCACTGAACCCATCAAACACACAGACACACCATGCACATACAACATACCATCCATCCGTCAGCCCCAGTCTCATGAAAGGCATGTCATCCGCACAGCTGCCACACATACAGCAGTCACGCTAAGATACATGCCCATGACCAACCATGTGCCAGAAGTCAATGAAGCGCACGACACACTGTGAGCAACAACACACAACATGGGCCACACCCCCGAGCACTGCAGTGATGCACATGGCACAGGGCAGCACACACACCAAGGAGATGGGACAACTGCAATACGTTGGCTGGCACACAACCATCACTCACTCATAACGATGCGTCCAATGCCATGTCCAGTAATCACAACAGACAGCAAATATGCAGGCCATGTCAAGCATGCACACACCTCAAACCATGCACTGTCATGCTGCCACAACACATGTCACGTTCGGCACCCATGGCTCACAGCATGTACCCCAAAAGCATATTCCCTCCCAAATGCGAATCTGGGGCATGGCCCCCATGTTGCCATATGCGTTCCTAAGCGTTCCATTTGAACCCCAAAAGCATATTCCCTCCCAAATGCGAATCTGGGGCATGGCCCCCATGTTGCCATATGCGTTCCTAAGCGTTCCATTTGAACCCCAAAAGCATATTCCCTCCCAAATGCGAATCTGGGGCATGGCCCCCATGTTGCCATATGCGTTCCTAAGCGTTCCATTTGAACCCCAAAAGCATATTTCCTCCCAAATGCGAATCTGGGGCATGGCCCCCATGTTGCCATATGCGTTCCTAAGCGTCCCATCTGAACACCAAAAGCAAAGTACAAACCAGACCCAGGATGGGCCAGGAGCCCGCATACACCAGAGTCACAATAAGTAGGGGCACAGCAACACACCCATCGGCATGGCCAATCCGTCCCATGCCACATGTGCACAGCACACAGTCCCATTGCCAAGCACACACAACTACAAATGCTACAGCCACACACACGCCTCCGGGAAACCCATGTACGAGATTGCACGAACTGTTAATGTCAGACGACAAATACATACTTCGCCAGGTGCAACACAATAACAAATCTCATTCTCTCCACAGGTGACGAACTGCTGGATGCTGGGGATGGAGCCAGCAGCCAGCACAGCCAGCCTACAAGCCCCCAACGAGGACACACGGATCTGGAGGATCAGTCCTCCTCTTCGGACACGGACCACCAAGCAGGCCCATCTGGTGTGGCAGGGCCCAGCCGCTCCCCAGGACCTCTCCTACCCACCAACCCATCATCCAGGGCTGCTGAACATTCCCAGCCCCCTGCTGCCACTGTCGTTGCGACCACACCCACGGTCATTGTGGCCACTACCACTGCCGCAACCGCCACCATCGCCGCACCGACCACCACCGCCGCCACCACCACCACGTCTTCGCTGGCACCAGCCCCAGTGCAGGTGGTGGCCCGGCCGACTGGATCCACCCTGGGAGCCACAGCGAGGACCGTGGTGAGCAATGTGGCTAGTGGGCAGGCCGGTGGCAGCAGGACTGGTAGGAGGAGCAGGGTCAGGGAAACGCCAGCCTCCCTGGGAGCCATGCCCTGCCTCAAATGGCCAGAGTCCTTGGGGCCTATGAAGAGGCCCAAGGACAATGGGTCCGGTCTGCTTCAGACACGCGTGAGGTGCTGGGGGTGCTGAGGTCCATGGACGCCCGTATGGGCCAACTCGTGGACCTCATGGGCCAGCTGGTGGTGGCGGTGAGGTCACTGCCAGGGACAGCAGCTCCCCCTCCGCCACCACCTGCCGGGGCGCAGGGTGGAGCAGCAGTGTCCAGTTCCCCTGCGTCCACAGCCAGTGAGCACACCTCAACCACCAGCATGTCGCAAGCAGGCACCCCCTCGTAAACGTGGAAGGGGCCGTCCGAAGTGGAAACAGATCTCCCGGGAGGACTTCGCACGCTCCAAACGCAAGTGAGGCAGCCAGCCAGCCTTCCGCCAGCCTTCCTTGACCAGCCACTGCATTGACTTGGACTACGATCCCACTCCACACAGCCATCTGGATGGCATGTGTGTGTTGGACTATGGACATAGAACCAGTGGGTACACCCTGATCATCACGCAGCCATGACCGACAGCTCATTGTCACTGCACGCACCACTTTTGTCATCACCTTACACACAATCACATGTCACAGTTTGTAATAAATGCACCTTTTTCACTAACTGCTGTTTGTGCCCTGTGTTTTATTTGTACGGAATACAACGGCCACCTTGGGCGGAAAGGCACCTGATGCGTGGCATGGCAATTGAATCCGGAGGGCCTGTAGGGACCTAGGGGTGGGAGACAGAACAGGAGCACATTCAATGAGTGTGTCACACACCCATCACACAGTACATGTCAACAACTACAAGCAATGTACACACATCGCACAGAGCAATAGGGCACAATGCCACAGCCACCAACAGTGGCATACTACCCTGGCCATGGAGAGTTGACACACAGCACGCAGTGAACAAACGGCCACCCTGACACAGCACACACACACCTGCACAGATACAGCCACATCAGCCGTCGTACATGGACACTCACCGTCAAGTGAAGTAGCGGGCGATGAGCTGCTGCCGCACATTACCAGCTTCCTCCTCTCCGCTGTCCTCCTCACTCGAGCTGTCCTGGTCTGCGGGCTGGGGCCCTGGTTGATCTCCGTCATCCACGATGAGGGGGATCTGCTTCCGAATGGCCAGATTGTGCAGCATGCAGCACGCCACCACTATCCGGCACACCTTCTGTGGGGAGTACGCCAGCGCACCCCGGTGCGGTCCAGGCACCTGAACCTGGACTTGAGGAGGCCAAAGGTACGCTCGACCACACGTCCGCTCCTCCCATGTGCCTCATTGTAGCGATCGTCTGCTGGGGTGCGAGGATTCCTCAATGGACTGAGCAGCCATACCCCATTTGGGTACGCAGAGTCACCTGGGTGTGAGGGACACAGAGAACCGTTGCAATTCCAACTGGACAGGGGACAGCATCGCACAACCAGCACGCTACACCACTCCACATACTCACCGACAATACAGGCACGATCCTGTTGCATATTGGACATCAGTCGTGGCAAGATGCTGTTGCGCATTATGTGTGCGTCATGGGCCGAGCCTGGGAACTTTGCACACACGTGGGTGATCACCATGTCCGCAAGGCACACCACTTGCACATTCAGGGAGTGCGTGTGCTTCCTGTTGCGGTACAGGTGCTCAGTGGCCTGTGGTGGAACAAGGCCGACATGTGTGCAGTCAATGGCTCCAACGACGTGTGGGATTCTGCCAAGGGCATAGAATGCACCCTTCACTGCCGCCAATTCACGAGCCCTGGGGAAGCGGATGTACCTGTTTCGGTACAGCATCATGGCTGCCAGTACATCCCTCAGCACCTTGCTGAACATGGGCTGGGACATCCCTCCTCCAATGCCCACTGTGTGCTGGAATGACCCAGTGGCGAAGAAATGCATGGCGGCCATCACCTTAGCCGTGGGGGTGACAGCAGTCGGATACACCCTGCGGGGACGGAGATGGGGTTCTAACATGGCACACAGTCGATGCAGGGTTGGCCTATCCAGCCGAAACTTCCTAATAACCTCTGTATCGTCCATGTCCGCCAGCAATTGGTATGGGCGGTCAATGTTCGGTCTCCGCCTAGGGACAATGGCAGAGGACACATGTCAAAGCAACACGACACATATGAATTTCGCATACACATCACTGACATGACTGAGCAAGCACATGAGCCACAGCCCAGCTGTCAAGCTGGGACGGCACGGCCACAATACACTTACACAGGTCTCCCAACAATGGCAATGGCTAGTGATACAAACCACTGCCATGTGCATGCACATGGGGATCTAGGCCCCAATGACTTGCGGGGCGTGCTGATGGGGACTGACTGCATATCCGTCAAGCGGCGATGCCACGGCAACATGAATGTCTGCTGAGCATGGAACTGCTTCCGCGGCTGGATGAGTATGGCACACGACGACGACGATGTGGGCACAGGCTGAGCGGCCAAAACAAGTGGGACCTGTGGCACGAGGGGATATGAGACAGTAGTAGGTGTCAGCACTGCACCCTATGTACAGCACTGTACGGATCACACCTCCCGAAACATTGACAGGTGTCCACATTGACAGCCCCATGCCAAGACGGCTGTGTGCTTGCAGTCACACGTCACAGGTGAGAGGTTACATTGCACGTGCCAGGTGGCAGACGTACATAGTGGGAGCTGGCATGTGTGTGCATGTGTCTCCTGTTCAGGATCCACCAGATGGGCGCTGACTCTGTACTGACCATTGGACACAGCATGTTCCGTGGAAGGCTTGTGTGTGTGGGATGGTGGCACTGGATGTGCCTCCGTTGGGTGGGGGGCCATGCACAGGGCGGGTACGTCGATGATTGCGCATTGTTGGTCACGGTGGGTGCACCAACTAAGCTGTGTTGCCCTGTGTTCAATTCCTATGTCCGCATGATGATGGACTGTAGATGTGGGCAGACTACACATTGGTCGATGTGCTGTCTATATGCATGTGCCTTCACACCAGGCACAGCTGCCCCTGCACATGTGACCCCTGCTGGACTCGCTGCTGGGTCTGTGGAGCTGATGCACCTTCTGCGCGTGGGGCGGACAGCTCTCCTCACTTCCCTCATTGCGCATGTCATGACTTTGCCGCAGGTGACATGGATCATGGAGGGCCCACATGTACGCGTGGGTAGGCTACACATGATTGTACACTGGTCGCCACCCCCAGTCAGTGTTTCGAATGGGAAGGTTGTCGTGCTGGTGGTATGTTCGATGTGGTGGATGGGCGGGCCTAGGTGCGGGCTTACATTCCGGACATGGGGGTAGTTGGATTGGCGACTAGTTGCAGTACACACGGGACACGTCTCTTCCTTTCCACATCTGGGTCATCCCTTGTACTAACTGACAGTGATACAGTCATCTTCGCCCCAGCCCTCATGTCCTCCCCTCGCTCCCCCAATATGCATGCTCACCTGCGAGGCTAGCGCTTGCACAGGCAGCCCCAAGCTCGCACCAGAGAGGGCAAGGAGTGTATGTGTGGGTCCAGTTGCACGAGTGGGCTGTCTCAGGGTATGATGTGTTGCGGGACGCCGTCCACCTGCGTGGTGCCCCAAATGGAGACCCGGCCTGCATGGACTATGCATCACAGTCTTCGCCTTCCGGATCCGCCACCTGCGACACCCAGTGGCTGTGGCTGCCCTTGCGGCCATGCCGCGTCCGTCTGTGACTGATGGCCCACACATTCACTCTTTGGCCTCTCTGGGGAGGGCTCGGGGTGGTGGCGCACGCGCTTGCACTTAGTCGCAATGGCATGTGGCGTGGTTGGTATGATGGGCAATGGATGGGATGGTGCGAGCCACCTCCCGTGACGTCAGTGCTGCTCGTGCTGTGGTGCGTCCCCCTACACTTCCATTTGACTTGTGCCATGCTAGACGTTGAGGTTCTATTGCCTGCGTGATATGACCAGGAGGAGCGCGAGGAGACCTCTCACACACCATGCTCCACTGCCATCCCGTGCCCTGTATCGCCTGTGCGGATTGACTATGTTGGGGTTACACCTGGTCGACTGGGGCTGTGTGTGCCTTGTCAAGGGGCATGGCGGGCGCACAACAGGATCCAGCTTGTCCACAGAGGGTGGGCTGAGGTGCGCCTGGTACCGCTTTGTACGTGTGCCCGGCTGCTGTGCACACACGTGTTCACTCCCCCGACAGGTGTCCTCTCACAATGCCCAGGGAAGCGGTGGTGTACTGTTCATGACCCCTCCCAACATGGCGTGCTCCAACTTGGCATGTGCGCATCTACCCGTCGCACCCACCCACCTGAGCACTGCGTCCATACGACTTCACACGACACATGTGTGTCTTCCACAGTAGTGCTACTCATTTGCGTTGACATCCAATACCAGTGGACTACATGGTCATGTCACGACTGCCGTGTACTTCACATACTCTCATCCTCTCTCATTCGTACTTGTGAAATGAGTCAGCGGAGACAGTTTTGGTTTCAAACATTATATTGAGTCTTCTGTCCTCTGTGATGCAGTATAGTGGACACTACTGGCAGCGGAATACATGTTGAGGATATACTGAGCATGATTGCAAATGGGATAGGGTGTGGGGTTACATGTGATTGGCTGTTGCATGTGGGATGTGGGGTTCAGAGTGACATCTGCTTGGCCAAGGCTGTGCTAATGTACATTTACGTATTGCTGCGGAGCTGTGGACTTTGACACAGACGGTATACATGTAGCCTACCAGACCGCTTGGCATCATGGGCACAGTCCATCTCAGTTCCATGTGACAGGTTTGCTGCGGTTGTTCCTCATGCACGCGTGCATGTGAGATGACATCAGGGCATGTGCTTGCGTGCATGCAGCGGCGTGCCACTTGTTGTTGCACTGTGGTGGTTACTGGACATGTCACAGTCACTGGGGTCGTGTTGTTGTTGTATGCACTTGTCGTCCATGCAAAGGTCCTGGTATGGGATTCCCGGGGCGGGGGTGGGAGAGGTGCAGCACCCACAGACTCCAGGCAACCTATTCATGTCCACTGAGCGGTGTGTGTGTCCATGTGCGCTGGATCCATGTCGTGTCCTGGTTGTTCGTGCAGTTCCGTCCATGTGGGTGCGATACACAGAGCCCATGCCACTGCCTCCCACGATGCATGCGGTGTTCCTGGATGTGATGGGGAACAGTGTGCATGTCCCGGTCATATCCGATGTCATGGCGATGTCGTTGATGGTGTGGTTACAGTTGCCGGTCGTTTGGTATGGCTGTTGTGGTGGTGACTGGCCAGTCCGTGCGGAAGCTAAGCATGGGTGCGGGGTTGGACATCATAGGTCACTCGGGGAACCTGCGTTGTGGTCCGACGAATTTACAGGTTGTCAGGTATGCGATGCCGTCCAGCAGGGCTTCCATGTCATTGGTGGTGTACATGTTTGCCAGCCAATGTAGCGGATGGTGGCTGTCAAGGTGTTGTTCGTAAGTTGTCCCTTGGAGGACCATGATGGGGCATGCTGGGTGACATTCGATGTAGCTGTTCTCGATGATCCGTCGTGTGGAGGCACAGTGGTCCCATTTCAGTGCGGGTGCGATGTTGGCCACATACGCCATGCCCCCATAGGCAGAGCAGGCCCTGTCGTGTGCGTCCAGAGGGAGGAGTAGTGGTAGCAGGTCCGCCTTCAGACATGCCGGGTTGGAGAGGCATATCTCGACGGGATGCTGGTAGGGACACCTCCGACAGTAGAAGACGGGCATGACGCAGCTGAACAATGTGATGCGGTAAGTCAGTCGGTAACTTACGTTCAGCAGGGACAGGAGATCGCATCCCAATGTATGGAACAGATTGGTTTTGTACAGCTTGAGCTGTTCGGCGTAGTTGGGTAGGTGTGTTGCGGTTGCCATTTCCCAGCGGTGCGTTGTGGTGGCGTGCTCCGGCTGTGTGTGCAGTCTGCAATGTGCACGCTCCGAGGTTGCTGTGAGCTCTGTGTAGTCGTAGGGAGACAGGACTTGTGTTCTGTTTGCTTGTTTGGAGGACACGGGCCCTCTTCCCACATGCTTCTCAGACAGTTCAAGGTCAGTGATGTGTGACTCCTTCCAATTAACTTGCATGTGGCCGACATGGGGGAGTGTTTTCTTCTTTCTTCCACGTCCGTTGTGTGCTTCTGTGATATGCGCTATCTGCCCTGTGGTCGGTCTCCTCGGCATGCCTGTGTTGGTCTATTCTTGGACAATGGCTGTATTCACCGGCTTCTGTCGTAGGGCTGTGGTTTCGGAGTTGGAATGGAAGGTCATTCAGTGCTGTCTGCTCTCCCTTGTGTGGGCGGCAGGCTGCCTTTCCGCTCTGCGTTGGGCCTTGTGTGTGAATGTTATTCTTGGGCCACCTGTTGTCGGTCCCCGGGCTCTTTGGTGTTCCGTTTTATATGTCTTGTTCATATGTGCAGGGTGGTATGGGTGTTTCAGTGTGGTACTGGCGTTCCTCTTCCCGAAGGAGCCCTGCTTCTCCTAGTTGGTGTTGCCGCCGCTGTGTGCTTCGCCATGTTTGTTACACTGGGGTGTGTCCTGCTGTTGCGTGTCTTCACTGACATGTGTGCGTCGGTTGTGTGGCGTTGGGTGTTGTCCGTGAATTGGGCGTTGGAGACATGTCTGTGGCAGACGTGTCATGTGCGTTCGGGGTGGGGCTGATGTGTGTGCTGCTTGGTTGTGTCCCTGTGTCTGTGTGCGACGCATGCATGGCGCTGCGGTTGGCCTCTGCGTTGTGCGCATGTGTGGCGGCGTCATCGGCGCTTTGGGGCCGTGACGGGGTGGTTGGTTCCTAGTCCCAGGTGGTGTGTACACATGTGTTCCGCGATGTTACGATTTGGCCTGTGTGTCATATGTGGATGCAATGGTGGATGTGTAGTGTACACGCGCTGGTGGGGGGTTGTGCTGCTTTTTCCGCCCTTGCACTGTGTGCGCTGTTTGCGTGCACTTGTTGTGTGTGTGCCTACCTGCGTCTCCGCTGTATGTTGCGTCCTTGGTGGTGCATCAGCAGGAGCATGGGGAGGGCCTGCAGTGCTGGATTCATGCTCGGGGAGCCGCTTCTTCGTTGTCCGTGCTCGGCATCCGTGTTACCGCTTCGGTTTGTCGTACGGTATCTCTTGGCCGTGGGAGCCGTTTGTTTGCGGCATCGTAATTTATGCGCCGGGCGGGACGTGTTTCGTCGGACGGTGTGTGTCAGTTGGGCTGCGCCGCTACGTGTACGGGCGCACTTTGATGGCGGACGGTGTTGCTGGCTTGCCAGCGGTGTTTGGCCTACTTTTCGCATCGTAATTGGACGGGCGTGTGGACTGCTGCGTGCCGGCGGTAACTGGTGCTTTTTGCATCCGCCAGCACGGCGGTGGTGCTTCCGCCCGCCATCGTAATGGGCCCCTAGGTTTCTTTTAATTACATGTATTATTTACTTTATTTTACATTATTGTTTAAACATTAAAAAAAACATATTTTTAACAACAATATTTTTGACAACGATATTTTTTTTCCGATATTTTTGTACCTCGATATTCTGTCAGTGATCCACTTAATTCATTAGGATTCTACCTCTTCTCTGCTTTCTGCAAAGCTGATTCTCAGCAGTAGACAAGCTTGGATATCTCCCGAACCTCCTTTCTCCTTGTAGTTAGCTCTCATAATCCTACGAATAACAGTTGGAGTCAGAGATTCAAAGGGAAAAGGGAAGCAAGAGTAACACTTGTCACCCATTCACTAGAGAATTTTTCCACACAAGATTATTTCACTTCTTTCTTGTGATTTAAGATGGTGGGGCTAGAATGTATTATACTAACCTAGGGGCCTATTAGGATGGAAGGGCGGAAAGTCCGCCCGCCACCCTAGCGGTAACGGGACCGGCTGCCAGACGTGCGGCGGTCCCGCCACCCTAATCATGATGCGACAGCCACCACGGCGGTCGCATCTGGTGATTTAACATTGCGGTGGGTGCTGCTGGCTGCAGCACCCGCCGCAATGGTAAAATGCCATGTTGTGCATGTCCATGCACAACGTGGCAGGCACCACGTGGTGCCTGCCACCTTGTGCATTGACATGCAGGGGGGTATCATAGGTGCCCCCCAAGTGCACACCCCCACCTCCCCACCCCCTCGGGGGCCTGCAACGGGCCCCCAAAGCAAATCCCCACCAGCCTTTCCATGGCGGCATCGCTGCCATGGAATGGCCTTCAACACCTCACATCCTAATATGGCTGGCGGTGCCTGCTAGGCACCGCCACCATATTTGGGCCCCTGCTCCGCCCGGCTGGCAATCGTAACGATTGCCGACCGGCGGAAAAGCGGTGGACGCACTTTGCGTCTGCCGCAATACCCACCGCCATCGTAATCTGGTGGTAGGTAATTCACGTTACGATGGTGTAACGGTCGCCACGGCCGGCCCGGCGGTGGCGATCGTTACGCCATCGTAATGACCTCCCAAGTAGTGATATGTTAGTTCCCTAAACACATCATAATGAAATTCCCACCATGCTCCCTCCTATCTTTCTCTTTCAGTGTGTGCTTTATAGCATAATCAACCCCATGTATAATCAACCCCACAAACTGATGAGTCATAATTTTCTAAGTACACAACAGGGAGGGATAACTAAATGTCTCTCTCACTTTTGGCTTTGTTCTACCTTAGATCGGCCTACTGTCACACTCTCTGCCAACCCTCTCCTCCAATTCACCCTCATGTCAAGTCTCCCATGGACTGAGGTTCCTGGAAATCTCTGTCAACCCTTTCCTTCTTATAGATTGCCATATGCTGTTTCCTTTTCAAAAGAAGTGGCTATCACAAAAGGCAGGATGCTCCTTTGTGTGGGTGCCCTGTCACAGCTGTGGCCTACTCCTCTCAATGTTTCCTAAACATGTAGCAGGGATGACTTGTCAACCTGCTTGTGTCCCTCATCTTTTAATCAGTCACCTTCTGTCTTGGCTGATAGCTGATAAAAAGGTGGAGGAGACCTGTGAGTCAGGAATGCCATTGTTAGGGAGAAGCTTCATTTCAATGGGCAGCTCACACCTTTTCTGAGCTAGAGATAAAACATGAAAAAACCTCATCAGAGATCTGCTGCAATTGGAAAAACTGTTTGTAAAACTGGATTAGTGAACATTTTAGTAACATTTTTAGAAAACATCTATGCTACATTTATAATAAAAATGTTCATTTTGTCTGACACCTCAGGGCAGTGGAAACCTCGGGAATTATATTTTACTTCAAAGTGAGCACCAGGTATAAATAATGGATCCTCAGACCCTACTCTTCAGCACACATCTGGACCTGTGAAAGTATATTATAGGTGTCTAGTAAAATGCTGTGATAATGGTTTTCATAGGAGCTTCCAAGCAAAAGATACACTTTAAAGCACTGTGTACGTTTACCTAAATATAGATAGGTATTTGTAGTGCTGCTTTGCTGCAAGAAGGACTGCCGCTCTGCTGCCCTGCTGTGCTGCTGATGGAGCAGGTTTTTCGTAAAATGAAACCTGCTCGGATTGAAACCCCTAGTAACATTTTCTAATTTCTCTAACAGTGTGCAGTGAAAAACACGTAGTTTTAAAAACTAACATGAGGGAAAATAATACTGCGCAAGCGAGTACTAAAGCACTGAACTAGGCCGCAAATGCTTGACTAATGAAAATAAAGAGATTAATGCTGCTTTTGTGCATGTTATTAACGTTTGCTAGGAAAAATAATAAAATGGGTTGCGCATGGTTAGATGCAGCATTGGGAGGGTGCGTAAAGAAAGCATTTCAAAATGAGTAAAAATGCTTGTTTTATTTTCCGTAGAAGCACGGGTTAAGGAGAAAACATTTTTACAAAATAAGCTGAAAAAGCAAAGAGAATGTGGAGGGAAGGCAAAGGCGAGCGACCTTCGAATTTATGTGTGCCTGCCAAAAGTTAAACGTGGAGACGAAAAACAATCAGCAAGTGAGGAACATTTCCTCTGGAAGCACACGAGTGGCACAAGAAGTAACAGAACTGGAAACATTAGCGGAGAGAAGGAAGTTGAAGCCTGATATTAGTATACTTGTATTTCCTGGGACTATGTAGTCATAAAGTTGAAAAAAACAAAACAATAGAACATTGAGTAAGATGGACATGTCGAGTGTGGTGTGACAGTACACCCCCTTCCTTAACCAATCAAATGTAGAATTGTCCCTTATTTGAAACAAATGTGGGTTGGACATTTGGGTTTTAGGGTATTATTGAGGTGCCCAGAGGGAGGGGTGTGCGAATGGGGCTGGAGGCGTTAGGCTGACTTTGGGTGATCGTCGCTGTCGTCGGTTTGCTGTAGAGGCCTACCTGTTTTCTTCCTGTTCCTGATTCCTGACTTAGAGTGTCATTATGATGTCTGGCGGATCGCCGCCACCCGTATGGCGGTGGCGATCCGCCCGCCATTCTCGTCCGCCTGCATAACATTTCCCCCCTGCCATATTACGATGGCGGTGGGGAACCAGGCAGACGGAAAGACCGTCCGCCGCTTTTCCGCCGGTCGACTCGTCGACCGGGTTGAAAAGGGCTCTAACATGGTGGTGGTGTCTGCAAGACACCGCCATCCATATTAGGATGCAGGCAGAGATGTGCCTTCCCATGTGCCGCCATGGAAAGGCATGTGGTCTTTGCCTTTGGGGGCCCGTAGCGGACCCCATATAGTTGGGGGGTGGGGGTGCACATGGGGGGTACCACTGCATTGGCATGGACTGAGTGGCAGGCACCGCGCGGTGCCTGTCACCTTGTGCATGCCAATGCACGACGTCTATTCCCAGCATTGTGGCGGACGGTGCTGTGAGCACCGCCCACCACAATGCTGGGAATAGGGCTTGCCACTGCCACGGTGGTGGTGGCATCCTAATATCAGGTGCGGGACCGCCGCACCCCTTGCGGACGGTCCCGCATTCCGTTGCGGTGGCGGGCGGACTTTGTCCGCCCGCCATCGTAATGATGCCCTAAGTCTTTGCCCTTTCAAATCTTCTTGAAGGGCCTTTCTGCTCTTGTGGCCAAGGAGTAGATTTCCTGTTTCTTCAGGGTTAGTATAGATAGAAACCTGAATTTGCATAATCATTTACAAATATGTTTTGTTTTTTAACCTTTTCTCTCTTCGCTTTTCCACTCCTTCAATGCACTGTCAATGTGATGTGAATTTTTTCATTTTCTTTGCTAATAATTACTCAGTGATATTTCATGATTTGTACTGTGTATTCGTACTGGATGAGCATTTATTTCACATTGTTTAGATAAACATTATAAATATACATATTGTGTCCGTCTTTATTTAGGGTGAGTTTATAGATTATTGCCTATAACTAACCAACTATAAAAAGATGTCATCGCCACATTATTTTTTATGAGAAATGCAGGTTCTATTGGAGATTGGTAAGTTAGGTACGAACTTTGCATTACACTGAACCCAGCGTGGAGGGACTTTCTTAGGTAATGTAATTGGGCCTTGTTTACTGCAAATTTATTGATCCCTGATCGCTGGATCAGTTTTGGTAGCAGAAGATGGTTACTATTGATTAGTTTGGCAATAATTATTGATTATTGATTTTTGGTTATTAATATGAAAAGTTAGTGTTTGTTTTGTTTTATGTAGTTTGGAAATACGGGTACGGAGTTGCCTAAGATCCTGGGATGATAATGATGATGATGTTATTTTAGCCTCAGGGGCAGAGGAATGGTGTGGAAAAGTATCACACTGCAGAAGTACTTTGTCTGTTGTTGTAATATCAAACAGTGAGATGCTGTTGATGTTATTTAGGGATTTATTCTGTTGAGAAAAGATTGTGTAAAATAGTGAAAGTCTGCTTCCGAAATTTTGGCTTTACATCCTCAAAGGAGTACCAAGACTTTTTCACTCGAAAATTCTCCTCTGAAACTTTGGCTAGTATCCCGAAAAGAGTACCAAGCCCTCTTTTCACTTGATTGGGAGTAGAGTAGCGCTGGTCGTTATTTTACGAGAAGTAAAAGAATCTCTTTGAATGTTTGAACTATCTCTTTAATTAGTGGAGCAGACAAAGTAGCATTGTTTTGTGTTGTTTCTAACAAGAATTCAGTTAAGAAAACCTTGTAGTACATTGCCGTATTATTGTGTAAAGGGAGGGCCGGTAGGAGGAGTTATACTGACGTCAAAAAAAGCCACGCTGGCATTGGTCAAAATAGTGGGCACATAGTGAGCCATGATTGGTTGGTTGTGTGAGCCGCGCTGGCATTGGTTGAGATAGTGGGTGCGTAGTGAGCCGTGATTGGTTGGTTGGTGTGAGTCACGCTGGTATTGGTTGAGATTCAGCGAATAGAGTGAGAGGAATTACGGAAGGTTTCTTTGTTAGTTTTGGTTTAATTAGCGAGAAAAAGAGAGTTTTAAATGAAGATGGTAAAAATAATACAAGATTTCTTTAAAAAGGACAAGCCGATAGTTACTAGAGAGGGACTTCCTGTACCTCCTCCAAGATCACCTGCTTCTTTCATGATGTTAGAGCGTGGATATCATATGTGTACATGGTTAGAGAATTGGATGGGTTACACAGAAGATGATGGAGTTTTAGCTTTTCCAAAGCATGGTACTTTTAATGTGAGGATATTGGAGAATTTGAGGAGACAAATGAATTCATTAAAACCAAATCCCAGACCTATGCAGTGTGAGGCGCTTAAAGAATGGGAACATGAGGTGTATAAAAGGGAGAGAGACAGGAATGGGATAAGATATAGGAATACATTGAGGAGGTATTCAGAAGCTAGGTGGGATAATCAGATGAAAAGATGGAGAAGAGAAGTGATCGCGGATGGATTATATCCAGTAATAGTTGCTGAGGATCAGGCTGGAGGAAAATGTAAAGAGAAAAAGAATAATGTAGAGATTTCAGAATTAGATATGGATCCAAATGAAATCGATGATGGATTACTAGATGAGATGCTATTAAAGAGTCCTCCACCATATCAGGAGAGCCCGGATGGGATTTCTCTGAGTGCAGCGTTAATTGAAATAGAAGCTCCACAAGTTTCACAAGTTACACATGTTCCGGCAGCTTCACAGTCTTCATTAGGTTCTCGAGAGTTACAGGAAAGAGAGACTGACATGTTAAATAGAACAAGAGAGGAGTTGACTCAGAAAATTAGCCAGTTGAGTTTAAATGCAGAAGCATTGTCAGTACCAGTAACAATTGGTCCTATAGTTCCATTGTATAGTGAGGGTCAAAATATTTTGAGAGTGCATACATTGACAATTCCTATGAATAATTTCTGGATTGTTAGTGGATCAGAACAAGTTGAGAGGAGTACCTCATTAATTGATCTTCCAGTAAATGGAAAAGTGACTGAAACACCAAAAAGAAGTGTACAGATAGATCCTAGGACACTAGTGCACAATGTGAGAGAAATGACTCCAGTATCAGGGGGTTAAGTGGGACCTTCACCAGAGGAGCTGGATGATTGGATAAGAGGAATAGAAACTAATAAGTCAAAATTGAGTATATATGTAGGTAGATTGAGAGTAGACCTGGAAGAGATGATTAATGGCACAATAAGTCCAGAGAGATTGAGTAAATATCAGGATGAAGAGTTGCTATTTTTGTGTAAAAATATTACATGGAGAGCGAAGAATTTACATGAGAAATTGGTAGAGGTTGCACAGGAATATGTAGTGGATATTGGGAAATCTAAAGCTTTGCAGAAAACATATAAATTGGATTTTACTGAAAAGAATTTAGAGAGTTTGAATACATCTGGTAAGCGATTGCAAATAAAAGAGTTGATTAATACCTTGAAGAGATGGGGTGATGTGGAACAATGGAAAGATAGATGGGCTAAAAAGAAAGAAGAAATGATTGCTAGTAAAAATGTGAATGCATCTTCTTTACTTACGATAAGAGAAACAGAGCAAGTTGAAATGAATATCCGATGAGAGAAGTTCCAGGTGGTGGATATGTTCACATTCCTTGGTCAAGACAGGATATATTGTCTTTTACTAATGATTTCCCCAGATTAAGAGAAAAGCCTGTTGAGTGGTACAAACAGGTAGAGAGGTTTGTAAAAGTTTCAAAGGTCTTGTTGAAAGACTTGGATTGTTTATTTGACATTGTAGTTCTAGATGATTTATGGACTGAGTGTAAAATTGCAGTTGATTGGGCAAAAGAGGAATATCCTAGAGATGTTAAAACAGGAGCACCTTCAGAAGAAGTGATGAAAAAATATAATTAGGTAATTACTTACTTGAAGGGTAACATTTTTCCAAAAGAAACAGATTGGGTTAAAATTGATAGGACAACACAGGAGTCAAAAGAATCAGTACATGCATATTATGAAAGGCTTTTACAGGTGTTTAAACAGTATAGTGGCTTTAAAAGTATAACTGATAAAGATATGGGACATTTTGTGTATAGGTTTGTATTTGGATTGAGACCTGAGATTAGTAATATGATTCAGCAACATTTTATTTGTTGGCAGAGTAAGACAGTGGATGAAATTTTGAGATATGATAAGTATTGTAGTGATGATATTGAGTCAAGGCATAAGAAATTAAAAGAGAAGATGATGTGGGCACAGGTGAAAGTGGCGCAACAGAAAGATGGGAATTATGTAAATGGTTCTCAAACAGATTTTCAAATGAAAGGACAGAAGCAGAATTTTCAAAATGGTCAGGTACCTAAAATGAATGGTGTATTAAATGGCGGAAGAGGTAGAGGTAAGAATAATTGAGAAGAGATGAAAACGAAATATCCTTGTCATGTGTGTGGAAAGTTAGGACATTGGAAGAACGAGTGTAAGTCCTTGTTAGGAAATAATGGAATGATTCAAAATTTCAATCCACAGATGCAGAATGAAGTGGTTGTGAAGCAACAACAGCTGCAACAACAACAGGTAGTTACACCACAGGTTCAACAAATACAAGTACCTCAAGCTCCTATGCCAAATAATGTGAATGCTCAGGTACAGAGATACAGTGCGAATGCTGGATTTCACACGAGTGAACAAGTTGGTAAGAATCAAAATGTACATCAATATTGGTTGCAGTGTCCTGAGAGTGATTTAGATTCATCTCAATGACGGTGCCTGAGGGGGGGAGAAAGAGTGCGTGCTTGGCGCATCTCTAATGGTAGATCAATCAGGTCCTTTTGTTGATGGGAAAGTGGAAGGTAATGATATTACATTCCTTGTGGACACTGGTACTACCCGTTCTACTGTAAGAGCAGCAGAAATTCCAAACCTACCCCTCTCGGGAGAAACTATCCAAGTTGTGGGAGTCTCAAATAAATATATCAAGACTCCAATAACAAAACCAATGGAGGTTCATATAGGAACATTCAGAGATATGCATCGTTTTGTGGTATGTGACACAAGTCCAGTGAATCTTTTAGGTAGTGACTTACTTTGCAAAATGAATTGTACCATCTATTGTACACTGGATGCTATTGCTTTTCAGACACCAGATGAAGATGTTGCTTTTAAAATTATGTTAGCGAAGCAAGGGGCAGAAGTAAATGATCTATATTCATTACTCACATTTGAGGATTTACCTGGTGAGTTGAGAGACCCAGTAAGAACTGATGTGTGGGATTTTACAGGAAAAGACATTGGATTGATGAAGGGTGTTGATCCTATTCAAATTATGGTCAAACAAGGTGCAGAGTTTCCAAAAACGCCACCATATAAGATGAGTCCTGACACCATAGCAGGAGTTATTCCTGTAATAGAATGAATGATTGAACAGGGCAATCTGAAAGAAATATTAGGAAGTCCTTGCAATTCACCTATTATGGGAATTAAGAAACCAAGTGGAAAGTACAGAACAGTGCAAGATTTGCAAAAAATTAATAAAATTGTGGTACCTTGCTGTCCAATAGTGCCAAACCCAGCTGTGATTCTTTACCAAATTCCTTGTGAAGCGGAATGGTATACAGTGATTGATTTGTGCCAAGCATTTTTCTCGATACCTTTACATCGGATAGCCAATATTTATTTGCTTTCCGGTTCGGAGACCATGTTTTGGCATGGTGCCGAGTTCCTCAAGGGTATACAGAGAGCCCTTCAATTTTTAATCAGATTTTGAAAAAATGTCTAGAGTCATTGATTATGCCAGAGAATTCAGTGTTAGTGCAGTATATTGATGACCTATTAGTGGCTACAAAAACACGAGAGGCATGTGTGACAGATACAATTGCTCTACTGAACCATTTGGCAGAAGGTGGGCATAAAGTGTCACCTGCAAAATTACAATTTTGTCAAAAAGAAGTTCAATATTTGGGACACAAAATTGAGAAAGGAGTTAGGAAAGTATTACAGGATCAAATCAATGTGATTTTGCAAATGGAACCTCCCGAAACACAGAAAGAAGTTTGAATGTTTTTGGGCATGGTAGGATATTGAAGGAAATGGATCAGTGGATTTTCACTGATTGCCAAGCCTCTACAGAGGTTGACTCAAAAAGATGTGACTGATCCGATTGAATTGGATGAAGAGAGCATGAAAGCTTTTATTGAGCTACGAGATAGACTTTGTCGAGCACCTGCATTGGGAATGCCAGAGTATACGAAACAGTTTGCATTGTTCTGTTGTGAGAGAAATGGGTGTGCGCTTTCAGTTCTGACACAAACACATGGAATGGCACGTCGACCAGTGGCATACTTTTCTGCTACTTTGGACTCAGTGGCTGCAGCATTACCAGGTTGTTTGAAAGCAGTGGCTGCTACTTGTGTGAGTCTTGAGCAGAGTGAAGCAATTGTTATGGGACATTCAGTGAAAGTATATGTGCCACATTCTGTTGAGATCCTATTAACTCGTACCAGGACTCAGTATATGACATATAGTCGCTTGACTAAATACGAGAGAGTGATTCTGGGTGCTGAAAATGTGACAGTAACAAGATGTACAACATTGAATCCAGCAACTTTGTTGCCGAGTTCAAGTTGTGAAGAAGTGAAAGACGAGGCAGATCATGATTGTTTGGATGTGACAGAGTTGTGTACAAAACCAAGACCTGACATAAGAGCTACACCACTGGAGGAATCAGATTGTGTGATGTTTGTAGATGGATCTTGTCTGAGGGATGAGAAAGGCATATTAAGTGCTTTGTATGCTGTATGTACAGTGGCCATGGTTCTTGAAGCATCTTGTCTAAGAGGGATAAATTCAGCACAAATTTCAGAATTGGTTGCATTGACCAGGGCGTGTATAATTGGCAAAAATTTGAGAGTAACCATATTCACTGACAGTCAATATGGTTTCAGGGTGGTGCATGACTTTGGTCAATTGTGGATGCAACGTGGATTTCTGACTTCTTCAGGATCCCCAATCCGAAACAGTAAAAATGTGAAGGATTTACTGAATGCACTACAATTGCCCAAAAAGATTGCAGTGGTTAAATGTTCGGCACATAAGTCAGGAAATGATTATGTGACCAGTGGAAACAGATATGCAGACCAAGTGGCTCGTTTCTGTGCACAAAATTCAATTTCAATAAACACAGGAAAAGAGAGAAATAATACAAATTGTCACTTGATGTTCTCTGCAATAGAAATATGGGATGAAATTAAACAGTTGCAGGAAGAAGCTAGTGATGATGAAAAAGAAATTTGGATCAAATCAGGCTGTAAAAAGAGATCTGATGATGAAGTATGGGTGTATGTAGATGAGAGCCCAGTAATGCCAGACTGTTTACTTTCACAGATGGCAAGGATGTACCATGGAATAGCACATGTTGGGAGAGATGCTATGATTAGACTTTTCAAACAGTCATGGTACAATCCAAAGTTCAGGGTCATTGCAGAGAGTCTATGTCAAAGATGTACAGTGTGCCAGCAGCAAAATCCAGGGAGAAAGACAATTGTTAGTTGGGGCCGAAGTGGGAAAGCTGCAGGACCTTTTACTAGGTTGCAGGCCGACTTCATAGAGCTCCCTCCTTGTAATGGACTAAAATATGTGTTGGTTGTTGTTTGTCTGTTTTCTCGTTGGGTGGAAGCATATCCAACAAGAAGAAATGATAGTCTAACAGTTGCTAAATTGCTTTTGAGAGAGATAATTCCTAGATTTGGATTTCCAGTCTCTTTAGAAACAGATAGAGGAACTCATTTTAACAATGAAATAATTTGGATGATTTGTGCAGCGTTACAAATTGAACAAAAGCTGCATTGTGCTTATCGACCAGAAGCATCAGGAGTGGTCGAGCAAATTAATGGCACTATCAAATCGAGACTATCAAAGGTCTGTGCATCCACAGCACTGAAATGGCTAGATGCTTTACCCTTGGTATTGATGAGTCTGAGAAGTATTCCTGATAAAAAGACTGGATTATCCCCACACAAACTTATTATGGGGAGAGCAATGAGACAGCCCATTGTACCAGCAAATGAACTGATGAATATTACTGATGATCTGGTGCTTGATTATTGCAATGGATTGGCTGATGTAGTGCGTTCCCTGTCTCATCAGGTTGGAGAAATTGCAACTACCACTCAGCAAGAACAAGCACATGATCTAAGTCCAGAAGAATGGGTCCTGGTGAAGAAACAGGTGAGAAAATCGTGTTTGGAGCCTAGATGGCACAGCCCTTATAAGGTGATACTGGTAACAACGACAGCAGTAAAGTGCGGTGGCTTACCAAATTGGGTACATGCAAGTCACACAAGAAGAGTCCCAAGTCCACTTGAAAGACAAGAAGAAGCAGAAAGTGGAGAAAGTGAAGTCATAGTGTCTGAAGTTGCAGATTCTGAAGTCGAACAAGGAACAAGTCGAATAGAGTGGGCACCAGCTACTGGGTCTCAAAAGACTGCTGTTGAGAAAGAAAAAGGGAAAGTGAATAATGAGATTCAGCAGAGAAAAGGACTGAATAAAAGAACTTGCCATCTTGAAAATTATGCTGAAGAAACAGTTCAAGTAAAGAAAGCAAGGAAAGCTGATGTGTGGCCAGAAGGAGTAAAAATACTGAAATACACTCTGAAACAAAGGTCACCTGACACGATAATTGAAGCTTCAGATCAGACTGAGCAAATGAGTCTGAAGAAGAACCAGTTCGTAAAACAAAAAGAGTGAGGGTTCCAAATAAGAAATGCATAGCGCCAGAATGGACATATGTGGTGTTGGAAGAAATTGAAAACACAGATCAAATCAAAGAAAACACTGGTACAGAGCAAAGTGAAGGAGGCAGTTTTGAACCACCTTAAAAGAACTGTGAAAATTAAGGTGCAACAATTTTTGAGAAAATTATTCGGAATCATTCAAAAGATTTGAAAAAGAGAGAGAAAAAGAGGGGGTAAAGAAGAAAAGCCATTAAAGTGTGAGGATACACTACTTTGGGTAGATATTTTTTGGATAGATATTTTTATAGATTACATTTTTAAATATTTTTGATTCTAAGTTAGATTTTTGAGTTTTTTTCTTAGTTTTTTAGTTTTTTAGAATTGATACAAATTTAACTAGAAATGGCAAATACAGCAGAGACTGGACATCAAAATCGTAGTTTTAAACGTAAATGTATTAATGCTTGCCTATTTAGTATTTTTCTACTAATGATAGTATGGTTAACACTAATTGTCATTGTGCCTGTCTTAATGGTAACTAATCACAAGAATAACACTAATTCTAAAGGTGTGATGAGTGAAAAAGTAGATACTTTGGGGTCGATTCCGATCTCGGTCGGTAGGGCTCCGAATCGGATTCGGCTTTACCGGATCCGAGTCGGAGGCTTTGTTTCCGACCGATTCGTACAGTCATCCGAGTGAGCAAGTACGATGCGAGTGAACGCGAAATCGCCGACCGACTCGTTTCCGTGTCCGACCCGCTCCATCCGACTCGTTCGCACTTGATTCGTGGCGCGCAATGGAGACGTTTTACGACCGAGCCAGTACGATGGATGCGTCGGACAGCCGGATCGAGTCGGAGCGTCCGGCTCAAAAGCTCCCGGAGCCGGACTTGGGGGTCCGTGCCGGACCCCCTGCACCCGTAGCTGTACGAGTCGAACACAGGGGGACCCAAGGGTCCCCCTAAACATGCATGTACTGTGCGAGTTGCACCGACGCGTACACACTGTAGGGGCGCACTTGTTTGCGACGTACCCATTGAGTCACTGGGAGCCCATGTACGTGTCGTACGACCGGCTCCCATTGACTTCAATGGGAGTCCGACCGAATCGAGTCCGGCAGCATGCGGCCGCATCGTACTCGCTTGGTCGGACTGCAGGAGTACGGCTCGGTCGGAAATCTCTCCGGATCCAGCTCGGACGGAGAGTTTTCCGACCCAGATCGGAATCGGCCCCTAAAGGTTTAGAGGAAAACTCACATACTAAAATAGAAAAGATGAAAGATGACAGTATCTATCATCATGATAAATCAATTAATGATTTTTCGTTAAATGTCTTAACAAGTTATTGTATGAGTATGTTGATGTAATGGATGCGAGAGATTGTTATGTGTGCATACAATTACCGTCGTCTGTCTCAGAGGGGGTGACATATCATCACCTACCTTTAACATATGTGTATCTTGTAGTGTCTTAACTAGTCTGTTTTACGAGAGGGAAGTCTCCAGTATTTCTACTCTAACATGGATTTAGTATTCTCAAAAATTCCTATTAGAAAGAATATGAATAAAATAAATAGTGCTAGAAATGTGGAATACATGGGAGAATTTTTTCATTCTACACAAACAATAGATACAGTATATGCACATAGATATAATCTAACTTGTAGATTACGATTTGAAGAAATGGAATTCATTAACATGGTTGAAGATAGAAGACAAGAGTTACAGAGAAAAGCTGCTGAGCAAAGGTCTCATGTACCTCGATGGGCTTTCAGAGAAGGAGATTACAAGAAGGGCGAGACGTACACTGCCATGACCCTAGACTGGTATCATAGAGGGAAGCTTTGTTTGCTTAGACAGAAGACTGACTATAATAATTATTTAATTGGTTCTAGTGAATGTGATCATACCTTCCTAGTTACGGGAGGATGGGGATTAAAAGAAGGAACTGATCCTGTCTTTCCGGGAATTTATTATGTGTGTGGTAAGAATGCCTACTTTAGGTTGCCTGCACATTGTTATGGGTGTTGTTATTTAGCAATAGTATTTCCTAAAATTTATCATATGGATAAGAATCATAGAATCAATGAAGTAAAGAATAGACTTATACATAATAAGAGAGCGAGCTTTTCAGAAATAATAGGGGATGTTTTTGGAGCATTGATACCTTCAGTTGGAGTTATTCTGAATTCACACAAAATTAGAAAATTGCCCACAGTGGTTGATCGTTTATCAACAGACACTGCTGGTGGGTTTTTAATGGTTGATACTGAGATGGTTGCAATTAGATCTATGGTTTTGCAAAATCGACTTGCCCTTGATGTATTATTGGCTAAAGAGGGTGGAGTCTGCAATATGTTGAAAATACAACAATGTTGTACTGATATCCCTGATAAAAGTAAGAATCTTGAGGGATATATTAAGAATATTACAAATCTTCATCAAGATTTATCCGAATTGAAGATTGATGGTGCTTGGGAGAAACTTGGTAAGAGTTTTTCTTCTGTGGGAAATTGGTTTTCTACATTTGGGAATAGTTTATTAGGGAGAATATTAACACCTATCATTGCAGTGGCTACAGTGATACTAATGATTTTCTTGATTTATAAGTGTTGCTAATGCGAGAAAGAGACATCTGATAATAAACAAAGAGCAAGAAAGAGAAAGAGAGAAGAGATAGAACTAGAAGATAGAAGAGGAAATTATTATGAAATGATGAGGGATTTAGATGGAATAATGATAAAATGAGAGAGAGCAACAGCTTTTTAAGTGACAAATTATATTGGTGGGTATTTGGTGATGGCTCAAAGACGCCATCAAAGGGGATTAATGGAGCAGGGTTTTCGTAAAATGAAACCTGCTCGGATTGAAATACGCTAGTAACATTTTCTAATTTCTCTAACATTGTGCAGTGAAAAACACGTAGTTTTAAAAACTAACATGAGGGAAAATAATACTGCGCAAGTGCGTACTAAAGCACTGAATTAGGCCGCAAATGCTTGACTAATGAAAATAAAGAGACTAATGCTGCTTTTTTGCACGTTATTAACGTTTGCTAGGAAAAATAATAAAATGTTTTGCGCATGGTTAGATGCAGCATTGGGAGGGTGCATAAAGAAAGCATTTCAAAATGAGTAATAATGCTTGTTTTATTTTCCGTAGAAGCATGGGTTAAGGAGAAAAGATTTTTACAAAATAAGCTGAAAAAGCAAAGAGAATGTGGAGGGAAGGCAAAGGCGAGCAACCTTCGAATTTATGTGTGCCTGCCAAAAGTTAAACGTGGAGACGAAAAACAATCAGCAAGTAAGGAACGTTTCCTCTGGACGCGCACGAGTGGCACAAGAAGTAACAGAACTGGAAACATTAGCGGAGAGAAGGAAGTTGAAGCCTGATATTAGTATACTTGTATTTCCTGGGATGATGTAGTCATAAAGTTGAAAAAAACAAATAATAGAACATTGAGTAAGATGGACATGTCGAGTGTGGTGTGACAGTACACCCCCTTCCTTAACCAATCAAATGTAGAATTGTCCCTTATTTGAAACAAATGTGCGTTGGACATTTGGGTTTTAGGGTATAATTGAGGTGCCCGGTGGGAGTGGTGTGTGAATGCGGCTGGAGGCCTTAGGCTGACTTTGGGTGATCGTCGCTGTCGTCGGTTTGCTGTAGAGGCCTACCTGTTTTTTTCCTGTTCCTGATTCCTGACTTAGGGGCCGATTCCGATTTGGGCCGGAAAACATACCGACCGACTCGGTACGGGAATTTAGTCCGACCGACTCGGACCGGCGCCGCACGACCCGGGTAGTACGATGAAATGCATGTGAAATCCGACAGACTCGGACGGAATACAAAACGACCGACCGAGCCGGACGGAAACAAGCCATCCGGCCGGGAAATCACGCGAAACGAACCGACCGACACGCACTCGGATTGAACCCGAACGAAACGTACCCGCGAACTCCGACCCGCGTAGTACGATGCTGTGCGTGCAAAACACGACCGACTCGCCCGGAGCACAAGCCGTACGACCGACACGCATACAAAACCCAGCCGAAGCAACCCAATACTACGCGACCGACTCGGACGCCGCTTATGAAACCTAGCTGACACACAGCGGGAACGAGTCGGACAAGATCGCACCAGACAACTGCAGCGTCCTACTCGGACACAAGAACGACTCCTACATGCACCAAAAACACCAAGGAAAAATTAGAAAAAAATGGGCCAAACAAGCAACCACAAAGCCAATAAATACAGGGAGGAAACAAAAAATGGAACAAGGACACACCTCCAACACCACCTACATAAAGGCCACAAATCCCTACCATGATCCTTTGCAAATTCCACTGACCTGCCAGCACACAACACCATCACACAGCAACCACAGACACACTCACAGCTCATACATCACACAAGCCACACACCATTACCACCCCACATATAGCACCCTCACACACACCCAGCTAAACCTACATTCACACCCCCCCACTTGCACACACACACACATCAATCACCACCACCACCCATCACCATGCCCCCAAAGAAGAACCATAAGTTCCTAGATAGTGAATTGGAAGTCCTGGTAGACGAGATCCTGAGGGTAGAGCCACAGTTGTTTGGTACATTGGTACAACAGACCCCCATGTCGCAGAAAACCAAGATGTGGGCGAGGATTGTCGACAGGGTGAACGCACAATCACCATGTTTGCGCACAAAGGAAGACATCCAGAACAGGTGGTATGATGTGCGCAGGAGGGTCCGGGACCTACTCAAAAAGGACTACCTCCTCAGCCAGCACACCGGCAGTGGCCCTCCTGCAAAACCAGAATACCTCAGGCCCTGGGAGGAGAAAGTGCGGGCCATCCTACCACCAGTGAGCGTATACGGACTAACAGACATCCCAGAGCCTGGTGAGTTTACAACTAATATACACAATATGGTGTGACAACACACACACATCACAGTCAAGGGGATAGGCAAACCATGCACCCTTAGCAAATACACAGCAACCAAAAGATATTCATCCCAAGATGTGAATGCTAGTCAGACAAACACAATACCTCCCATCTCATAGTGATATGTAACTGTGTCATGACATGTACAAACCTAACAACAAATACAGCAAGGCAGTGGCACAAATAGAACCAACAAACACTCCCAGATATTTAAACGCCACTAGAACACCACCTCACAGGGAAGCTCACTGAAAGGAAGGAATTCTTTGTATGCTGGTTAAGTCAGTGTAGCCAATAGCATGATGGGAGTGGTAGTCACAGATATTGCTCAGCCTCACAATTGGCCCATCAACACCACTCTCAACCATGCTCACATCACAGGGAGTGGAAAAGGACTCACAAGATGGCTGACACTGGGTACTGCTGGGGGGAGCACAAGGCCCTGCTGGGAACTGTGCAACAACCAACAGCAGGACACCACTGACTGACATCCTGAAAGACAACTTGCACTCCCTGCAATGGAAGCACGCTTCATGGTGGGATAACTGGGCTGGGGGAGAAGGAGGCCTGGATGGCAACCAAATACCACCAATGCTGGTCATGCACACACCTCAACATACACATTGACATGCCACAGGTTGGCAGGACAATGTGCTACACCAATATCACTCTCTGACTGTCACAATTTAGGAGAATGCAATGTCCTGGCCCACATCCAGAGGTAGAGTCACAACTGTCAGGTGTTTGAACAATTGATGCCAGTAGAAACATAACATATAATCTGTGTTTCTCCCCAAAACAGGTGATGATGGGGACACAGCAGCAGATGAGGAGGAGTCCCTGTCCCAGGCTCCGGGGAGCACTGAGCTCACTGGTGTGGATCAGCCACTGCACTCCTCGGATGGCGAAGAACCAGCTGGACCCTCCGGTGTGAGTCATCATGCAGCACCAGCAGGACCAACATCTGCACCCCCTGCACCCACCCCTCCAATAACTGCCAACACACAGGCCACCCCTGCCAACACGGACAGACCAAGGACCACAGATGACAACAGCGCAGGGACCCAGGCCCAAACTGGAGCTGGTGACAATGAGCCCAGGAACAACACCCAAGTGGGCCCACGGTCACCTGTGCGTGCCACCGCAGGTCCTGCACGTGTCGCCAGGGGTGGTGGGAGGGGTGGTAGACATAGGTCGCTCTTTGCAGAGGGGTCTGGACTGCATGATGACCCACAATCGCGGATGCGTACCAGACTAGCACCGGAGAGGTCAGCCAGGTAGTGGGGATCCTCAAGGACATACAACAGCAGCAGGCTGCCCATCATGCCCGCTTGGACTCCCACATGTCCCGTGTCGACACACACATGTCACATGTCGCGACACACATGTCACGTGTCGAGACACACATGTCTGGCATGGAGTCCAAGTGGGACACATTGGAACAACTGACAGCGGTGCATAGGGACATACTGACATGCCTCCACCAGATCAGGACCAACATGGCCTCACCTCCCTGTGTGCCCACAACAACTGCTGCTGAAACAACTGCAAATGCCACAGGGAGGGAGGAGGACTCTGGCAGAGAGTCCCCTGCACCGCCGCAGCCTGCACCTGAGGGTACCCCCCAAGAAGAGGGGCCGTCCGAAGAGGCCAAACTGAGAGGCTGATGGCCATCTACATCCCCCAGGAAGCCATCAAATGTTCTGGAATTTTCCTCTGTGTGCAAACTGCACGCCCTGTCGAAGCCAACCCAACTCTCCCACATGACATGGGGAGCCCAAGTTGGCCAAATTAATCAGATGACTGTGGAATTTACTCTGGATATTTCAGCTACCAAGACTTCCAATACACATGGGAACTTTGGATTCCAATTTCTATGTACAGCACCCACCATCCTGTGCACCATCCTCACACCTGTATGTAAATAAACTCACCAATACACCATATCTGCCTCTGTTGTGATTCCAACATGGTTTTTGTCATGTAGATGGTGATCTGCTAAATGACACTGTGCATGCTAACAGCTACAGCAAGTCCAACACCGTCATATCAGTCATGGCGACGTGACACATATGAGGGAGACACACCACTAGGGCCACACAACACATACACACCAGGGCCATCAGACTCATCACCTATACTGATGTTGCAACGAAATACAGTGGAATGCACAGACACGCCACCTATTCACAGTCACTGTCAACTAGACTACAGGTGCAGTAAGCAAATGTCAGTCAGATGTGTGACTACAGACAACGCACATCCCAAAGTGAAGCACAGGTTTATTACACATTTGCAACATGTTTTTTCCACTACAAATGCAAGCTAATTCAACCTGGCTGTGGCCACAAAGTCAAAAATTCAGAAGATAGAAAGTCCAGGGGTGTGTGGCACATCACCTGTAGGGAAACGACTGCTTCCACCTTAGAAGTCGAATCATGGATTCGGGGGATCCAAGTTGATCAGACAACTCCGGCAGCACCCTGTGAAGGACAGACATGACACACAGTCAAAACCACTGAAGAACAGCACAGAACGGCAATACTCATGTCTAATACATGTCACAAGATAACTACACAAAACCAAGTTAGCATGTCAACACTGTTGGGCAGTACAGACCACCTGCAAGGACACATCGCTGCACGCATCCAGTCAAGTAGCACATGGCCACACTCAAACAGCACCAGAGCACCACACACACATATCATGCAAACTCAAATCATTTACATCACAACCCTCTGGAGACTCACATTCAGCTGAAGAAGTTGGTGATGAGCTGTGTGCGGACATCACCATCATCATCATCATCATCTTCACTGGCATCGTGACCCAGGCCAGGATCTTCCACAGGTGGCGGACGTTGGTCATCGTCATCCAGGATGAGAGGCAACTCCTTCCGCACTGCCAGGTTGTGTAGCATGCAGCAGACGATGACAATCTTGCACACCTTTGCTGGGGCATATGGGAGCGCCCCTCCTGTCTTGTCCAGGCAGCGGAAGCGGCTCTTCAGGAGACCAAAGGTCCGCTCAATCACCCTCCTCGTCCGACCATGTGCCTCATTGTAGCGCATCTGGGCTGGTGTCACAGGGTTCCTGAGGGGTGTCAGCAACCACAGCATGTTGGGGTATCCCGAGTCACCTACAAACAGACAATTGCACATTAGCCGATTTGAAAATGTGTGCGGAAAACAACATAGCAGAACACACACAATGGTACAAAGTCAGTACACACCAACAAGCCAGGCACGCTGGTTCGGCATCTGTGACATCATCCTCGGGATGCGACTACTCCTCATCACGTAGGCATTGTGTGCCGAACCAGGGAAATGGGCACACACATGTGTGATGGTCATATCTGCTAGACATACCACCAGAGCATTGATCGAATGGTAATGTTTACGGTTCCGGTATGCCTGCTCATGTGCCTGTGGTGGTATCAAAGCCACATGTGTCCCATCAATGGAGCCAATTTCATGTGGCATCCTCCCCAGGGCATAGATGTCACTCTTGACGTCAGTGAGTCGTTGACGTGTTGGGAAATAGATGTACTGGTTGAGGTATCTCAACATTGCCCCCAAAACATCGCGTAGCACACGGCTGAACATAGTCTGTGACATCCCACCAGTAGTTGCCACAGTGTGTTGAAAGGTACCGGTGGCAAAGAAGTGTAGGGCTGCCATCACCTTCACCTTGGGGATCAGCGCTGTAGGATACGGCCGGCCAGGCTGCAAATGTGGGTCCAACTGCACTGCCAAATCCTCAATCAGCTGCCTGGTGAAGCGGTACCGTTGGATGCTGTCACGTTCCATCATCGTTGCCAGGTCTGGGAATGGTCGATGGACAGCAGGAGCCCTGCAGTGCATAGGTGAAGAAAGCAAGATTGTCAGTCACCCCACCTATGTGCCGTTCACCATACTCAATTTCACATGATACATCATCAACAAACACAAGTACTTGATGTGTGTGTCGTTCCGTTTGGACATATATGGCACCTACATGGACATCATCTAACATCTCTGTTCAACAAGTGTTGACAACAGGTTCCAGGGTGTGCTATGGGACACCATTAGGCTGTGTCACAGTACCCATTAACTGCTCTCACGTTCCACACACATACCACAGTGACATGTCTGGAAAGATGCTCCACAGGCATCACAGCTCATTGACAGGTAGATTCCCAGGGACCCTGTCTTGCCACATGGACACTGGCATGACATGGCGTCTCATGTACACGTCAGAAAAACTAACATGACACCCACAGGTAGTGGCCCCTGTAGCCTATGCAGGACAGACATGGACGTCTGTGACACACACACACACCATCAAAGTTCATGCACAAACCACGTGGATGTGGAGACTGTCTCCCATTGTGCAAATGGAGTCAGAGACATGTGATACACAACATGCACACAGACTGTGGAGGGACATCACTATTGTTGGAATGGCCCACCCTGTGACGTACATGCCTTCCCACATGTGAGCCTGGGGTATGTGACATGTCATACACATACACAACCTGGAAATGTGACCATGACACATGCTCAGAAATGAAAAGTTGCACACCACAGTGGTCAGGTGCACAACACACAAAGGACCCTGTCCCCATGAACACATGCACAGCCTGGGTGTGTCTGCCCCCAAGTGCCACCCCAAAATCCACATGTTCACCCCCATACACAGATAAGGTTATGCCGCCACACATGCCTTATATACAGTGTGGACTGGGTGTGGTGTTGTAGGTGTGCCCCTGAGTCCCTGGAAAGTAAATGTGGCTGGCATAGGTTCACCAGTGACCAGCATGGTGACATATGCGTGTGACCTGTCCAGGGACGCGTTGTAGAGCAATGGACCGATCGGTGTGCCCGGCCGGCCCATTGCATTGTATGTGAGCGGGTACACGTTGTATGCCTGGTACGCGTTGTAGAGCAATGGACCGATCGGTGTGCCCGGCTGGCCCATTGCATTGTATGTGAGCGGGTACACGTTGTATGCCTGGTACGCGTTGTATAGCAATGGACCGATCGGTGTGCCCGGCCGGCCCATTGCATTGTATGTGAGCGGGTACGCGTTGTATGCCTGGTACGCGTTGTACAGCAATGGACGATCGGTGTGCCCGGCCGGCCCATTGCATTGTATGTGAGTGGGTACGCGTTGTATGCCTGGTACGCGTTGTACAGCAATGGACCGATCGGTGTGCCTGGCCGGCCCATTGCATTGTATGTGAGCGGGTACGCGTTGTAGGGCAATGGACCGATCGGTGTGCCCGGCCGGCCCATTGCATTGTATGTGAGCGGGTATGCGTTGTAGAGCAATGGACCGATCGGTGTGCCCGGCCGGACCATTGCATTGTATGTGAGCGGGTACGCGTTGTATGCCTGGTACGCGTTGTACAGCAATGGACCGATCGGTGTGCCCGGCCGGCCCATTGCATTGTATGTGAGCGGGTACGCGTTGTATGCCTGGTACGCGTTGTATAGCAATGGACCGATCGGTGTGCCCGGCCGGCCCATTGCATTGTATGTGAGCGGGTACGCGTTGTATGCCTGGTACGCGTTGTACAGCAATGGACGATCGGTGTGCCCGGCCGGCCCATTGCATTGTATGTGAGTGGGTACGCGTTGTATGCCTGGTACGCGTTGTACAGCAATGGACCGATCGGTGTGCCTGGCCGGCCCATTGCATTGTATGTGAGCGGGTACGCGTTGTAGGGCAATGGACCGATCGGTGTGCCCGGCCGGCCCATTGCATTGTATGTGAGCGGGTATGCGTTGTAGAGCAATGGACCGATCGGTGTGCCCGGCCGGACCATTGCATTGTATGTGAGCGGGTACGCGTTGTATGCCTGAGTACGCGTTGTACAGCAATGGACCGATCGGTGTGCCCGGCCGGCCCATTGCATTGTATGTGAGCGGGTACGCGTTGTATGCCTGGTACGCGTTGTACAGCAATGGACCGATCGGTGTGCCTGGCCGGCCCATTGCATTGTATGTGAGCGGGTATGCGTTGTAGAGCAATGGACCGATCGGTGTGCCCGGCCGGACCATTGCATTGTATGTGAGCGGGTACGCGTTGTATGCCTGGTACGCGTTGTACAGCAATGGACCGATCGGTGTGCCCGGCCGGCCCATTGCATTGTATGTGAGCGGGTACGCGTTGTACAGCAATGGACCGATCGGTGTGCCCGGCCGGCCCATTGCATTTTATGTGAGCGGGTACGCGTTGTATGCCTGGTACGCGTTGTACAGCAATGGACCGATCGGTGTGCCCGGCCGGCCCATTGCATTGTATGTGAGCGGGTACGCGTTGTACAGCAATGGACCGATCGGTGTGCCCGGCCGGCCCATTGCATTGTATGTGAGCGGGTACGCGTTGTATGCCTGGTACGCGTTGTAGAGCAATGGACCGATCGGTGTGCCCGGCTGGCCCATTGCATTGTATGTGAGCGGGTACACGTTGTATGCCTGGTACGCGTTGTATAGCAATGGACCGATCGGTGTGCCCGGCCGGCCCATTGCATTGTATGTGAGCCGGTACGCGTTGTATGCCTGGTACGCGTTGTACAGCAATGGACGATCGGTGTGCCCGGCCGGCCCATTGCATTGTATGTGAGTGGAGTACGCGTTGTATGCCTGGTACGCGTTGTACAGCAATGGACCGATCGGTGTGCCTGGCCGGCCCATTGCATTGTATGTGAGCGGGTACGCGTTGTAGGGCAATGGACCGATCGGTGTGCCCGGCCGGCCCATTGCATTGTATGTGAGCGGGTATGCGTTGTAGAGCAATGGACCGATCGGTGTGCCCGGCCGGACCATTGCATTGTATGTGAGCGGGTACGCGTTGTATGCCTGGTACGCGTTGTACAGCAATGGACCGATCGGTGTGCCCGGCCGGCCCATTGCATTGTATGTGAGCGGGTACGCGTTGTACAGCAATGGACCGATCGGTGTGCCCGGCCGGCCCATTGCATTTTATGTGAGCGGGTACGCGTTGTATGCCTGGTACGCGTTGTACAGCAATGGACCGATCGGTGTGCCCGGCCGGCCCATTGCATTGTATGTGAGCGGGTACGCGTTGTACAGCAATGGACCAATCGGTGTGCCCGGCCGGCCCATTGCATTGAATGTGAGCGGGTACGCGTTGTATGCCTGGTACGCGTTGTACAGCAATGGACCGATCGGTGTGCCCGGCCGGCCCATTGCATTGTATGTGAGCGGGTACGCGTTGTAGGGCAATGGACCGATCGGTGTGCCTGGCCGGCCCATTGCTTTGTATGTGAGCGGGTACGCGTTGTAGAGCAATGGACCGATCGGTGTGCCCGGCCGGCCCATTGCATTGTATGTGAGCGGGTACGCGTTGTATGCCTGGTACGCGTTGTACAGCAATGGACAGAACGGTGCGCACACATTGGCTGGGGCCTGGCATGGCAACGGACGCGTTTTCGAAGATCCAACGAGTCTGATGCAGTGAATTCAGTTGGCCAGCCACAACAATGTTGCAAAATCATGGGTGTCATGAAGTTGAAGATTTGAAGGATGCTGTGGGCGTGTATTAGTGCTGCTATTCCATGGATTGGTCAAATTCAGAAGATGCAAACGACTTGGACCTATCACTTTGGACACATGGGGCAGTATCTGCCTCTGCAGCACACATATAATGCTGGCTGTTCCCCTGAGAGCTCACTTGCCTGCACTACATGCTCCAGGACGACATCTGCCACCAACACTGCTGCTGTTCATGCATCCTCTGGCTCCTGCAATGGCACGTACTGTGGAGAGAGCCCCAGCCTTCAGCCTTGAGGAGAACCAGGCCCTGCTGGACAGCCTCCTTCCACAGTACAGCAAGCTGTATGGGAAACCAGGGGAGCAGGTGAGTGTGCTGTCCACTGCCTCACTAATTTTGCATGTTGTCTGACTAGCAGGGCTTTCAGTGTGCACACCACTGGCTAGCATGCCCACTGAGTGGTTTTCACACCCCAAAGTGTGTAGTCACATGCACTGAACTGGTACAGTGCAGTAACAGTGCATTCCAACTAGGTTTACTTCCCATGCAATGATACCATGTAGTGACTGCTGGCAAACTGTTCATAGCCATTGTTGCACAGCCTGTGTACATCATATGCCCCTGTGATTGAGACATGTATATCCAACTGTGTGATGCACGTATATGTTGCATGTGTAGTAATGGCCTTTTCACTTTGTCATCCTCACAGGTTGATGCCCACCAGAAGCAGGAAATCTGGCTGACCATCGCCCGGAAAGTAAGATCCGTGGGGGTCTACAGGCGCAGGATCCGCAACTGCCAGAAGAGGTGGCAGGACCTTCGTGGCTGGACCCGGAGGATCGCAAGGGTCCAGCTGAAGCTGTCGCCTCCTCGCAGGAGGGGCGGACACCGGACCCTGACCCCCACATGCTCCGGATCCTGGCGGTGGTCTTCCCTGACCTGGATGGGCAGCTGAAGGACAGACAGCAGCAAGGAGGGGGTGAGTCCATGACTGCACTGTGCACTTTGTCTGACATGCTATGTGCCCTCCTCTGGCCTGGTTAAACTTCCACAGTACATCAGTCATGTGGTCCAGGACCCATGTCCCTCATTTGTGACATGCCCACTTGTCCTCTGATACGCATATGTGTGGCCCTTATAGTCAGGAAATTGTGTCATTTGGGGACTGTGTCATTGCATTTAGCTTTGCTCAAGCTGGGGGACAGCATTTGTTCCCGTGACTATGTTGTGCGATTCATGGGTGGGTCAATAGCTTACACAATGCCTAAGTTCTGACATGTAATCTGGGTGTAACTTTGATATGTGGTCCGCTTGCTGCTCTGACTCACCACATGTCCCTGGGGAATTTGGCACACATGCTGCTGGTGGGAACAATGTTTGGGCCTCAGGAGTATGTGTATCCAGTGTGTCACACATGCTTAGCCATCTGCCTACTGTCCAGGACTCATCCCTCTTACAGGTGGAGCTGGACAGTCATGCCTACTCCAGGGCATGCAATGCACTCTGTACTCCCACTCCCGTGTATCATCTGGCATGTTGTGATCAGTGTAATGTACCCTCAGGTGTCTGCCTCTGTCTCATTGTGCTGTGTCTTCGTTGTCAGGACTACTGGTATGTTTATCGGTTAGGGCTCAGCATGCCATCTGAGATGTGAACATCATAGACGATACTTCTGTGACTTATAGGTGTCTGATCACTTGACTGTGCACACAGGTGTTTGCGACTGTGACTTTCAGCCACTGTATTGTCATTCACAGCACACTGTGAGGTGCTCATGTTCAGAGAGTTGTGTTTCATGTCCCCCATATGTCCAGTTGGTATGACGTGGACAAAGAGTAGTACAGATGATGTGGTATTTGGGGGATGGACATGTGCACTTGTCAGTCACATAACTTGCATTCCCCATGCCCTCGGATTGTGACACAGTGCAGACTGTTGTTGGCTGGCTGCCATGGCCATGTGACTTGAGACAGTAATGTATGACTTTGCACGCATTCCTGTGTCATGGCATTCAACTTCCTGAGACTGATCCTGCAGGGGAGTGACATGTGCAACATGCACCCCATTGTGGCATTGACTATCCGGACATGGGTGCATCATGGTGTCTAGTGCTGGTATGCATCACATGCATTTCTATTTAGACTGTGGCCATCCCTTTATTCGGACACCTGCACTGACTCAGTGGCAGGAGATGTGATGTGTGCATGTTCACATACTTCACCGTGTTACCTGCAATGTCCAACAACTGTGTAGGTGGTGCATGTGTCCACACTGGGGTCTTACCATCAGACAGGCACCGGACAGATGGGTGCAAGGGCAGGAGGGGTGTGAGTCCCATGGTTGACCATCAGACTGACAATTGGCTTCCCCAAATCTGTGTGAGGACTTTAGGCAATGTTCAACTAAGGATGCCAGGGCTTGCTCTGTAATGTGCTGTACTTACTGTGGTGTGTGCGGTCAGTGAAGGAGACTGATGTTTGTCTGTTTCCCTAATTGTTTGCAGATACATCCACGGCCACAGGAGGGGACAGCTCCACGGACCAGGAGGAGCAGTGGAGCCAGACTGGGTCAACATCCGAGGACTGGTCAGAGGGACCCAGTGGCACGGAGGGCGAGGGGAGCCACACCGAGGAGTCCTCAGCACCATCCACCTCAGCTGAGGACCACAGCAGCTCAGAGGATGACTCCCTTGTGGAGGCGGGTGTCAGCAGCCACCAAAGGCCAGCTAGTCTGTCTGGCCCCGCCACCACCACCGCCCTCCCATTGGCTCCCATTCCTGAGGTCTGTGGAGGCTCCCGTACTCGGGAGCATGTCTCCTTCGTGCCAGGCACCGCAGCCCCTGCCCCTGTGTCTCCTGCTGCCCTGAGTGAGGAGTCTGTGTACCTCCTTCGGCAGCTCCATGTAGGGCAGACAGCAATGCTGAGTGTCCTCCATGCACACACCACTCTGTTGACACAGCTGGTGTCATTCATGGAGGGCATCTCGACGGGTATGTCTGCCCTACAGAGGAGCAATAAGACCATGGACTCCTCCCTGACGGCAGCAGTGTCCCTCCTCCAACAGTCCCTCACCCCTCCCACCTCTGCCCCATCCACACTTCCTGCCCCCTACCTGTCCAAAGCACATGCACACCTGCACAGTCACCCAAACACACAGACACGAGCAGCACAGACACACCCAAGAGAAAGGCAAGACGTGCACACAAGCATCCTCAGGGGACTGATACCACAGACACAGGGGATGGGGAACACACACACACACAGGCAACCACAGTCACTCCGCAATCCTCAAGATCCTCTCCCTCCAAGACCCCTTCCCTTGCCTCACCTGCAACCCCACCTGATCAGCAGCTCTTCCTCAGTGACCTCGGCCTCTTCCCCTCCAATCCCGCTGATCCAGCATACCGGGGAAGAGGAAGTCCACCCACACAGAGGGGAGTGCCCCTCGCCCCCGGACACCCTCCCCCAGGCAGAGTGAGCCCCCCACCCGCAAGTCCTCCCGGTCCTGGAAGAGCAAGACCCCGCCACCGCCCTGCAAGTCAACCACCCAGTCTCTCACCTCCATCCCCCAGGCCACCACTCTACAGGTTCCACCGCCACACCCTGCCCCAGGTTCCCCCACACACCGATACCACATCCCCAAACTGCTTAGGCCCTCCCCCCTGCCACTTGCTCTTCTACCCCCAAACCAGACGCTCTGCCTGTTTGTGCCACTGGTGTGGAGACCGTGTCCCCCCCCTCTGTCCTGCCCAGCTCTTCTGCCCCCCCTTTCACTACCTTGGAGTCATGCACTGCGGTGGAGTCCACAACCATCCCCGTCTGACTCTGGCACTGCATTGGGGACCCAGTCCACTCCATCTGACCAGCCCACTGCAGTGGTTGCAGCACCAACACCATCTGACTTGAGCCCTGCGGTGGTGCCAGCCCCCCCTGAGTCAGACACCTCCACTGCAGTTGCCGGTGACACTCCTGCACCCACATCCCCTTCACTGCCTCCTTCTGGCATCCCCTGATCCTGTCCCTGCAGTGCCTGGCCTGCCCCTCGTATGCCCCTCCAAGGGGGATGTCCCCTGTCCGTACCTGTGCAGGCAAGCAATTGTTGACAAGTTGTCACACATCACCCTGTTGGGACTGTATATTTGGACTGGCCATTGGCCTTAGTTTATTTTGGACTTTTGATTTGAGTTGCACACTTGCTGAATAAAGCCTATTTTTGTTTACTTGTGGTTAATCTTTGGAGGTAGATGATGTAGATGTGTAGAATCATGCATTTGCTGTTGTAATAGTGTTCAGATCAGGTAAATGAAGTTTTGCTGTGATGGGCTCCATGTGGTCCATGGGATATGTGTCCTAATCTAGTCTGGATCTATAGCATCCTTTGCTGCAGTCTGAGGGTGTAATGTTCAGCATTTGACACAGGGATGTACGTTTAGCATTTGTAGATTACCATCTTTGTCCTACACTGATGCACATCTGGTGGGCTTACCACTGTCCAATGTTCCTAGTACCCTGACTGTGTGCCCGTCTCCAATGGACATGCAGTTTAGCACATCAAATTTGGAGGACTCATCTGTGTACACAGTGCAAGTTGCTTGACACGTGTCTTGGGTGTATGCAGATGACTGACGTGACACTCCTGTGCCCAGGCTGATATGAGCAGAGCCTTCAGTGTGTTGTAGTTGTTGACTCACTGACCGAGTGTTCTGCTGACATGTTTGAGTCATGCACAGACAAGGTTTGGCACAGCTGACCTTCCACAGGAGTGGAGTGCCCTTATGGCAGTGCGTGATTCCGTGATATAGGCTGTGCCCATGTTGTGTGTTGTGTAGGCATGTCTGTGCGTGTTCCCTTCTCCTTTTCCTACACAGGCTGTGTCCCTACGGATGTTCCTGTTTGTGATGCTTGCTGAGTTGTTCTGTGTTCATCCAGCATCTTGGACCTGGTTACTCCGGGATGTGGGTGCATGGCAAACTAATGTTCATGAGGTTGTCATCCCTAGTTGTCTTTGTTGTCAGGGCTGGGGATGTGGGCAAACGCAGATGGGACACAGTCAAGATTCCTCTTGGCACTTGTTGGTTACACGAGTAATGTGATTTTCTGTTTGTGTATGCTTTCAGTGATTGTGACACGTTGTGTGTGTGACTGCTGCCACTCCTCATGGTCAGAGCTGCAATGTTGGAAGTTGTCTATGTGTGTCCTTTGTGGGTCAGCTTGGCTTCTTCATTGGTGTGTGACTATGGCCAGGATCCCATTGTTTGGGGTGGATTTCACGTCATGCCCATGTACGGCATACTGTGCAGTGTGTCAGACATTCACAAGTATTGTTGACTGGCCATGTGTGATGGGTTTCTGCACCTTATTTCCCCCCACCACCCCTGGGAATGTCATGGGTGCATGTGCAATGTCAGCAGTCCATGTGAGCTTCAACGCTGCACATTGGTGGAGTTCAAGGTGTGGCGTTGAGTGTGTGCAAATGTGAGTTGTTGCACGGCTGGGGCACTACCTCCATATTTTCCTTGGCTGGCAGGCCGTGCTGAGTGCTTTGTGCTTGTATAGGTGTGATGGTAGTTTGTTGCTCAGGACACATGGCTGTGGTTCACAGTGTGGATGATATCTACCTTGGTCATCACAGTGTGATTGTCATGCAGGCTAGTGTCACCACAATGTGGGGTCCCTGGGGGGAGTGCTGTGGTGGTTTGGTCTCTTGCTGTGTGTTTTGCTGTTCCTACAAGCTTTTGTGACATGTGTAATTTGGGCTCCCTCTCATCTCACAATGCCTGTTTGCCCACATAGGGGAATCCAATCCATGAGTTACTTTTGTTTGTGACTGTGTTGACATCTGTGTATCAGTGAATCTGGCCTCCTCATGGGTTGTGTGTTTGCCTGGGGACACTGGCACACAACCCCCCTCACCTGTTGTGTATGATATGCAGTGTGAGTCTGCCTGTTTGTGTTAGTGCTTTTGCACCACTTCATTGGCATATCTTTAGTTTGCCATTGGCTGTATGTTGTTTGTTGGCTTTCCCCTGCTGGCCCTGGGACTGCTAGGTCATCAGTCAGCACTTTGATCATGGTTAGTATGTCCCATTGCTACCATGGTATGGTATTTGTTCACCTGACATCTACAGTCTCCACAGGATATCTACATTTGTGTGTCCATTGGTGCAGATATGTGGGTCTGCATTATGATGTTCACTTCTGTCATTGTGTTATTTGTAAATGTAGACAATGTGGGCCCCCATGGATGATGTTTGTGTGCACATGGCCAGAACGATGTGTCACTGCTTGCCTCACACAATCTATGTTGCTATGGGACACAAGCACTACAATGCCACTGTAGTGTTTGGTGTTGTGTGGCCAGGAATAATCCCTGCAGTTATGTTTTTGCAGCTTTCACCAGGACTACACTTCCCTTTTGGGCACTGTGGTGATGGGGCTTTGGGCCCCATTGCCACACTGTTCAAAATGTGCTTCAGCTATGGAGCACACACTTACCTTTTGGGCACTGTGGTGATGGGGCTTTGGGCCCCATTGCCACACTGTTCAAAATGTGCTTCAGCTATGGATCACACACTTCCCTTTTGGGCACTGTGGTGATGGGGCTTTGGGCCCCATTGCCACACTGTTCAAAATGTGCTTCAGCTATGGAGCACACACTTACCTTTTGGGCACTGTGGTGATGGGGCTTTGGGTCCCAGTGCCACACTGTTCAAAATGTGCTTCAGCTATGGAGCACACACTTACCTTTTGGGCACTGTGGTGATGGGGCTTTGGGCCCCATTGCCACACTGTTCAAAATGTGCTTCAGCTATGGAGCACACACTTCCCTTTTGGGCACTGTGGTGATGGGGCTTTGGGCCCCATTGCCACACTGTTCAAAATGTGCTTCAGCTTTGGAGCACACACTTACCTTATGGGCACTGTGGTGATGGGGCTTTGGGCCACATTACCACAGTGGTCATGGTCTGCTTGCATTGTGTAGGCCACACACACAATTATGTGTGACACATGTGTTAGGGGGTCACATTGTATGTTCAATGTCATGTTCAGTGTTGTATGCATTTGGCACAGACCACACACGCTTGTCATGGTGTTGGAGGCTGGGATGTAATTTACAGACAGTCCTTATGTGGGAGTATGCTAGTTGTGTCATGCATTACCCGTCCTATGAGTAGGGGTGGTTGTAGTGACAGGCATCCAGCCCCCAAGAGTGGTGATGGTAGTAGTGGTAGGCATCCATCCCCTAAGGGTGGGTATGGTAGTAGTGGCATGCATCCAGCCCCCCATGAGTGGGGATGGTAGTAGTGACAGGCATCCAGGCCCCCCTGGGTAGGGGTGTTAGTAGTGACAGGCATCCATCCCCCTAAGGGTGGCTATGGTAGTAGTGGCAGGCATCCAGGCCCCCCTGGGTAGGGGTGGTAGTAGTGGTAGGCATCCAGGCCCCCCTGGGTAGGGGTGGTAGTAGTGGTAGGCATCCAGCCCCCCATGAGTGGGGATGGTAGTAGTGGTAGGCATCCAGCCCCCCATGAGTGGGGATGGTAGTAGTGGTAGGCATCCAGCCCCCCCATGAGTGGGGATGGTAGTAGTGACAGGCATCCAGGCCCCCCTGGGTAGGGGTGGTAGTAGTGACAGGAATCCATCCCCCTAAGGGTGGGTATGGTAGTAGTGGCAGGCATCCAGGCCCCCCTGGGTAGGGGTGGTAGTGGTGGTAGGCATCCAGCCCCCCATGAGTGGGGATGGTAGTAGTGGTAGGCATCCAGCCCCCCCATGAGTAGGGATGGTAGTAGTGGTAGGCATCCAGCCCCCCATGAGTGGGGAGGTAGTAGTGACAGGCATCCAGGCCCCCCTGGGTAGGGGTGGTAGTAGTGACAGGCATCCATCCCCCTAAGGGTGGGTATGGTAGTAGTGGCAGGCATCCAGGCCCCCCTGGGTAGGGGTGGTAGTAGTGGTAGGCATCCAGGCCCCCCTGGGTAGGGGTGGTAGTAGTGGTAGGCATCCAGCCTCCCATGAGTGGGGATGGTAGTAGTGGTAGGCATCCAGCCCCCATGAGTGGGGATGGTAGTAGTGGTAGGCATCCAGCCCCCCATGAGTGGGGATGGTAGTAGTGGTAGGCATCCAGCCCCCATGAGTGGGGATGGTAGTAGTGACAGGCATCCAGGCCCCCTGGGTAGGGGTGGTAGTAGTGACAGGCATCCATCCCCCTAAGGGTGGGTATGGTAGTAGTGGCAGGCATCCAGGCCCCCTGGGTAGGGGTGGTAGTAGTGGTAGGCATCCAGCCCCCATGAGTGGGGATGGTAGTAGTGGTAGGCATCCAGCCCCCCATGAGTGGGGATGGTAGTAGTGGTAGGCATCCAGCCCCCCATGAGTGGGGATGGTAGTAGTGACAGGCATCCAGGCCCCCTGGGTAGGGGTGGTAGTAGTGACAGGCATACAGCCCCCCATGAGTGGGGATGGTAGTAGTAGTAGGCATCCAGCCCCCCATGAGTGGGGATGGTAGTAGTGGTAGGCATCCAGCCCCCCATGAGTGGGGATGGTAGTAGTGACAGGCATCCAGGCCCCCTGGGTAGGGGTGGTAGTAGTGACAGGCATCCATCCCCCTAAGGGTGGGTATGGTAGTAGTGGCAGGCATCCAGGCCCCCCTGGGTAGGGGTGGTAGTAGTGGTAGGCATCCAGTCCCCCCTGGGTAGGGGTGGTAGTAGTGGTAGGCATCCAGCCCCCCATGAGTGGGGATGTTAGTAGTGTTAGGCATCCAGCCCCCATGAGTGGGGATGGTAGTAGTGGTAGGCATCCAGCCCCCATGAGTGGGGATGGTAGTAGTGGCAGGCATCCAGGCCCCCTGGGTAGGGGTGGTAGTAGTGGTAGGCATCCAGCCCCCATGAGTGGGGATGGTAGTAGTGGTAGGCATCCAGCCCCCATGAGTGGGGATGGTAGTAGTGGTAGGCATCCAGCCCCCCATGAGTGGGGATGGTAGTAGTGACAGGCATCCAGGCCCCCTGGGTAGGGGTGGTAGTAGTGACAGGCATCCATCCCCCTAAGGGTGGGTATGGTTGTAGTGACAGGCATCCATCCCCCTAAGGGTGGGGATGGTAGTAGTGGCAGGCATCCAGGCCCCCTGGGTAGGGGTGGTAGTAGTGGTAGGCATCCAGCCCCCCATGAGTGGGGATGGTAGTAGTGGTAGGCATCCAGCCCCCATGAGTGGGGATGGTAGTAGTGACAGGCATCCAGCCCCCATGAGTGGGGATGGTAGTAGTGGTAGGCATCCAGCCCCCATGAGTGGGGATGGTAGTAGTGGTAGGCATCCAGCCCCCCATGAGTGGGGATGGTAGTAGTGACAGGCATCCAGGCCCCCTGGGTAGGGGTGGTAGTAGTGACAGGCATCCATCCCCTAAGGGTGGGTATGGTAGTAGTGGCAGGCATCCAGGCCCCCCTGGGTAGGGGTGGTAGTAGTGGTAGGCATCCAGGCCCCCCTGGGTAGGGGTGGTAGTAGTGATAGGCATCCAGCCCCCCATGAGTGGGGATGGTAGTAGTGGTAGGCATCCAGCCCCCCATGAGTGGGGATGGTAGTAGTGACAGGCATCCAGGCCCCCTGGGTAGGGGTGGTAGTAGTGACAGGCATCCATCCCCCTAAGGGTGGGTATGGTAGTAGTGGCAGGCATCCAGGCCCCCCTGGGTAGGGGTGGTAGTAGTGGTAGGCATCCAGCCCCCCATGAGTGGGGATGGTAGTAGTGATAGGCATCCAGCCCCCCATGAGCGGGGATGGTAGTAGTGGTAGGCATCCAGCCCCCCATGACTGGGGATGGTAGTAGTGGCATGCATCCAGCCCCCCATGAGTGTGGATGGTAGTAGTGACAGGCATCCAGGCCCCCCTGGGTAGGGGTGGTAGTAGTGGTAGGCATCCAGCCCCCCATGAGTGGGGATGGTAGTAGTGGTAGGCATCCAGCCCCCCAAGAGTGGGGATGGTAGTAGTGACAGGCATCCAGGCCCCCCTGGGTAGGGGTGGTAGTATTGACAGGCATCCAGCCCCCCAGGAGTGGGGATGGTAGTAGTGGTAGGCATCCAGCCCCCCATGAGTGGGGATGGTAGTAGTGACAGGCATCCAGCCCCCCATGAGTGGGGATGGTAGTAGTGACAGGCATCCAGGCCCCCCTGGGTAGGGGTGGTAGTAGTGGCAGGCATCCAGGCACCCCTGGGTAGGGGAGGTAGTAGTGGCAGGCATCCAGCCCCCTATCGGTGTGTATGGCATTGGTGTTGGCCATCCCACCCCTATGGTTCTGCTGTTGCTGGTGTACGTTATTTGTGCATCCCTATGTGTGTGTGACATATTTCGTGTACGTGTGGTTTGTTAGTATTGTTGGTGTTTGACTTACCGTCTGCGCCGTACGCGTCCGTGCCGGTCCCGGTAATAGATGTAGAGTATTGGTAGGACCTGCGCAATGGGATTCATACTTGGATCGTCTCGTTCGGGTTTCTCGTGTCTTCGAATCGTACTTGTAGCAGGCTTGTTCGTCTCGTAGCCGTGGATCGTCTTGTGGCGCGAAACGGAGCTTATGTACGGCTCGCCCGGATGTTCAAACGAGCCGGACGTAGCGACGAGTTCGGCGCGTACGGAAGACGCATCGTACTAGTCCGGCCGGAAGGTGCTGTGTATTTGGTTCCGTGCGACTCGATTCGGCGTTTACGGATCCGGCTCGAGCGGGGTACAGGAGCTGGAATGGGTAAGTACGGCTCGCTCGGAATCTGGGCTGTTATGCGCATCGTACTTGTTCGTTCGGTAGAGTGTTCGAGTCGGTCGGAAAACATGCGTTCGGCTGGTATTTTTTCCGGACGAATACTGTTAGGTGCGCTTCCGGCCGAGATCGGAATCAGCCCCTTAGTCTTTGCCCTTTCAAATCTTCTTGAAGGGCGTTGCTGCTCTCGTGGTCAGGGAGTAGATTTCCTGTTTCTTCTGGGTTAGTATAGATAGAAACCTGAATTTGCATAATCATTTGCAAATGTATTTTGTTTTTGAACCTTTTCTCTCTTCGTCTTTCCACTCCTTCAATGCACTGTCAATGTGATGTGAATTTTTTCATTTTCTTTGCTAATAATTACTCAGTGATATTTCATGATTTGTACTGTGTATTGGTACTTGATGAGCATTTATTTCACATTATTTAGATACACATTATAAATATACATATTGTGTCCGTCTTTATTTAGGGTGAGTTTATAGATTATTGCCTATAACTAACGAACTATGAAAAGATGCCATCGCCACATTATTTTTTATGAGAAATGCGGGTTCTATTGGAGATTGGTAAGTTAGGTACGAACTTTGCATTACACCGAACCCAGCGTGAAGGGACTTTGTTGGGTAATGTAATTGGGCCTTGTTTATTGCAAATGTATTGATCCCTGATCGCTGGATTACTGCCCTTCTGCCCTCTTGCCTGAGTGAGAAGGACTGGACCTGTATCTTGAACCCAGTACCACCAGAGGGACTCCAGGGGCTAGTTGGCTGGCCTCCTGATCAGAGCCTCAGTGACAGAACAGACAGGATCCAACATCCTTGAACCCGGCACCTGGACTCTGCCAGCTGTGAGTCCTGCCCTTCCAACTGGTGCCATCCCACTCCCAGACCCTTGGAAGTGGGCCTGAAGGTGCTCTGCCAGCCCAGCCTGGATCCTAGCAGAACTGACGTAGCACAACGCATCGCCTCCTAAAAATCTTCATCGAAGCTGCAGCGTGACACATCGGCTCCCAAAACCTTGTATCTCAACCACTGCATGATGCATCCCCGATGCAGATTTTCACATCGTAAGCCCCTCTTTGATAGCATCCTCGACGACGATGCAGGATCTTAGATTGCAAGCCCAGCAATTTCTTTGGAACCAGCTGATGTGCAACACATCTTCTACGCAGGACTTCGCATCTTTAATCTCTTGTCGATTACATCCTTGATGATGACGTAGAACCTTTCATTGCAGCCTTGCAGCTTTCTGGAAACGTCACTGTGTGACACAGCTCCACACCAGGACCTTGCATCGCCTCAGCTGCGCTACTCATCCTTGACCCTAGATCTCGCAACACTCCGCAACCAGGATTTAAGGTACTTTTGTTCAGTGGGCCTAGCTTGGTCCCTTTTTCTGGCCTACTCTCAACCCTGGTTAGCCTGAACTTATGACTTTGTCCTGGTCTGGTTCGACCTGGTAACTACAGTTGCCACTTTGTGCTTTTTTCCACTATTTTGACTTAAACTTTAAAATTGCATATCTCAGTTTCCACAGATTGACTTTTTGTTAATTTGGTCTTGAACTATGTATTATATTTGGGGGGCATGGCCAAGCCACGGGCTGAGATGGCCGGGCGGTGTTGAAGCTCCGCCGGCCGACCGACGACGAATGTGTTTTCCCCACTTTCCAGCACAGACATGAGGGAGGCAAGGACATCGGTGCACCCCTGAACCGACGCAGAGTGGGTTGTGAGTCATTGCAGCGGTACGGAGTACACAAAACGGCTCCGAGGCGAGATCCACCCGCTAGGCGAAGGAAGACAAAATGGCAGCCTAAAAGGAAAATTTTGGCCGAGCGCTACCCCCGCAGTCATCGGAGCAGCCTTCCACCCTGAGCGGGGACCAACAATGCGGTGAGTACCCGGGTGCCGGTTTGGTGGTCTCGGATCCCCCCCGCACTTTCGTATTAAGCGCCGATCCAGGGCCACGATGGAACAGGCCGGGCGCTGATGCGGGATTGCGGCTGCACTGCCTCCTGACCCCCATAGCCGCCACTGACGAGTGTGTGGCGGAGGCGGCTGAAACGGAGGCGGCGCGAGCATTGCGGGGAGGGAGTAGGCCTGAGGCTGCCGATTGCCACCGGGGCCCGGTATATCCCCCGCGCGGTCCCCCACCTATAAGGTAGCATCCACGATGGACTGCGTTGGGCATTAGATGGGAGTGACCTCAGGCCCTACTGTCTCCACGAACAAGGCGATATTGAGTTAAGAGGGCGTCTGGGTGCACCCTGGCAGTGAGAGGCTGTTCCTTACCCCTGGCGTCCGCCGGCCCTTTGTACTTTCTGTTCTCCGGCCCGCTGTTGGACTACGTATAGAGCCTAATGCCCCTGCTGTCACTCCCACAGTCCACGGCCCGGTTGGATACTACAGAGGTAACCCACACCAGGTGGCAAACCATGACAGCATCTCTCCGACCAACGCTGGGGAACTGGTTTATGGAAAAGGGGAGATTGTGAGACAGCTGGCGCTTCGTTATCCTTGGTGGTGCTTATGGGGACGCTGCGTCTCTGCGGTGCCCAGTAGTTACTTCTATACCTCTATACCTCGACACCAATAGCGCTGCCAGCAATATCCTAGGGACAACAACGGCGGCTGGTCGGTCCCCGGACATTTCGCAACGGCATGGGTCGCAAAGACCCGAAAGAACGGACACTCCCATTCGAGAAGCTAGCGGATACGACAACAGAGGGAGGCCCTGCCATGGCGGAACGTGCCGTGAGCCCTGCTGGTGACGCAACTGCCTTGGCCTCTCCAACAGAGTGGCTACAAGAGATGAGAGCCGGTTTCAGGTCTTTAGACAGTCGCTTTGACTCCCTTGACAAAACGCTCTAATCAATGGGCACGAAGATCCAGGTGCATGATAGGCGTCTCGATGTGGCGGAGGCGCGGATCTCTGACATTGAGGATGGAACCGCGCAAGCAACCAAACGACTAGACCGAATGGAACGCATACTGAAGGAAGTGGCCATCAAAAATGAAGACCTTGAAGCGCGCAGCCGCTGCAACAATGTGCATATTCTTGGGGTTCCGGAGTCCACAGCGACGGGTCGCCTGGACATCTTTGTGGAAACTCTGCTGCAGATATGTTTGGGAGGGAATCTTTCACGCCTGGCTTTGTGGTGGAGAGGGCCCACCGTACCTTCAGACCAAGACCTAACCCGGGCCTCCCTCCTCGCCCCCTGATAGCCCGTATCATGAACTTCCGAGATAGGGACACGGCTCTGCGCTTGGCCAGGGAACGTGGGGACACTACCTGGCAGGGCTCAAAGATCGCTCTTTATCCAGACTTCACGGTGATGGTGCAGGAGGCCAGATGCAAATTTACGGGGGTAAAGGCCACCCTCCGGAACCTTGGCCTCAAATACGGCATGTTATATCCTGCACGGCTTAGGGTGGAGGCTGGGGGCCGGGTGCGTTTTTTTGACAATCCTAATGAGGTCCAAGAATTCTGTCGCACCTATAAAAGTAACAATGACCAGTCGCGAGACGACAGGGGCGGCCCGTCCCCTCCGCACAGCGGATCCGTCGCAAGCTTGGAACTGTTCTCTGGCTCCGGTGGTGGGTGACATCGTTGTGTATTTGGCCCCCTTTTTGTACTTTGAAATACTTGGGGACACATGGTATTCCGATTGAGTATACTCTTCACAGTTGGTTGGCTGACGTGGCGTTGCCACCCCCCTAGGTGGATACCCTGGGTTTGTTCTGGTTGATTCGGATGTACCTGTTTATAGTTGAGCTCTTCTACTGTACAGTTGATTGGTACTCTGTCTTTTGTTTACAGGATGGGTCAGGCCTTGCCTTTTTTGCAGTAAGGCTGGGTGGTGGGTGGGGGGTTGGGGTAGGGTTAAATGCCTTCATTATTGATTATCGTATATGTTGTCCTTGGTATTGGTTTATTGTTTTCAACATGACATTCGTCCTCTTCAGACTTCTTACAGCTCACAGATGGCGCAGCCAGGTCTAATCGCAGGTCCCTCTAATTTGTCCCTGTTGTCATGGAATGTCAGAGGTCTTAATGATCAGCGTAAACGAAGACAGGTGGTACATTACCTGAATAGACATAATATAGACATCGCATTCCTGCAAGAAACACACTTACCTGTTACAGATGCGGCGCGCTTTGCTGCCAGCTGGGGTGCCCACAGGTATTTTGCTAATTTTAGTAATTATGCGAGAGGCACAGCAGTTCTTATACATAAGAGAATCCCCTTTCACTGCCGGTTGGTCATCAAGGATAAGGAGGGTCGGTATACTATTGTGGTAGGGTCCGTGATGGGTCACATGGTCACTTTGATTTGTGTCTACGCCCCCAATACTGACTCCCCGGAGTTTTTCCATGCACTAAACACCCAACTTTCCAAACTAGAACCCACGCTGATTATAATAGGCGGGGATTTCAATCTCCTTTTGAACACAGACCTGGATAGCACATCCGCCACTCCAGACACCAAACCTAGAGCGTTGCGCAGTTCGAGACCTATGAGACCAGTTTTCATTGATAGACATTTGGCGCAGGCGCAATCCTACCACTACTAATTACACACATTTCTCAGGTCAACACAACACATGGACAGGATCGATTTCTGGCTGATCTCCCCGGGTGTGTCCCCCTGGTATCAAGCGTTGAAGACACTTCCTAGAACATATTCGGACCACTCCCTGGTCCAACTATGTCTCCGAGTCCCTCGCCCAAGGGGTTCGAAAGGCAATGGCGCTTTCCCGGTCGTGCTCTCCTAGACGACCTTTTCTGTCATGAGGTCAGTGAAGCAATTGAGGACTATTTCACCATTAACACTGGCTCGCTGGACTCCTGGGCCGTGTTGTGGGAGGGGTTCAAAGCCTACATTCGCGGAGTATGCATTTCCAAACATGCAGGGGTACTTAAAGCACTACGCACAACACTAGCAAGGCTAGAGGGAGAACTAGAAATGCTGGACACCGAGGCGCAGCACGCTCCCCCAGACTCTTTGCAAGGTAGGAGGCTTGCCCTCCTTTCCGAATACAGAGAAACAGCGGATCGCGAGATCCTTTTCCTAGGTAAATATCAAACAGCCCATAGATACGGTGAAGGTGATCGCCCAGGCCGCACACTGGCTCAGATCCTCAGGCCACCCTACAGTAAAGCATACATCACAGAGATTCGTGACAAAGACGAGACGCTTCTCACGACTTCCACGGATATTAGGGACGAATTCCTCTCATACTACAAGACGTTATATACATCTAGACACAGCAGTGACACAACCGCACAAGAGGATTATCTATCCGAAATTGCCTTAGTATTCCTAGAAAAAAACATGCAGGAATTCATGGCGGAACCCATCACAGAGAATGAGGTACGTGGGGCAATTAAAGTGCTGCGTGGCTCCTCTGCCCCGGGCCTCGACGGCTTTACCGGGGAGCTTTATAAGGCCTTTTCAGACCTTCTAGCACCGAAATTGATTGAGGTTTATGCTGAGGCCCTGGAAAAACAAACCATGCCTCCTACATTAAACGAAGCGGTCATTATTCTTCTCCCAAAGCCCGGTAAAGACCCATCTCTTTGCGGATCATACAGACCTCTATCACTATTAAATATAGATTATAAAATACTCGCTAAAATTGTAGCTAACAGACTGTCACAGTTAATGGAGTTTATTATTTCCCCGGCACAATCAGGCTTTGTCCCACATCGCTCGAACTCATTACATTTGCGAACCTTGTTCTCAGTATTGCATAGAATAAATCCCGAAACTCCTGCTGCGGCTATTCTTCTTGACACAGAAAAGGCCTTCGACACACTCGAATGGCCCTTCTTTCTATCCATAATGCGTCGTATGGGTATGCCAGCTGGCTTTATAGCCACTACGGGCTTATTATATAGTCGTCCTACGGCACGGCTTCGCATAAATGGCACTATATCTGTCCCTTTTGCACTAACCCGTGGTACACGTCAGGGATGTCCTCTGTCACCCCTTTTGTTCATTCTTGCCATGGACCCTTTAATACGGCACTTCCAGGAACGACATCTCCATAGAGGGCTGCAGTTCAATACGGGCCCCCTTTTGGTTTCATTATACGCCGATGATACCATCCTCTATGTCAGAGAGCCACATCTGAACCTAGCCCCGCTCATCCGGGAAATCCTCCGCTTTGGACGGCACTCTGAGTTAGGTATTAATTGGCACAAATCAATTATTTTTCCCTTAACCACTAGTACGACCCCTTGGGATTGTGAGTTTCCATTGGAATGGTGCTCAGATTCCGTCAAATATCTGGGTATCCACGTACACTTGAACCAGGACCAGATTATGCGCCTTAACTACGGACAAGCGGTTGAGAAACTGGAGACTCAAGTGGAGAAATGGTTACGACTCCCTCTATCCATGGCAGGCAGAATCGCTATAATAAGATGATGGTCCTACCCAATTTTTATATCTTTTTAATAATATTCCCATGCCCCTCACCCATAGTTTCTTTGTAACACTTCGATCCCATCTTATCAGACTGGTGTGGGGAGGCAGACGGCCTCGTGTTCGATGGAAGATACTCACTTTACCATATGATAGAGGCGGATTTGGAGTGCCGGACTTTTATTTATACTACTTAGTGGCTCAGTGTAGTTACGCTTTTGCTTGGTACCACCCAGACGCGCGGATCCCATTTCTGCGCCCGGAGGCCGACTTTGTCTTCCCTGCACGACTGGCGGCGGTTTTACCCAGGGGCGAACCCAGGAGTCCAGTCGACATACAAACGGTCTCGACCACCAGCTGGGCTTGGAGCAGGTTCCTCCGCTACGCGGGCAATTCAATTTTATATTCATCGGCCCTCCCGCTTCTGAATGCCCGTTGGCTTCCCATAACAGGTGAGAAAATTGTGCAACGCACTTTGACTAAATTTGATATTGTCAAAATAGGTGATCTGTATCCGGGCGGGCATATATTTTCGGCCACTGAGGACACCCGTTTCCATGTGGCCACGTTCATGGATAAATTCGTTCTCAGGAGACTACACTCAGCATTAAGAGCCACGATCGTTGGCTTCCCGCTGGAGCCTGACTCATTTGCGCCGCTGACTCTACTCATTGAGAATGAGAGTGGAACACACATAATTTCCAAACTTTACAAACTATGCATAGCACAGGTTCCTATCATAGACAACAGGCTACGTATGGAGTGGGAGACTGACCTGGGGCATCCTATCTCGGACGACCAGTGGACCGTCTGTTGCAAGGTTACAAGGAACGTGTCATTGAATAGTCGCCATAAACTATTACATTATAAATTTCTTCGTAGAATTTACATGACACCGGCAAAACTACATAAAATTGACCCCGAAAGGCCTCACACATGTCAGAAATGTGGCGCTCAGCACGCTGATTTCGTCCATTTGGCTTGGACATGCCCCCGCATACACCCATACTGGGATCAGGTGCACAAAACATTAGGGAACATTCTTGGGCTCACACTGGTTTCTATTCCGGAAGTGGCACTGTTGGGCTATACGGTTAACTTTCCTAAAGCAGTCCAGAAACTAGCATCCCTTGGCCTCCTCTTGGCAAAACGGGAGATAGCATTACATTGGGGCAGCAAGGTTTCTCCTACGACGCAGGGCTGGCTGAATAGTTTAGCGTTCTGTAGTACAAATAGCGAGATCTATTCTAGCCTGTTACCCAGCACAGCACGCCCTAAGGATATCTGGGGCCCATATAAGGCATATATTGACACCCTAAACAACCCCTCCTCCTCCCAACCTAACTCAGGGATAGTACCCACGGGTATAGGTTAGGCCATTCGGATTGCACACTGATATGTCGTATAAGGCTCTTGTGCTGCACTGCTGTATTTAGCACCACCTCATTCTCGCCAAGTCAGCACCATCGATTACTCTGGGATAGGGACAACAACGGATAGAGGGCAATGTTCTGCCGCTTTGACAAAACTGAAAAGGTCATTTATACACTTGATCGATCTGTTGAGAATTGTATGACATGTATTGTGTTGCATACCATGTTGTGTTTATAACCTGGCAAGATACCTTCGTTTATTACAATGTGAGATTGGCATGATACCATTTTATATATGTTGTACTTACCATGGACGACTGTAACGACTGAAACATAAGTCTTTGTTGTTTGATAATCAATGATAAATAAAGTTATATAAAAAAAAAAAACTATGTATTATATTCTACTCTATTTTTTTAGATTGGTGTGGGATTTTTCTTGTGTTATGTTTCACTTTAAAACTGTCTAAAGTGCTGCATAAATACTTTACACATTGCATCTAAATTAAGCCTGACTGCTCTGTGCTAAGCTTATCGAGGGTTGCACACAGGTGAATTTGGGGTTTGTTTATGACTTCACCCTGACAAGGATTGTGGTTACTGTTTGAGTAGGGTCTCATCCCCCCTCAACAGTAAACCAATTTCTTACACCATCACTGGGATAGCTGCCCTCATGCTGTCTCTCAAGTATGTTTTCCAGCTCTTCTCAACCCCTCTACAGCACTGACCAGGTGGCACAGTGTTTTACTTCCTCCTACCTGCTTTCTGGCAGAAATACACTACTTTCCATCCCACCCCACATGCCTCCCATCAATAGTTTCTTCTTGTTTCCTGCTCTCAGACATCCTTTCCTAAGGTATATAGTTGTTTGCCTTCAAATGTACTTTCTTTCAGGTGTGTGACAACCCTTTCTCTCTTTCTACTACACATTTTTATTTTCGCCCCTCACATAGGGGCATATTAACAAGGGACGGCGATAAATAACGCAAAGCGCGCTTAGCGCTTCTTTATTTATCGCCGTCTATCTCTGGAATTTATCGCCCTGGTAGCGCGTTATTAACAACGCGTTTCTCCAGGGCGACAATAATTCCAGCGATAGCGGGAAATCGCCGCTTTGCAGGGAACATCGCTGGTTTTCCAGCGATGTTCCCTGCAAACGGCGATAACTTCTGCTGATACGACCCTGTGGTTGTATCAGCATAATCCACCCCAATGTTAGGGATAGGTAAGTCTCAATTTTAGCAGACGTTAGTTTTGGCGAAAACAGCTGTTTTCTCCAAAAACTAACGTCTGCTTAAATGCTGGGGCAGCCTTGTAAATATCGCGATGTGCACATCAGTGATATTTGCAAGGTTGTACTGCCCAGTGACGCCCACTTTGCATCTCATTAGAGATGCAAAGGGAGGCGTTGGGTAAAAGGGTGCTAACATGCGCTAATGCATGTTAGCACCCACTTGTTAATAGGGCGAAAAGATTATCTCCGCTTTTTTGGCTTTTAAAGCCAAAAAAGCGGAGATAATGCCCTTGTTAATATGCCCCTTAGGGGCATATCTACAAGGGCAGGCGATACAATTATCGCCGCTTTAGCGTCCGTTTTCGGACGAAAAGCGGCGATAATTTTAACGCCTTATTAGCAAGGACACGCTAACGCGTGAATCCATGCTTTTGCTCCTTCTCTTATCGCTCCAGCTTTGCATCTCTAATGAGATGCAAAGTGGGCGTTACTAGGCGTACCCCAGATGGGCTACGTTGTAAATATCGCCGATGTGCACATCGCGATATTTACAAGGCAGCCCACAGGATGATAGCAGACGTTAGATTTTGGCGAAAACGGCCGTTTTCGCCAAATTCTAACGTCTGCTATTATCCCGACTTAGCCATCCCTAACATAGGGGTGGATTGTGCTGATACGACCACAGGGTCGTATCAGCAAGGTATCGCCGCTTTGCAGGGAACATCGCTGGAAAACCAGCGATGTTCCCTGCAAAACGGCGATAACCTCGCTATCTCTGGAATTTTTATCACCCTGGAGAAGCGTGTTGTTAATAACGCGCTACCAGGGCGATAATTTCCGGAGATAGCCAGCGATAAGTAATCTATCGCTAAGCACGGCCAGCGATAATTATCGCTGGCCGTTGATAATATGCCCCTTAGTGACTTAGAAGCCTACTTATATTCTCTTCATTCTAGGGGTGGACGAGCCACTGAAAGCTCGAGCCAGATGCCTAGCTCTGGCTCAGCTCGATGTCCTCCTGGACTCGCATGCCCAAATCAAGACGGGCTAGCATATTGCATCTGCCTGCCACCCACGCTGTAATGTCATGTGCCTAGAATTAAAGACAAAGCATCAACCTTTGAATATTAAGAAGGGGAGAAAGAGAGACCTATCTAGTGGCTGAATTGCTTAAAGTCAAAGCAGAAAACCTGGGGCCATTTTTGGCTTCCCTGCTTCACCAAATTGTGTGATCATAGGCAAATATTTTATTTTACGAAGCCTCCTTTTTCTTCCTTATCACATATGAGAGCACCTTCTAAATACATGAGTTCAGAATGTGCGCTGTACAAAAACCTCCTGTGTTTGATTTAATAGATTATAATGTTGATTTATCTATAATAAGAATCTAGGGCCACTGGAATTATGCAGCAAGGTAGGAACACATTATAAAGCAGGTTTTTCTAAATTATGTGGCAAGAAAATGCTAATTATGCAGCACATTTTAAGAGTAAAGGACCTTCCACTGCGCAGAAACACGTCACCTCATTTTAAGTATCTTTTGATCTGAGCTAAAAACTATTTAAATCTGCAATTTATTCAGCCAATGATAGACTATGTGGCAAATGCAGCAAATGCACAATCATGCTGAAAACACTCTACTGCATAATCCTTTATTTTCAGTGGCCCTGCACCTAGGGTGCAGATGACAACTGACCTGCCTGTTAGAACACTAATAGTATTTTTTAGAGCGGGGTAAGAATGTTTCTAGGTTCATATTTAAAAACTATTTCTTTCAATAATTATCTCTCAATGGAGTGATATATTCTTATGTAATAAGATGAAACACTCTCGCATATTAAAGAAATACACTTTTTCTTTTAATTTTGAAGATACTTTATTGTATTTTTTCATGATGTTTGTTGCATGATTTTCATGTAAACTGTTTTCAGGGCTTGGCTCATGCACTGGCTCCTGGAGCCAAGGCATAGCCCTGGCTGACTCTGGCCCGGCCCTCCCTTGTTAATTTTTTGGCTCGACCGCCTCTACTCCATTCTCACAACTGAGGTCTAGATTTTCTTTATCTCCGTTGGAAAACCCAGGACACTGGCACATATTTACGGAGCAAAGTTGCATATATATCAGATTAGCCGTGCTCTTCTTGTTCACCTGATCTTGATGGCCCGTTTGTGATCAGCACAATGGTACTGGAGACATTATGTGCAAGTAAAGAGACCAGAGGTACATCCACTACCGCATTAGACAACAGAGGTATGTTTAATGTCTTTCAAAACAAGAACACTTGAAAGATTTTTTAAAGTTAAATATATCCTGGCACAGCGAAATGTCGTCATAGATTGAGTTGAGAGGTCCCCCTTTCTGTGTCTTCTGTTGTGTTGACAGTCTAACTATTGCTCTAGTGCCCACAGTGGAAAACGGAGGCCATCAGCCTCTTCTTTGTAAGGTGATGGTTGAGTGGAAGTGGTGATACAAGTCGTCTTTGGCGCCTCATTACCAGATTCAGGGATGCTCAAGTTATTTAATCATCAGACCCGTCGTTTCCAGATGTCATCACCAGCTCTTGCTTGATTCGCTTGAACATTGATACATTTCTTGTTCCTTTTTAAGTTGATCTTAATACTGTTAGGGCTAGCGCTGATGTACCTAGTCATGACTCTTAGCTTGAAATGCCACACTCATATTTCCATGGAAGTTTTAGTTCTGGAAGAACACACTGTTCTACAAGTTGATTAATTACTTTTATGCTCTCCCTTGCTGAAACATGGAGTCATATATTTGTTACTAATCTTCTAAAATTGTGGCAGTGCCCAGTACGTGTGGTTTTCAGGAATTCATGCTAAAGGACTGTTGCATTAACCCAGTGTACAAATATTACTTGTGCTAGTGTCCAGTTATAGAAGCATCTGGACGTAATTGTTGCCCCACAAGGAAATGATACACGGTGGGTCCTTGTCATGTTTTAACATGGTTCCCAGTACCTGGTTCAGTGTTCTAACAGAGCATTTCAAGTATGTGGGTATCAACAGAACACATGCAAAAGTTGTGCTAGAAGTTGGTGAAATATATTAGGTGTCTACTCAAATGCTACAAAATGGTAATGTTAATGTTTTTCCTAAATGTTCTGCGTAGCATATGAGAGTGATAAGCCAATGTGACGACCGTCAGAATTTGGGAATGTGATCTTTATGTGAGATGTAGTGTTCAATATTAACTGCAGGTGTCTTTCTATGCATCTGGCCGTCTGTCTTTTCTTTCATCTTTAATGTAGTCAGTCTATTTCTGTCTTATTTCATTTTCATGGTACAAATCAAATTATGGATTGAAAAATATAAAAAGATTGGAATTTAGGCTGAAAGATGCCAGCAGCCTGACGCCCACCTGTTGAAACCGCACATATTTAAACATGGCAAATAGTGAGGGATGGATTTCACACCCATTTTCATGGACCTCATAAGAGCACCTTGGCTGGTGCTTATTATTTCTTTCATTTCTGCCACAACAGGTACTCGCGTGCATTATAATTAGATTTACTAAGAAGTAGAAAAAGATGAAAAATAGTGAAATACAAGCACATTCGCATATTCGCTACTAGTACATTGTGAAAATGTTCACTTGTGCAACATGTCCACTTTGTGCAAACTTGTACTTTGAAAATGTGGTTGCGAAAGTTCGCATCATGCATGTGGTCCTGCGGGGCTTATGAGAAAGTTAAACGTTATTCAGCGGCAAGGACAGCATATCCATCATCTCTTTGCATTATTTCCCTTATTTTCTAAATAGTGCCTATAAATCCAGAACAATGGGAAGAACCATAGGACAAAACAATGGAAGATGTCTAAAATATTCTCTTCAGTTAACGTGAAGGTGCATGTGGAGGACATATTCGTCCCTGTTTAGCCTACATCATTGCAGCAACCTCCTAGTATTTCCCCCAGAAAAGGTTTGGTAAAAAAGATGTGAGAAACACAGAAGCAGTCAGAACACCAGAAACAGCGGCATAAATCCCTGCGAAAGAAGAACTAAAAGTCAGTAATTCTACAATGAAGATCTAAATATAACCGACCCAATATAATAAGGAAACTCTGGTGGCCTTGATTTATGATTAAAAATGTATTACCGAGGGGCGTGGCTTAACCGCCAAACAAAATGGTCGCCGGATAAGACAGCCCCGACGTACCCCGATCGACAACTCGACTATCCGACACACAGATCCGATCTAAAGGCACCGGCGGGTCGACCCCAAACGCTGAGGCTGGCGGTATCACAACGGAGCGACGGGACCCTACGATCATAAAGTTACGGAGCAGTGAGACTTGCGGCCTCTCTGGATCTGAAGGCAGTGACCTGCCGTGTTTGCGCCTGCATGCGCACTGATGCCGGGGGGCGGCACCATCGGCAACGCAAGTCCGGGGTCACAAGGCCTCCCACGACTCATCACCCAGAAATACCCGATTTGAGGTGGCGACGCCGAGAGACTGCTGGAGGACAGGTGTGGCCCACTAAGGAACCGAGCGCCGACAAAGATCGGTAAGCCCTTGACGCCCGTGCCGGTGGGGAAGCCGCTGGGGAGTGAGGAGACACTGCGCAGCTGCCTGCGGCCCAGTAATATTAAGGCAGCCCACGGGGAAGTGCCTCCCCCCCACACTGTGACCTGGGCCAGAACAGAACCAGTAGCGCAGGACGGGGTGACGTGCTAAGCACTGCAGCAGGCAAAATCCAAGCCGCGGAGGGGGTCCTACAGTGGGCAACAATCGCTACGGGCCCAATAGCAGAATTGGATATAATCACATTTCAGGCACAGATATGACCAATAACCACACGGCCTCCTTGCTTACTTGTCCACGGTGCCCAGAGGAATTCCTCTGGATCTGACACCTCGAACAACAACGCTGACCGCTGGTCAACATCACTGGTGGCACTATATGAGACAGTACCGTGGAGGCCTCATTAACCAACGGCCCGGGACCCGAGCAATAGCCACTGAAGGAAAGGGGTGTGGGACAGGTCACGTTGGCAAGGGGCCCCAACCTATGTAGCGAGCAGGAGCGTTGACTTGAATCTGCAGTGGGCGAGACAAAGGAAGACTCTATCGGCTGGTGCAAAGCCAAGGCAGTGGTGTCAGGTGAAGCGAGAAGCGTTCATTAACTACACGGACCTGAAATGTCCGGGGCCAAGGGGCTCAAAGGGTCGCAGCAGACGAAACTTGATAAATTTACATCGCAAAAGCCGTCCGACCCTGATCACAGTGTTAAATCCAAAATGGCGACCGGAACAGAGCACGCAGAGCCAGACCCAATGCTGAAAGATATAATGGATGCCATCTCGGGGGTACGCACCTCCTTGGAGAATAGAATGGACACTATCACAGCGGAAGTTGCACTTCTAAGAGCGGACATGCAAAAAATGGGGAGAAGGTCAAACAAATGGAAATGGTCACTTCAGATCTCGTAGACAACGCCAACCAAATGCAAAAAGACATCAGAGACTTGCAGACATTTCGTAAACTAGCGGAAGAAAAGCTGGATGACTACGAAGGCCGCACCCGAAGGAACAACATACGAATAATCGGGCTTCCGGAAAGGGCGGAAGGCCCGGCGGCCGACCTATTTGTAGAAGAACTGATACTCAAACATCTCCAGCCCAAAGGGCTTTCAAAGTTCTTTTGAGGGGGCTCATAGAGTTCTGGGAGGCAAACTAAAGCTGGGGGCGCCTCCTCGTCCAATGTTGGCCACACGTTTTAACTTTAGGGATCGAGATAGCATACTACATACGGCCCGAGTGGCCCCCCCCATAAAATATGAAAACAGTGAGATCTCCTTCTTTCCGGACTTTACGCTAACTGTTCAACGACAGATCAGGACCTTTCTGGACATTAAAAACGGCTCAGGGAGAAAGGGCTCAAATACGAAATGCTATTTCCTGTGAGGCTTCGAGTTGCTGCGGAAGGCAGGGCCTGGTTCTTCGACAGTCCAGAGGCTGCTGCGGACTGGCTGGAGGGTTGGAGACCGGCTGAACTGCACAGCGTTGGCAGAGGCTGACATTGATCCGGAAGAACTTAACGCTACAGGAGATGCGGCCTTGCCACTGGCGGCACAACCACGGCAGAAAAGCGCTGGAACTAACTAAATCGGACTTGCCGGAAAGACTTGGACGATGGAGGCCACTCAGGCGTGGAGAGCTAAGTGTTTTATCAATCATTAGACTACATTGGTCGTTCCTGGGTTGCTTTAAATAAAGTGTTGATCGGAATTTGTCGATTGGGGTGGCGACAAGGGGTTTCTCCCCCCATTCCATTCTACTTTTAGTATACAGTTTAAGGGCGACAGGCACTCTGCATAGTTGAATCATGGGCAGTTCGAAGCCCGGAGTGCAGGGGAGCAGGGTGGGGGGTCGTTGGGATGGGATTGTATTGTTTTTTAGTTTGTTAGCTAGTGAGACACTGATTGTGACGAATGTCGAGAGGGAATTTGGCACACATGAACACGTTACTGAATATGCATTGGGACAAAAGCTTTAAACTGCTATCTTGGAATGTTAACAGGTTGGGAGACAAACTGAAACGTGGTATCGTATTGCAGTATATTAAGAGACAGTCTCCTGACGTCGTGTTGCTCCAGGAAACACACCTCATACGTAACACATGTAAGGCTCTGAGCAGATGGGGCTACCGATTGAATGTCCACTCAGGCTTTACCACTGGATCCAGGGGAGTGGGCATTATGACAAAAAGGTCCTTCCCAATGTCAATCGATGACACCTGGACAGATGTAATGGGTAGATACACAGCAATATCGGGTCAATGGGAAGGTATGCCGCTTACAATTGTGTCTGTGTATGTCCCTCCGGGATTGCAGGGGCGAACGCTAAGGGACCTGGGCAACTTATTATTATCCTTCCGCGAGGGAGGATTAGTAGCTGGCGGGGATTTCAACTCCATGGTGTCCGGGTCCCTGGACCGGTGCCCTCCTCGTACTATTGGCCAATCACTAAGGTGGCTCCCGGACTTTATAGACGCGATAGGACTGGCCGATGCATGGCGTACATATCACCCTGAAAGTCTCCAATATACCTTTCACTCGGGTGCCCATAACAGTTTATCCCGTATTGACTACCTTCTCACCCCAGCAGCTCAGTTTAGCTACATCCACGACATCAAACATTTAGCCCGAGGTATATCAGACCATTCCCCGCTGTGGGCTCAGGTGATCCTGGGCGAGAATAAAGTGGGTAGGGTAGCACCGATTAACCCATGGTATCTTAAAAATCCAGTTGTCAGAGAGAAACTGTCAGCAGCCATGGAGCTTTACTTCCTTGATAATGTAGAATCAGTAGCTTCAACTCAAACTCTTTGGGAGGCATTCAAGGCAGTTATTAGGGGACAGGCACTCTCCCTAATCCCAGGAGTTCATAGGGAAAAGGTCAAAGACTTAGTCAGGCTAGAGGAAGACATCCCCCACATGGAGGAAGACGCAGAAGAACTATTACAACCAGACACACTCCACACACCAAGGGGTTGGTTATGATGGCGGGCGGATCGCCACCGCCCGGCCGGCGGTGGCAATCCGCCCGCCATCACAACCACATTTACCCCCGCCATATTACCATGGCGGGGGGTACAGCGGCAGACGGAAAGTCCGTCCGCCGCTTTTCCGCCGGTCGGCAATTGCAATGCCAGCATGGAAGGGCAGGCGGGAATTGCTTTGGGGTCCCGTTACGGGCCCCCGGGGGGTTGGAGGGGTGGGGGGCTGCACTTGGGGGGTACCTATGGTACCCCCCTACATTCCCATGCTCAAGGTGGCAGGCACCACGTGGTGCCTGTCACGTTGTGCATGGCAATGCACAACATGCCTCTTTGGCAATGCAGCGGGTGCTAATTACAGCAGAACCCGCCGCAATGTTGAAGATGCGGGATGCGACCGCCAGGGTGGCGGTCGCATCCTAATTGGTGGTGCGGGACCGCCGCACCGCTGGCGGCCGGTCCAAGCACCGTTAGGGTGGCGGGCGGACTGAAGTCCGCCCGACATCCTAATGGGGCCCTAACACTTAAAAGAGAGAAATACAAAACCATTGCTACAGATGTGGCTAAAACTTTGAGCAGGGACAAGGCGGGTAGGCTATACGAACTAGGGGACAAGGCTGGGAAGTTATTGGCCTGGCTAGACAGGACAGAATTAGCTAACCGTCTGATACCTGAGCTTATCACGGAATCGGGCACGAAGATAGTAGACCCGCAGGAAATAGCAGACGAATTTGCCCAGTACTACCTTACAATTTACCAGACAACTACCTCTTTTCAAGAAACAGACTCTGCAGATTTACTTTCCGAAATAATGCTCCCGACTTTAGAGACCGAAGATAGAGACCTGCTTGAGAGCGCCCTCACTAACGATGAAGTGGCCCAGGCGATATGGGGCCTTCAGTCGGGGAAGGCCTTGGGCCCCAATGGGCTGCCAATCAAACTCTACAAATTAAAGCCTGATAAACTCGCTCCACATCTGCGAGGCATGTTTGAAGAAAGTCGGGAACTAGGTGTGCTCCCGCTAGACCAAAGAGTAACCACATTGGTCGCCATACATAAAACAGGTAAACCCAGGAACAAGTGTTCCTCGTATAGGCCTATCTCGTTACTAAACATTGAACCCAAAGTTTTGGCCAAGTTACAAGCGGGACGCCTGGTGAAAGTGATAAATAAACTGGTACACCCAGATCAATCGGGCTTCATGCCCAACATAAACACAGCGCATAATCTGCAGAGAATACATGGAGTCCTGGGCCGACAGGCTTTTATAAGGGAGGATGCAGTAGTGATATCATTAGATGCCACAATTACCTTCGATACCATTGAATGGCCATACCTCTTCGCAGTATTGAGTAAGATGGGATTTGGGCCTCACTTAATTCTGTGGGTACGTCTCCTATATACAGAACCCCTGGCGCAGGTAGTGGTAAACAACAAAAAATCGGCAGTCTTTGCATTGAAACGTGGGACAAGACAGGGCTGCCCGCTGTCCCCGTTGCTCTTCGCCTTGTCCTTGGAACCACTTGCAGCCTGGATCCGCAGGGACCCGGTCATCCGTGGCCTGAAATGGACAGAGGGTTGGGAGGACCGTATCTCTCTGTACGCTGACAACATTCTGTTATATCTGGCATCCCCCAAAGCATCAATACATAGGGTTCTCGACATATTCGCATCTTTTGGCAGATATTCCGGATACTCCAAAAACTGGGGTAAATCCATACTATATGTCCTTTATGGGCAGCCTCCATCCTTGCCCAGAAGTTGCACCATGCAGGAGGCAAAAGATGGATTTAGGTACCTAGGGATCTACATCACAGCGGATCCACACGCTACTTTCGAACATAATCTACTCCCCCCATCACAGCGACTTAAACGCGACGTTGTGAACTGGAAAGCGCTTCCTCTGTCATTGTTGGGTAGAGCGCCATTATTCAAAATGATGTCGCTGCCGCGCTTCCTCTATGCCCTCCAAAATTATCCAAACCCAGTCCCTGCGAAATACTTTCAGGAAGTGGAAAGTGTACAGAGAGAGTTGCTTTGGGAGGGACGTCCCCGCATAGCCTTTTCAAAGCTAGTGAGGGGTTGGTACGATGGAGGTATTGGACTCCCTGATATTAAAAAATACTACTGGGCGGCACATCAGGCAGCCATAAATCATTGGCTACGAAGATGGCCGCCGAGTAGGAGCCCCCTGCAGGAGCTCCCGGGTTGTGGATTACCGTATCGGTGTAAATCCTTGATTAACCCCGCCATCTGCCCTTCTCTCTCTGTGGCATCTTGTGCCTATGTGACACTGGATCGCCCGGACTTACTTCAACTGACCTGCATCAGGGATTTCCTGCTCCTCTCAGTGATCGAGCGCTGCGAGGTCTCAATTTGATGTTGGGAAGCCTCTCCGCCTCTGATGGTTGCCGTGTTTCGCCTGCAGTGACGTCCGACTCGACCCGGGCGAGCCTGGTTGCAGCTACGTGGGACTCATCGCTGGACGTCCTTATCGGATCTCATTGATGCCCAGCTGAATGGCCGCAATCTCGCAGGTCTTCTCCCGATGCCCAGCCGAGTGACCGACGAGCCCCTGCCGACCACCGTTCGCCCAGCCTCCGGTGCCACTCCTCCCGGTGCCGCCTCTTCCATCGGCTTCTATCCTGCCGGAGCTTCGCTGCCCGCAGGATATGCATGAGGAGATCCGCTGAGGCGGGGTGCGTGACCCTCCGGTTGCAAGCTCACGGCGTCCACCCGTGGAGCTAGCGTTCTCTCGGCGGCTTTCCGTCCCTGCCAGCGCTGCCGGGGATCTGATCGACGCTCGACCTGATTGGAGGTGGGTGAGTTGAGGAGCCCAGCCTCGCCACCTTTGGTGACCCGGGGAGTGCCTATACTCTTCCCGCTTTGTTCTCTTTTTGTTTCATTATCGCATTATAGCTTTTTATACAACATTGGTTGAAGGTTGCCTGGACCCAAAATGGCGGCGCCTCACCAACATCAGGATTACGGCTGTCCTTAAATACCGTTGCCGCTCCAATAAGTCGATAGTGATTCCCCTGGGGAGGCATCAACATAATCTGCCTCGGTGAATGGGACGCTTACTCGGGATCGATTTCACCCGGCATAGCAAATTGATCACTGCCTGACCCTAAGATGGCGGAGGTTGAGGACACTGCAATTGCCTTCCATTGCCTGACTTTAAAATGGTGGCGAAATTAAATCAACATGAATACCCTCACCCCTGCTAGCCATCCCAAAGTTACAAACTGAGAGTAGCAGTCCCCTTTGGAACCGATGTTATACCTAAATGCTTCCTCAAGCCCAGTTTGGTTGCCGAAGCCATGAACTACCTTATAACTTTGATTCCCTGGTGCCGCTGCTGCGCTGCCCCTGAATAGGACCCCGGTACCCCCTGTGATCAGGTGAGCTCCGACGTCTACTGGCCCCTGCCTGCCTTGTCATCTCTCAAGACCGAGGCGCTGAGGCTGGCCCAGCCTCTCAGTCTCTACAGCAGCCCTACCCTTGCAGACGGCCTCTTCCGATCATTGCTAGCACGCTTGGGCCTTCGCCCCAATGATCAGACAGCCGCTCAACTGCTTAACTGACCTTTCTCGCTCCTATAGTACCCTACTCTTACCACCATGGCAGGGCCCAGCCTAACTGCTACTGGGGAAATCCCTCTTACTATGGTTTACCCTCCTAACCTATCCAAAACCGCTACAAAAACCTTCAAGCACTCCACCCTGAAGAGCCACCCTGAGTCACTGATCTCTGACCTACGATACAGCGCGGACAATGGCACAGTCATTAATGACCTAATCTTCTACACCAGAAGAACCTCCTCTTGGCGCAAAACCTTCGCGCACCTCCTCAATGTACGTGCAACCAGAACATTCCACAAGGCACCAAGCTTACAATAGCACCCTCCGCAACCCTGCGAGCTAACCTCACAATCACCCTCTACAAAAGCGGCATAGTCCTGATCCAAGCCTCAACAAAAAACCTTAACAAATTTGCAAACATTTTTACCGTCCTCAGTAACCATATGCGCGACACTAGCAGGGTAACTAACACCTGCCCCGACAACCCTCTGACCAACCTGTCTAGCGTCCCTAGCCACCCACAAACCACCCTTCTAAGGGCTTCCAGCACGGGATCATCATCCTACCCCCTCTTGCATGGCTCCCGGCCACACCAGAAGAATCGTCCCTACACCCTCGATCTCCTCCTCGCTAGCTCCCCACTCTAATTACGAGGCCGGTTCACCTCCAAACACCTTTGATGCAGGTAGAGCCTGCCCGTCCAGCCCACAAACCACCCCCCTAAGAGTCTGTACCACTGATCTTCCCAACCTTGCTAGCACATCTCCCAGCTCTGCCAATAGATTCGTCTCTAGACCTTTGGCCTCCTCCCTGCTAGCTCCCCTCGCTGACCGTGAGACCGGTTTGCCGCCAAAAACCTATGATACAGGTCAAGCTACCCCGTATACCCGGTCTCCTTTGCATGCCGATAGTATTGCCTCAGAACTAATGCCCCCCTGCCCGCTAACGCCTCCCTCCAACAGGGATACCAATAGTACTGCACCAGAACAACCTCCAACCTGCCCTCTGACGCCTCCCTCTTATAGGGATTTCGAAACCCTGCATTCCAGAGCTGCCAAACTAACTCAGAGCATCCACATCTCCATACTGGATCTAATGAACCTCCTTCACCTCGCTGAACTCTCCCTCGACAACCTCAAAACCCAGCGGAATTCCACCCCCCCCTTATCACAGAGATCCCCAAGCACCCACTACCACTACCGCCCTCTGAACTCTCCTTCGCCAACCTCAAAACACAGCGGAACTCCACCCCCCCATATCACAGAGATCCCCAAGCACCCACTACCTCTAGCCTCGAGACACCTTCGCAAGCAACCTTGCCACCTCTCCAAGGAGGAAACTCTAGCTCTCGTCCTCTCCTACAGCTCTACACCTGCCACCCCTAGCCCGCCAGACCTCACTGAAGAGGAAATCCTTGCCATCCTCCGCGACTACAACTCTGCCCCAATTACCCTTTGCCCTCTAGACGCGAGTGCCGAACATGCCATCTGCACGGTCACTATCAACCCTAACAGATCGGCTACCCTCCGCAACAGAAATGTGGTCAAAAGCAACCTAGCGCCTGTACACCTATCCACCCCCACTCCCAACACTCCCCCCGATTCCTATCTGTCTGGCCTCTTAATCAATTGCCGATCAGCGTTTAAACACGCCGCCGATATTGCTGAACTCATCCTGAACAAAAATTTTGACTTAGCAATCCTAACAGAGTCATGGCTTAATGACTCTTCATCTCCATGCCTAGACCTCTTAGTCCCCCCCCAACTACAACATTGCCAGGTTGGACAGGCAATCTACCAGGAAAGGAGGAGGCATCGCCTGCATCTACCGTTCTAACCTCAGTGTCACGGAACTCCTGGCGGATTCCTCCGAGTTTTGCGACTACCTCGCACTTTCCATTTGCAGCAACTCCACCCTACTGTGCAACCTACACATCATCTATCACCCCCCAGGCAGGAACGACTCCTTCACGGACCACCTCTTGGAACTCATCACAACTAAGATCTCCTCCATCGATAAAGATATTTTCCTGGGTGATTTCAACCTGCACTGGAATGACCCCAAGGACCCCCATGTCAACGCCATCAAAGACCTCCTGACCGATCAAGCCCTGATCCAAGCCTGCTCACTCCCAACACACTCAAAGGGGCCACCCTTGACTGGATCATCTCTAAGGAACCAACAGTCAAGCTTATCTCTATAGACCCTTGTGACTGGTCTGACCACCACGCCATCACATTCCTACTACCGGGCACCCACAAGACAAGGGCATCGTAACCAGTGTTGCCTAAACGCTGGGTTAGAGACACTAAGAACCTGGACCACAATGAACTGGAGGCTCGCTGCAAATCTGACCTCCCCCCCCCTCGCATATCACAACGGTCAGTGACCTCAATAATCACTACTCGGCAACTATTTCGAACATTATGGATGACCTAGCCCCACTAAAGCTAAAAAGAACCCAAATCAAAGACAGGAACCCCTGGTTCACTGGATCCCTCAATAACAAGAGGAGATCCCTCCGGCAATCCGAAAGAATCTGGAGACAGCACCCCTCTGCCGCACATCTGAAACTTCTCCGTCAGGCCAGAAATGCCTACAATAGGAACATCCTCAACTCGAAAAAATAATTTTTCAGATATGATCTTGAGAAGGCCAAGGATAGACCCCACAAGCTCTTCGAACTGGTCAAACACCAATCCAATAAACTGGCCAAAACTTCGAAAGAAACCCCGAAGTCCTTAATATCATCGGAGGAATTCTCCTCCTATTTCGCCGACAAAGTCGCAACCTTAGGAAATGAACTTAGTGCCGCCACATTCTCTCTATCCCTCCCTGACCTGCTTCCTCCTCCTGCGATGCCCCCACAGATCTCACCTAAAAATCAAGCACTCTGGACCGACTTCAAACTCTATGACGAAGACTCCGTCTCCAAAATCCTATCGTCTATAAACCCGAATAACCATTACAACGACCCGCTCCCCTCCAACTGCCTAGCGGCCGTTGCCCAGTCCATTATTCCCAGCTGGACTGCAATAATCAACGCCTCTCTCCGGCAGGGATCCATTCCTGACTCTCTGAAAGCCGGCCAAGTCATCCCCATTTTGAAAAAGCTGTTGCTGGATCCAGCCTCCCCAGACAACTTCAGACCGATTTCCAACATCCCCCTCTTAGCAAAAGTGTTGGAGAAGTGTGTGAAACAGCAGCTAAGCCAACACATCAACAACTTCCACCTTCTCGATGACTTCCAATCTGGATTCAGACCTGGGCACAGTACTGAAACGACCATGCTCCACATCGTTGACGATGCCCTCCAAGCCCTTGACCAAGGGAAAACTTGCCTTCTAATCCTCCTAGATCTATCCTCGGCCTTCGACGCGGTCAACCACGAAAAACTTCTCGAACGCCTCAAACTCAGGATGGGTTTGGATGGCTCTGTTCTAGACTGGTTTAGATCCTTCCTCCAAAACCGATCACAGCGATTCCTAATCAACGGCAACCTATCTGCTCCCTCTCCAGTCACGATCGGAGTCCCTCAAGGATCAACCCTGTCCCCTACCCTCTTCAACCTTTACCTTGAACCACTTGCCGAAGTACTTCACTCAGCGAATATCTCCTACCATATGTATGCTGACGACACCCAGCTCTACATCAAAACCTCATCTCTTGAGGAGATTCTCTCCCTGAATGAGGCCCTGAAATCAACCGTCCATTGGCTCACCTCCAATCAACTCAAACTCAACGCAAAGAAAACAGAATTTCTCCTAATCTCCCCTCCAAAAACCAATCCTGAGATGCAGATATGGATCAAGGCTATCACAGCCTTATATTGCCCACCGACCATCGTGGACTCAGCAAAATCGCTGGGAATAACCCTGGACAGCAAATTGAACATGCGGGACCACATCAAATCGATGGCCAAATCAGCCAGATTCCACTTGAGCTACCTCAGGAAACTGAAACCCTTCCTCGACGCTGCCGACCTAAAAAGTGCAGTCCAAGCGCTAGTAATCTCCAGACTGGAGTATGGCTGTTCCACCCAAGATCTCCCTGGCACCTTTAAAAGCTTGCCTCAACGCTGCCGCCAGACTTCTTACAAGTTCAAGAAAATTCGACCATATCTCTCCACACTTGAAAGCTTTGAACTGGCTTCCCCTGGAGGCTAGAATACAACTTAAACTGGCCTGCATCACACATAAGGCTTTATACTCAAACTCCCCGGCTTATCTTGCACAGAAACTTGTGGTATCCGGCAGAATCAGAAACTCCCGGTCCGCCAAAGACCTCTTAGTCCAACCTGCACGTTTCCGAAAAAAAAAACTTCCAATCGGGCTTTCTCTGGGGCTGCTCCAAGAATATGGAACTCTCTCCCGCCCGCCATCAGAAGAATCCCTTCTCTTGCACGTTTCAAAAAGGAGGCCAAAACTTTCCTTATGGGTAAATTCCTCTCCTAAATGTTGCCTCCTACCAACACAGAGACCCTGACCAACTACCGACCAGCGCCACCCATCTGAGTATCGAGCTACCTCACCAAGAATCCTGGGGCCTTATCTCGAGTAATCATAAATGTAATCTGTACATACATGTCCTCTATCCCCTATGTACCCTGCACCCCGCCCCCTCTTTATCCTTTGTATTTTGTGTTTCCATGCCCATTGTACACTTCTATGATCCATGTAAAGCGCTCTGATACCCTAACTGGTCAAGTTCACGCTCTATAAAACAAAATAAATAAAAATAAAATAAAATAATAAAAATTGCATGTACTGCCACTGGGAGGATCCGTGCTATAGAATGGATAAATGGTTATTGCCCGGTGGCAATTTTAAAATGGCCCTATACTCCAAACCTAGCAAGTTTTCCCTGACCGGACCGACTAGACACTCAGTGCACGTGTGGTACGCCGCCACTAGAAGCATGGGCTGGGGATCGAAACTAACGCAAGCCACTCCCCTGTGGGATACCGAACAATTAGGTATGCTGAGGAAAACAAAGGGATTCGACCGGTGGGATATGATAGGAATATCCAAAATAGGCAATCTATGGAAAGGGGGTGGAGTCGTACCGTTTGCTACTCTACAGCAGGAATATGAGATGGCTGATGCGGAACACTACAGATACTTACAGGTGAGACACGCGCTGACATCACAAATACCGGAGGGTGAGACCCTCCCGGAGACCTCTCCTCTGGAGGACAGACTCCTTGATGGATACCTGCAAACAAAAGCAGTATCACTAACATATAAAAAATTGATCAACAACGCCCCTGACCCCCTTGAAACGCTTCGACGACGACACTGGGACGACACTGGGAAAGAGACGTCTCAGAACTAGATGAAGAAGAGTGACAAGAAGCATTGGCCTCCCCTAAGGAGGTCGCAATCTCCGCCCGCTTATGATTGGTTCAGCTTAAGATCCTTCACAGGATATATATCACAGGTTCAGCACTGGCTAAGATGGGCAGAACAGCTGATGTGGAGTGTAGGAGACGGTGTGGACACGAGGGTACGTTCATACATATGCTATGGGACTGTGTATATATTCGGAAATATTGGGCAGACATCCACCAATGTTTCAGAGAAGTTTCTGGAATTAGTATAGACATAGGGGCCGATTCCGATCTGGGTCGGAAAGCTCTCCGACCTATCCAGATCCAGATTGTTTTCCGACCGAGCCGGACCCCTGCAGTCCGACTGAATGAGTACGATGCGGCCGTATGCTGCCGGACTCGGTTCGGTCGGACTCCCATTGAAGTCAATGGGAGCCGGTCGTACGACGTGTACATGGGCTCCCATTGACTCAATGGGTACGTTGTGCACAAGGGGGCCCCTGTAGTGGGTACGCGTTGGTGCCATCCGCACCATACACGCACGTATAGGGGGGACCCATGGGTCCCCCTGTGTCCGACTCGTACGGCTACGGGTGAAGGGGGTCCGGCATGGACCCCGAAGTCCGCGTCCGGGAGCTTTTTTGTGTCGGAGGCTCCGACTCGATCCGGCTGTCCGGATCGTGCATCGTACTGGCTCGGTCGTAAAACGTCTCCATTGCGCGCCATGAATCGAGTGCGAACGAGTCGGACGGAGTGGTTCGGACCCGGAAACGAGTCGGTCGCCGATTTCGCGTTCACTCACATCGTACTTGCTCGCTCGGGCGACTGTACGAATCGGTCGGAAACAAAGCCTCCGACTCGGATCCGGTAAAGCCGAATCCGATTTGGAGCCCTACCGACCGAGATCGGAATCGACCCCATAGATGCTAAGAGGAGTCTATAAAATGTCTGGGAACCCACGGATCTGCATAGTAAAGATAAGTTGTGGGCGACGCTGGGGTTGATGGTAGCGAAACGAAATGTGGCCAGGTTATGGGGTGCCAGCGTAACACCCACAGTAGAAAAGACTGTTTATATTGCGAGAGGCTGCCCCAAAAAATGGATGCAGGTGTGGGGCAAATGGAATGAATACCGGGGCAATATCTGTCTCCCACCCTATGTCCCCTCTTCATCAGTACCAGGTACACCATAAGAAGTGTAATGTAAATGTGGGTTGGAATGAAACGCTGTCCTCTGCAAATGATATTTGTCAAACTGAATATTATTGTACTTAATGTCAACAGTAAATGTCGCATTTAAGTTGTTAATAAAAAGATTTATAAAAAAAAAAATGTATTAACGCTTTTAGAATATTATTGAGGTTTGAAAGGGCGTGCAGACAAAATATCCAGTTGGAAATTTCGAACTACAGAAATATCGAGTCCTAAATATTGTCAGTAAGAAATATCGACAGCAAAAATATCGTGGTCAAGAATATCGATTTGAAGGTAAAAAATATCGTTTATAAAAATATAGAAGTCAATAATATTGTTTCCAAAAATATAGTTGTTTAAAATATCAATTTTTTAATTAGTGTTATTTATTTTAGTATATATTTTAAATGTATGTGATCTATTTTTTATATACGTATTTTTTATGTTTTTTAATATATGTGTTACAATTTTATTTTAATTACATTTTGCGTTTTTTAGTTCCGTAGCGGATTGTGGGTGTTAAAGGGAATAGGGTGGGAAGTAATTTAATTATCATAAATTAATGATTTCTATTTCTTTATTAATATTTATTTAATTGAAATTTTATAGTGTTAATTGTGGGAAGTAATTTATTTTAAATTAATTATTAATGTGCTAATTAATATTAATTAATTAATTGAAAATTAAATATTGAAATTGTGTAATTAATTTTAGGTGCCGGTTGTGGGGTTTATTGGGTTAAAGGGTGGGAAGTAATTTATTTTTATTTAATTAATAATTAGTTGTTTATTATTATTAATTAATTAATTGAAATTAAATAGGGAAATCGTTTAATTAATTTTAGGTGCGGGTTGTGGGGTTTATAGGGGTAAAGGGTGAAAAGCAATTTTTTTAAATTAATTAATAATTAGTTGTTAATTATTATTAATTACTTAATTGAAAATTAAATATGGACATTGTGTAATTATTTTTAAGTGTGGGTTCTGGGGTTTATAGGGGTAAGGGTAGAAGTAATTTATTTTTAATTAATAATTAGTTGGTAATAAATAATTTATTAATTGAAAATTAAATATGGGAATTGTGTAATTAATTTTAGGTCTGGGTTGTGGGGTTTATAGTGGTAAAGGGTGGGAAGTTAATTAATTTGTATGTGTTTTAATTTGTTTTTTAATAAATAATATTTATTTAATTGATAATTAACTGTTAATTATGGAAGTGCATTTTATTTTTAATTTAGATGTGGGTTGTGAATTGTGTGGTGTTATAGGGTAGGATGTAAATAATATAGACGTATGTAATAATGTTTTTGTTTATAAATAATTTCTATCTAAAAATATTTTTTGTTTGAAAAATATGTACATTTTTTATTTAATATAATATCTGTAGGTATTTCTGTTATGTATTTAACATATTTATATATTTTTTTAATGTTTTTGTTTTTTAAATATTTTTTGTTGTTGATATTTTGTTTGTTTTTAATTTGAATCGACTGTAGTGGGAATAGTAATGTTTATCCCTCCGCAATCCAACACTTTCCCTACTGTTACACTCACTGGAGTGGGAATAGTCATTTTTACCCCTCTGCTACCCAACACTTTCCCTACTGGTGCACTCATTGGAGTGGGAATTGTAATTTTTACCCCTACGCTAGCTAACACTTTCCTTACTGTTACACTCACTGGTTCAGGAATAGTAATTTTTATCCCTCCACTATCCAACACTTTCCCTACTGGTGCACTCATTGGAGTGGGAATAGTAATTTTTACCTGTCCGCTATCCAATACTTTCCCTAGGGATGCACTCACTGGAGTGGGAATAGTAATTTTTACCCCTCCGCTATCCAACACTTTTCCTACTGTTGCTTTGATTGGAGTGGGAGTGGGAAATTTAAGTTTAAATAATAGAATGGTTTTTTTACATAAATGTTATGTTATTGGTATATGTATATATATATATATATATTTATTTGTTACATTTTTATATATTTTTAAAATTATAAAATAAATTTAAATTAATAGTTATTAATTGTTTTACAGTAAATATATATAATAATTATTATATATTTGTGTTTAACTTTTTTAAGTTAAGTTTATTTGTTATTTTTGTTAAATGCATATTAAATCTATTTTTTTAAATTAAGTTTATTATTTAATATATTTAATATTTATTATTTATTGTATATAAAAAACAATATTTTTACATCTATATTTATGTCATCAATATTTTTTCCGATATTTCTGTACTTACCTTTATAAATATAGGATGTCGATATTTTTGACATCTATATTTAAGACTCGATATTGTGGTATGGGATGTTTTGGGTGTTGATGTTTTGTCAGTGAACCGTTTGAAAGCAGTGATTTTAGATGTTTGGCAATCTCAATTCATTTATTTCCATTAACTGACTGACTGACTGAATATTTATAAAGTGCACTATTGTCGAGGCGTCTTGGCGCTGAGATGTGTGCAATCCAGGAGAGGCTAACAGATCTAAAGCTTGGTAAAGAGCCATGTTTTTATCATTTTTCTAAAAAGAGTCCTGCTAGACTGTAGTCATATCTGTACGGGGAGGGAGTTGCAGAGTTTAGCCCCTTGGAATGAGAAACCCTTTCCTCCCCACCTGACTCTTCTTATCTTGGGGATATGTACCAGTCCAGTGTTAGTGGACCTTAAGCAGCGTAGTGTCACATACCGGGGAAATAGTAGTTGTATATCCGCCGCAACTCCTCCATATAGGGCTTTATGCACTAGGCAGAGGGCCTTAAAATCCACTCGCCGTCGAACTGAGAGCCAGTGGAGCTGCTTTATGCTAGCGGACGTAGGATGATGTTTGGGTAGATCGAGCAATACCCTAGCGGCCGCATTTTGGAGTGACTGAAGTTTGGAAAACTGCCTTGCGCCAGCTCCCAAGTATAGAGCGTTGCAATAGTCTACTCTCGACAGAACTAATGCTCCAACTACCATTTTCCTTAGTGAAAAAGGGATGAAAGGAAGAATTTTACGCAAGACTTTCAGCGTAAAGAAGCAGGTTGAAGACACTTGATTTATTTGTGGGGCGAGCGTTAGATCTTTATCAATCAGGAAGTCTAGATTCCTAGCCTTGGACACCGAGACAGGGCACATACCGGCTTCAGGGGGCCACCATAGTTGACTCCAAACCGAAGGTTTCTGACCGAACTCTACAACCTCGCTTTTTTCCGTGTTAAGCTTCAGAAAGTTAGTGATCATCCATGCCATGAGTGCTGTAAGGCAATTGCGGAACTGTTCAGCCATCATATCCACGCTTTGCGTAACTGACACCACTAACTGGGTGTCATCCGCGTATGACACAAGCATAAGACCGTGGTCTTTTATTAGTCAAGCTAGTGGAGCGACGTACAGATTAAACATAGTCGGGGACAAGGCCGATCCCTGGGGGACTCCACATGGGAGGTGGAACTTTCCTGACTGAAGTCCATCCCAGTGAATTAGTTGTTCCCTGGATGCCAGGAATGATGTAAGTAAGGTTAGAGCCTTATCCCGAATTCCAGCAGCCTTCAGCCTACGCAACAATACCGCGTGGTTTACGGTGTCGAATGCTGCGGTTAGGTCAAGCAGCATAAGGGCGGACCTACCCCCTCCGTCCATCACCTTGCGGATCTCTTCTGTCGCCATAATCAAGGCTGACTCAGTAGAGTGCCGAGGTCTGAAGCCATGCTGGGTGGAGTCAAGGATGTTATTATGATCCAAATACTCCGTTAGTTCCGAGTTCATGGCTTTCTCCAGGATCTTAGAAGGTAGCGGGAGACAGGATATTGGGTGATAGTTTTTGGCCTCCAAGGGATCGAGCGGGTTTTTTTTAGGATAGGTCTGATGCAGGCCTTTTTCCAAAGCAATGGAAAGACCCCTGAACTAGTAATCTCATTTAGTAAGGGGGTCATGGATGCACTGACCTCCTCCGGGGCCAGATGTAAAATGTAGGGGGGGCAAGGGTCATGGGGGTCCCGGACTTGGTTTGTAACAACAGGTCTGCAACTTGTTCTTCCCCTAACACTGAGAACCTTGAAAGACTACACTGAGGTGCAGTATCTTCCCGTACCTCTATGCAGTTCTCCCCAGGAGCATCTGCTGTGGTTAGGAGTTCATTGTAGACTGTCTGAACTTTGTTTTGAAAGAAATCAGCCAATTTGTTCACAAAGTTTTGGGCAGGTGCAAATACAGTGTCCCGCCGGCACTTTGACAAAGCAGTTACAGTTTTAAATAATTCCTTAGAGGAGTTAGTGGCCTCCTGAATTTTAGAGGTAAAATATACAGTTTTAGCTTGTTTTATAGCACTCTTATATTCCTCTAAGGCAGTGTTGTAGTCTTTTCTATGTTCTTTGCTATAGTCGGATCTCCAAATACGTTCCTTACATCTACATTTGATTTTGATTTGTCTGAGCTCAGCAAAGTACCAAAGTGACGTAGCTTGCCTTCTCCTAGGGTGCTTAGTCACTTCCGGTGCCAGCCTGTTTACTGCGTGACTTAGCCAATTTTCAAAGTTACCGGCTGCCGCATTGGAGTCCGCTATAGCTGGGGGTTCCTCGCCAAGGCTGTGATCAAATCGTTTTTTGGGATTAATTTCCAAGGACGTGATTTGACCAAGGAAGGTCTATTCCTGCGACAGCTGCTAGTTGCTGAGATCTCAACAATGAAATAGACTGCGGAGTGATCTGACCAAGGTACTGGTCGCACACTCTCTACTTCAATGTGTTGATTATTGGTAAAAATACCATCCAGCGTGTGGCCCGCTTGATGTGTTGGCTCAGATATAATCTGACTCAGCCCAAAACCAGCCAGGTTATCTATCAGGCAGGAGGTGTCGGAGTCGTTATTTGCTTCTAAATGAAAGTTAAAGTCACCCAGAACCGTAAAAGTGGCAGTATCTAAACATGATTCCAGAAAGGTCTGCAGTGACCTGATAAAAGAGGATCTCGTCCCTGGAGGCATGTAAATAAGTAGCCCCGGGAAGAGTTTGTGATTATTATTTTTGACACTGAAAGACATCGCCTCAGCTTCCAGCGTAGGTTCTGGTACGATCCTCACCGTGTAGTGGGACCGGTGAATCAGTGCTATCCCTCCCCCTTTTGCCCCTACCCTATCTACATGAGCTACCAAGTAGCCTGCCGGAACAGCAGCGTTCCAGTCACACAAATTAACAATTGTACCTCATTCTGAACATCCCCCTCTTAAATAAAGTAAGAATCTGTCAAAGTGTGAAAACTGAGTCCCTAACGGTAACAAGCACCAGCTTAGCCAAAGTGTGTTGGATGTCTAGATGAACTGGATGAATGGGAAGGAACATGGTGGTTGTTACAACCCAGCAAACCATGATGACCGTGGGTTGTATATTTCTTCTGGGACGACACTGGGTAGTCAAGTACAGAAACAATACTCTGAATTCCAAATGAAGTCTCTGACAGTAGTGTACTTTTACCCCTTCTCCTATTCTTCCTTCTTCGTTTTCCATGGGACTCAAGTCCAGAGTAAATCATGTTGTTCCTGGTGGGTACCGGTGGATCACAGCAGGTTAGTGCTTTCACCGATCCTTGATTTGACACACTAAAAGCTGTCATTAAGAAACACCAATCTGGTGAAACCAAAGACCCTCTTAGAAATACGCTGGAGCAGTATCCTGGGAGGAGCTCTATCACTCTGCCCATAATAAAAGCGATCCGGTGTTTCTGGAACTAACATTACTGGATTTGAAAACCCTGGACCTGTTTTACTAGTTGCCAATCTACTAAAGTCATGCTATGTACTGTCGTGACGCTTCAGCAGTCATTAATGCAGTTCTCCTGGGTTTCCCTCCTGAGACTGAAAAAGCCTTCCTGGGTCATTTAAAGGTCTTCCTTAGAAGAAACTAGAGAGCCTTGTCACTTCTAGGGTCCAGGAAATTTGCAAGACAAAGAGATGCCTTTAGTAACTTGCCATTGGAACACTGAGCATAACCTGTAATTGTAAAGCGATGCACCTTAGTAATATTTCTCTATAACCAACACTACGTGCTGTGACAAGTAACTGGAGTTTCATAAAATCTAAACATAACTAAACATGAATATCTTCCTACATGCATCTACACTTACACATCTTCTGCATAGAATACCTCTGGCTTGGTCAGTATATATCACTTTTGTGAAAGAAAATATTGTGCGATTCCCTACACTTAGCAATATATACACGTCAGAAGTCAAACACGTTATCAACTATGTTCATTAACTCTTATAAACATATGAAATATGCTCTTAAATATATGTCCTGTTCCATCCCAGGAACTCTCAACAAAACATGAAACCAGAGTCTCTAGAGTATAAAAAGCTACACAAAATATAGAAGTTCTGAAATCACACATAACTTCAGGATACTTCTCTGTAAACCAAAATATTCATGATCCAATCATTTAGGAATTAGAGGGCTTGCTGCTTGAAATCCAACATCCATGTAGTGAGATATGCCTGCAGCAAAACCGTAGCCCAGCTACCTCACAAGGAAGCTAAGCAACAAGAGGAACGCTATATCTGAAGATCCAAGCTGGCCACTGTCTCTCTAGACAAACAAGAATCCATGTCCCACTCAGAAATGTAATTCACTGCCAGTGCTCTACTGCTCAGTGCATTCTTAATCCGTGCATAGACTAAATACAGTCAGGGCTCACACTCTGTAATGTCTGCCAGGCTTTCCTTCACAGAAAGGCATTCAAGATGGATGTCCTCAAAGTGAAAGCTTCTCATTTGTGAACCAAATTTAACAGTAAGCAGCTCTTCTTGCCTCACTTCCAGACATGTGAAAGACACCTTTGAACAGGTCATCCCTTCCAGACATTCATATGTGCTCCTAGTTGGGGGTTGGGGTTGTTTCAGAACAGTCAGGGGGCAGTGGATCATTTCTTTTGGGCATTCCCTGTGAGAAATTTGCGAGCTCTGCGTAGGGGATAGGTTGAAGACAGGAACTCCTGCTAAATTGGGATGGCTGGCTGGTGGGAATTCAGTGCAGATTATATCAGGATCAGTCATACTAGACTGCATGATAAAAATAGTATTGCACCACTAGCTCATTAAGTCAAGCACATCTGGACTTGGTGAAGACTAAGGGGCCGATTCCGATCTCGGTCGGAGGCGCAGCTAACACCAATCGGTCAGGAAAAAAGCCATGCGAATGCCTGTTTCCCGACCGATCCGCACATTATTCCGAACGAGCAAGTACGATGCGCACAACAGCATAGATTCCGACCCAGTCGTACTCACCCAATCCAGGTCCTGTTCCCCGACCGAGCCGGATCCGGAAAGCGCAGAATCGAGTCGCACGGAAGCCAAAATGCAGCCCCGTCCGGCCGGACAAGTACGATGCGCTTCCCGTACGCGCCCGAACCCGTCGCTACGCACGGCACATCAAAGCATCCGGAGAGGCGCACATAAGCTCCGATTCGCGCCACAACACGATCCACGGCTACGAGACGAACACGCCAGCGGCGAGGACGGGCGAAGCAGCGAGAAAGGCGAGCGAGGCGAACCAACCATGAATCCCATCGTTCCGATCCTACCAATATTCTACATCTACTACCGGAACAGGCACGGACGCGTACGGCGCAGAAGGTAAGTCAGACACCAACCACAAAAACAAACTACACGTACCCGACATATCACACACACACAGAGGGATGCAGAAATTACTTACACCAGCAACAGCAGCACCATAGGGGCGGGATGGCCATCACCAATGCCACATATACACATAGGGGCCCGGATGCCCACCACCACTACCACCCCTACCCAGGGTGTGCCAGATGCCTACCACTACTACCACCTCTACCCAGGGTGTCAGATGCCTACCACTACTACCATCCCTACCCAGGGGGTGCCAGATGCCTACCACTACTACCACCTCTACCCATGGGGGGCTGGATGCCTGTCACTACAACCACCCTTACCCAGGGGGTGCCAGATGCCTACCACTACTACCACCTCTACCCAGGGGGTGCCAGATGCCTACCACTACTACCATCTCTACCCAGGGGGTGTCAGATGCCTACCACTACTACCACCCTTACCCAGGGGGTGCCAGATGCCTACCACTACTACCACCCCTACCCAGGGGGTGCCAGATGGCTACCACTACTACCACCTCTACCCATGGGGGGCTGGATGCCTGTCACTACTACCACCCTTACCCAGGGGGTGCCAGATGCCTACCACTACTACCACCCCTACCCAGGGGGTGCCAGATGCCTACCACTACTACCACCTCTACCCAGGGGGTGCCAGATGCCTACCACTACTACCATCTCTACCCAGGGGGTGTCAGATGCCTACCACTACTACCACCCTTACCCAGGGGGTGCCAGATGCCTACCACTACTACCACCTCTACCCAGGGCGTGCCAGATGCCTACCACTACTACCATCTCTACCCAGGGGGTGTCAGATGCCTACCACTACTACCACCTCTGCCCAGGGGCTGCCAGATGCCTACCACTACTACCACCCTTACCCAGGGGTGCCAGATGCCTACCACTACTACCACCCCTACCCAGGGGTGCCAGATGCCTACCACTACTACCACCTCTACCCATGAGGGGCTGGATGCCTGTCACTACTACCACCCTTACCCAGGGGTGCTAGATGCCTACCACTACTACCATCTCTACCCAGGGGTGTCAGATGCCTACCACTACTACCACCCTTACCCAGGGGTGCCAGATGCCTACCACTACTACCACCTCTACCCATGGGGGGCTGGATGCCTGTCACTACTACCATCCCTACCCATGGGGGGCTGGATGCCTACTACCAACAACACCCCCACTCACAGGATGGCTAATACATGACACAACAAGCACACACCAACATAAAGAATGCAACATAAAGACATCCCCCCCAACACCATGACAAGCGTGTGTAGACTGTGTCAAATGCCTACAACACTGAACATGACTTTGAACATACAATGTGACCCCCTATCACATGTGCCACACATAAATGTGTGTGGCCCCCACAATGCAAGCAGGCCATGACCATTGTGGCAATGGGGTCCAAAACCCCATCATCACAGTGACCAAAATGTAAGTGTTGGGTCCATAGCTGAAGCACATCTTGAACATTGTGGAAATGGGGTCCAAACCCCCATCATCACAGTGACCAAAATGTAAGTGTGGGGTCCATAGCTGAAGCACATTTTGAACATTGTGGCAATGGGGTCCAAACTCCCATCATCACAGTGACCAAAATGTAAGTGTTGACAAAGAAAAAGCTGCAACTGCCAAACTGCCAAACTGCATGGATGATTCCTGGTCACAGAACAACAAACACATCAGTGGCAAAGTAGTGCTTGTGTCCCATAGCAACATATATTGGGGGAGGCAAACAGTGCAGTGCAAATAAGACATACCTTTGGCCATGTGCAGACAAACATCACCCATGGGGGCTGACACTGTCAACATTCATCAATGACACAATGACAGAAGTGACCATCAGAATGCAGACCCACATATTTGCACCAATGGGCACACAAATGCAGATACCCTGTGGAGACTGTAGATGTGAGGTGAACAGATACCATACCATGGCAGCAATGGGACACACAAACAATGATCATTGTGCTGACTGATGACCTTGGAGTCCCAGGGACAGCAGGGCAAACACACCAAACAACATACAGCCAATGGCACACTAAAGATATGCCAATGCAGTGGTGCAGATGCACAAACACAAACAGGCAGACCCACACTGCACATCAAACACAACAGGTGAGGGGGGGTACCAGTGTCCCCAGGCAACCACACAACACATGAGGAGGCCTGAATACCAATTACACAGATGTGCATACAGTGCCACATAAAGGTAACTCATGGATCCAAATCCCCTATGTGGGCAATCAGGCATTGTCAGATGAGAGGGAGCACAAATCACACATGTCACACAAGCATGTAGGAACAGCAACTGACACAGCAAGACACAGAGACACCACAGCACTACCCCCAGGGCCCCCACAATGTGGGGACCCTGGGCTGCATTACAATCCCACTGTGATGACAAAGCTAGATGTCGTTCACACTGTGAACCACAGTCATGTGTCCTGAGCAACAAACTACCATCACACCTACACAAACACAAATCAATCAGCACGGCCAGTAAGCCAAGGCCAACATGGAGGCAGGGGTCTAGCCGGGCAACAACTCTCATCTGCACACACTCAACACCACACACCTCGACCTCCAACAATGTGCAGCAGTGAAGCTCACATGCACTGGTGACATTGCACATGCACCCATGACAATCCCAGGGGGGGGGTGGGAACCAAGGTGCAGAAACACATCACACATGGCCACTCAACAAGACTCCTGAATGTCTGACACACTGCACACTACGCTGTACATGGTCATGACGGCAATACCACACCAACCAATGGGATCCCAGCCACAGTCACACACCAATGAAGAAGCCAAGGTCACCCACAAAGAACACACATAGACAACTACCAACATTGCAGCCCTGACCCTGAGGAGTGCCAGCAGTCACACACACAACGTGTCACAACCAATGAAAGCTAACACAAACCGTAAATCACATGACAGGTGTAAACAACAAGTGCCAAGGGAATCCTGACTGTGACCCATCAGCGTCTGCCCACAAAGTCAGCCCTGACAGCAAACACACCTATGGGTGACACCCTGATGACCAGTAATGTGCCATGCACCCACATCACAGAGAACCCAGGAGAAGACTTTGGGGGAACATAGGTCAACTCAGCAAGCATCACAAACAGGAACATCACTAGGGATCCCAGCATGCACAGCAAAATGGAAGTGAACACACAGACATGCTCATACAACACACACCTTGGGCGCAGGCGATGTCACAGGAGTACACACTGCCATGAGGGGACTCCACTCCTGTGTGAGGAAAGCTGTGCCATATGTCGCATCAGTAGGGCTCCATCATGTCAGCAGAACACTCGGTCACACAGTCAACAATTAGCACCAAATGAAGGCTCCCGTCACATCAGCCTGGTCATGGGAGTGTCAACGAAATCATCAGCACAGATCCAACACACATGTATAGCAAGTTGCACTGACAACACAGATGAGTCCTTCCCCATTGATGCCCAAACCTGCATGTCCAGTGGAGATGGCCACACGGTCAGGGAAGTAGACTAATTGAACAATGGCAAGCACAACAGATGTGCAGGGGTGGAAGCCACAGATGTGACATTGCTAATCTAAGTAGGAAATCCCATTGCCAAATATTGAAAACATGACACCCTCAGATGCTGCTAAGGATGACATGGATACACCACAGGATAGGACACAGTCCCCCTGGACCACATGGGTTCCTGCACAGTAACACTTCATTTTCATGAGACCAAATATCAACATCACTGCAGCAAGGGCATGGTTAGCATCATCAACATCATGTACATCAGAAGCAAAAGCACTAGAGAACAGAAAGTTGCTTTATTCAGCATATGTGGGTTCGAAAGTTGAAGTCATGTAAAAAAAAAACAAAGGCCAATGGCCAGTCCATCATGAAAGTCAAAACAGGGTGACAGTGGCAGATGTCACCCTACGCATGCCTGCACTGATAAAAACCAGGGACAATCCCCTAGGAGGGGTATACGGGGGGCAGGCCAGGCACCGCAGGGACAGGATCAGGGCTCACCAGGAGGAGGCAGGGAAGGGGTGGTGGGTGCTGGAGAGACACTGACAACTGCAGTGGAGGTGTCTGACATGGTGTGTGCCGGCACAACTGGGGGGCATGACTCAGATGGTGTGGGTGCCGGCGCGACTGCAGTGGACCGTGCAGATGGAGTGGACAGGTTCGCCACTGCAGTGCCCAAGTCAGACAGGGTGGTAGTGGACTCCACTGCAGTGCCTACCTCCAGGGGAGGAGAATGGGGATCAGGTAAGGTGGGCAGGACAGAGGGGAGGACACCCTCACCACACCAGTGGCACAGACAAGCGCAGCGGGGGTGTGGGGCCGAAAGAGCAAGTGGCAGGGGAGAAGGCATGATCCTTTTGGGGATGGTGTATCTGTGGGTGGGGGAACCTGGGGCAGGGTGTGGTGGGGGCACCTGTGGAGTGGGGGCCTGAGGGATGGAGGAAGGAGACTTGGTGCCTGAGCTGCAGGGCGGCGGCGGGGTCTTGCTCTTCCGGGTCCGGGGGGACTTGCGGGTGGGGGCATCAGTCGGTCTGCGCCTGGGGGAGGGTGTCCGGGGGCGAGGGGCACTCCGCTCCATGTGGGTGGGCTTCCTCTTCCCCCTGAATGCTGTATCAGCTGGATCGGAGGGGAAGAGGCCGAGGTCACTGAGAAAGAACCGCTGTGTCTTTGGGGTTGCAGGTGAGGCAAGGGAGGGGGCTTTGGAGGGAGAGGCAACTGAGGACTGCGCAGTGCTCGTGGATGTGTGTGTGTGTGCCTGGGCCCCATCCCCTGTGAGTGTGGTTTCAGTCCCCTGACTGTGCGTGCGTGTGCGTCTTGTTTGTGGCGTGTGTGTCTGTGTGCTGCACGTGTCTGTGCTGGTGTGTGCCTGTGCCGGTGTGTGTGTGCTTGGGACAGGTAAGGTGCTGGGGAGTGTGGATGGGGCAGAGGCAGGAGGGGTGAGGGACTGTCGGAGGAGGGACACTGCTGACGTCAGGGAGGAGTCCATGGACCTATTGCCCCTCTGTAGGGCAGACATGCCCGATGACATGCCCTCCATGAACGACACCAGCTGAGTCAACAGAGTGGTGTGTGCATGGAGGACACTCAGCATCGCTGTCTGCCCTAAATGGAGCTGGCGAAGGAGGTACACAGACTCCTCACTCAGGGCAGCAGGGGACACAGTGGCAGGGGGTGCGGTGCCTGGCCCGAAGGAGACACGCTCCCGAACATGGGAGCCTCCACGGACCTCGGGAATGGGAGCCGATGGGAGGGCAGTGGTGGTGGTGGCGGGGACAGCAACACTAGCTGGGGTGTGGTGGCTGCTGACACCCGCCTCCATAAGGGAGTCATCCTCCGAGCTGCTGTGGTCCTCAGCTGAGGTGGATGGTGCTGAGGACTCCTCGGTGTGGCTCCCCTCACCCTCCGTGCCACTGGGTCCCTCCGACCACTCCTCGGCTGCTGACCCAGTCTGGCTCTGCGGCTCCTCCTGGTCCGTGGAGCTGTCCCCTCCTGTGGCCGTGGATGTATCTGCAATAAATAGGGAAACAGACAGACATCAGTCACCTGCACCGAACGCACACACCACAGTAAGTACAGCACATTACAGAGCAAGCCCTGGCATCCTTAGTTGAACATTGCTAAAAGTGCCCAAACTGAACAGGAGAAGCCAATTGTCAGTCTGATGGTCAACCATGGCACTCACATCCCACCTGGCCTTGCACCCATCTGTCTGGTGTCTGTTGGATGGCAATACCCCAGTGTGGACACATGCACCACCTACACAGTAGTTGGACAGTGCAGAGAACCCGGTGAAGCATGTGAACATGCACATATCACAACTCTTGCCACTGAGTCAGTACAGGTGTCCGGATGAAAGGGATGCCCAGAGTCAAATAGGAAATGCATGTGATGCATACCAGCGACAGACACCATGATGCACCCATGTCCTGATAGCCATTGCCACAATGGTGTGCATGTAGCACATGTCACTCCCCTGCAGGATCACTAATAGGAAGTGACATGCCATGGCACAGGCATGCCTGCTAAGTCATACACCACTGTCTCCAGTCACATGGGCAGGGCAGCCAGACAACAACACTCTGCACTGTGTCACAATAGTAGGTCATGGGGAATGCAAGTCCTGGAGCTGAACAAGTGCACATGTACATCCCCCACACACCACATCATCTGAACCCTTATCTGTCCAGGTCATACCGATTGGACATATGGGAGACCTGTAACACTACCCTCTGAACCTGAGCAACTCACAATCTGCTGTGAATGGGAAACAGCTGCCTGAACTTCACATTCGCATACCCCAGTCTGCACGGTCAGGTGATCAAACACCTATGTGTCACACAAGTATCGTCTCCTATGGTCACATCTCCGGTGGCATGCTGAGCCCCAACCGAGAAACACCCCAGCAGACCTGACAATGAAGCCACAGCACACTGACACAGAGGTAGACACCTGAGGGGACAAATCACTGAGCACAACGTGTCAGCTGATACACGGGAGTGGGAGTACAGAGTGTATTGTATAGCCTGGAGTAGGCATGACTGTCCTGCCCCACATGAATGAGGGATGAGCCCTGGACAGTAGGCAGCTGGCTAAGTATGTGTGACACACGTAATATACACACTCCTGGGGCCCAAACATTGTTCCCACCTGCAGCATGGGTGTGTGCCAGATACCCCAGGCACATGTGGTGGGTCAGCTCAGCAATTGGACCACATATCAAAGTAACACGCAGGTTACATGTCAGAACACAGGCATTGTGTAAGCAATGGACCCACCCATGATGCCCACCACAGAGTTAGGGAAACAGATGCTGTCCCCCACCTTGAGTCAAGCAAACTGCAAGGACACAGTACCCAAGTGACACAATTCCCTGACTGTAAGGGCCACACCTGGGTATCAGATGAGGAGTGGCCAGTGCACAATAGAGGGACATGGGTCCTGGACCACATGACTGATGTACTGTGGAAGTTTAACCAGGCCAGAGGAGGGCACATAGCATGGCAGACATAGTTCACAATGCAGTCATGGACTCACCCCCTCCTTGCTGCTCTCTGGCCTTCAGCAGCCCATCCAGATCAGGGAAGACCACCGCCAGGATCCTGAGCATGTGGGGGGTCAGGGTCCGGTGTCCGCCCCTCCTGCGAGGAGGCGACAGCTTCAGCTGGACCCGTGCGATCCTCCGGGTCCAGCCCCGAAGGTCCTGCCACCTCTTCTGGCAGTTGCGGATCCGGCGCTTGTAGACCCCCACGGATCTCACTGCCCGGACAATGGTCAGCCATATCTGCTGCTTCTGGTGGGCATCAACCTGTGAGGATGACAAAGTGAGAATGCCATTACTACACATGCAACATATCCGTGCATTACACAGTTGGATATACATGTCTCAATCACAGGGGCACATGATGTACACAGGCAGTGCAAGGAGGGCCATGGACAGTATGCCAGCAGTTACTACATGGTATCATTGCCTGGGAAGTAAAACCTTGTTTAAATGCACTGTCACTGCACTATTCCTGTCCAGTGCATGTAACTACACACTATGGGGGGTGACAACTACTCAGTGAGCCTGCTAGCCAGTGGCGTGCAGACTGTTAGCCTTGCTAGTTAGACAACATGCACATTTAGAAAGGCAGTGGACAGAACACTCACCTGCTCCCCTGCTTTCCCATACAGCTTGCTGTACTGTGGAAGGAGGTTGTCCAGCAGGGCCTGGTTCTCCTCAGTGCTGAAGGCTGGGGATCTCTCCACAGTACGTGCCATTGCAGGGTCCAGAGGGTGCAGATACAGCAGCAGTGTAGTGGCAGATGTCGTCCTGGAGCATGTAGTGCAGGCAAGTGAGCTCTCAGGGGAACAGCCAGCATTATATGTGTGCTGCAGAGGCAGATACTGTCCCATGTGTCCAAAGTGATAGGTCCAAGTCGTTTGCATCTTCTGAATCTGGCCAATCCATGGAATTGCACCACTTACACACGCCCACAGCATCCTTCAAAAGTTCAACTTCATGACACCCATGAATTTGCAACATTGTTGTGGGTGACCAACTGAATTTACAGCATCAGACTCGTTCAAAATTTGAAAACGCGTCCGTTGCCAGGCCAGGCCAAAGCCAATGGGTGCGCACCGATCGGTCCATTGCTGTTCAACTCGTACCTACGATACAACGCGTACCCGCACACATTGAATGCAATGGGCCGGCCGGGCACACCGATCGGTCCATTGCTGTTCAACACGTACCTAGGATACAACGCGTACCCGCACACATTGAATGCAATGGGCCGGGCGGGCACACCGATCGGTCCATTGCTGTTCAACGCGTACCCAGGATACAACGCGTACCCGCACACATTGAATGCAATGGGCTGGCCGGGCACACCGATGGGTCCATTGCTGTTCAACGCGTACCCAGGATACAACGCATACCCGCACACATTGAATGCAATGGGCCGGCCGGGCACACCGATCGGTCCATTGCTGTTCAATGCGTACCCAGGATACAACGCGTACCCGCACACATAGAATGCAATGGGCCGGCCGGGCACACCGATCGGTCCATTGCTGTTCAACAGCGTACCTAGGATACAACGCGTACCAGCACACATTGAATGCAATGGCCAATGTGTGCGCACCGATCGATCCATTGCTGTCCAACGCGTATTGCGAATACAACGCGTACCAGCACACATTGAATGCAATGGCCAATGTGTGCGCACGATCGGTCCATTGCTGTCCAACGGCGTATTGCGAATACAACGCGTACCAGCACACATTGAATGCAATGGCCAATGTGTGCGCACCGATCGGTCCATTGCTGTCCAACGCGTGTTGCGAATACAACGCGTACCAGCACACATTGAATGCAATGGCCAATGTGTGCACACCGATCGGTCCATTGCTGTCCAACGCGTATTGCGAATACAACGCGTACCAGCACACATTGAATGCAATGGCCAATGTGTGCGCACCGATCGGTCCATAGCTGTCCAACGCGTCCCTGTACAAGTCACTGGCATATGTCACCATGCCTGTCACAGGTGAACATATGCCAGCCACATATACTTCCCAGGGAGTGAGGGGCACACCTACAACACCACAGCCTGTCCAAACTGTATCCTAAGGCGTGTAAGGCTGCATTACCTATTCCGTGTATGGGGGTGAACATGTTGTTCTGTGGGTGTCACTTGGGGGCAGCCACCCCCAGGCTGTGCACGTGTTCATGGGGACAGAATCCTTGGTGTTTCGTGTACATGACCACTGTGATGTGCAACTGTTCATATCTGATCATGTGGCATGGTCACATTTCACGGTGGTGTATGTGTATGTCATGTCACATACCCCCTGAGTCCCATGTGGGATGGTATGTTTAACCCAGGGTGACCCATTGGCACAATAGTGATGGTCCTCCACAGTCTGTGTGCATGTTGTGTTTACAATGTCTCTGATTTCATGTGCACAATGGGAGACAGTCTCCACATCCACGTTGTTTGTGCATGGACTTTGATGTTGTGCGTGTGTGTGTCACAGACGTCAATGTCTGTCCTGCTGAGGCAACAGGGACCACTACCTGTGGGGGCCATGGTTGTTTTGCTGTGGTGTATACATGATACACCATGTCATGCCAGTGTCCATGTGGCAATACAGGGTCCCTGGGAATGTACCTGTCGTTGAGCTGTGATGCCTGGGGCACATCTGTCCTCACATGTCACTGTGGGGTGTGTTTGTAACGTGGCAGCAGGAGATGGGAACTGTGACACGGCCTCATGATATCCAATGGCACAACCTGGGACTTATTGATGCCACTTGTTGAACTGTGATGTTAGATGTTGGCCATGTATGTGCCATACATGTCCTTACGGAACTGCACACATCATGTACTTGTGCCTCATAATGATGTATCATGTGATATTGAGTGTGTTCAATGCCACATATGTGGGGTGACTGACAATCTTGCTTTCTTCACCTATGCACTGCAGGGCACCAGCTGTCCTTAGACCATTCCCTGACCTGGCAACGATGGTGGAACGTGACAGCATCCGACGGTACCGCTTCACCAGGCAGCTGATTGAGGATTTGGCAGTGCGCTTGGCCCCACATTTGCAACCTGGCCGGCCGTACCCTACAGCGCTGACCCCCAAGGTGAAGGTGATGGCAGCCCTACACTTCTTTGCCACCGGTACCTTTCAACACACTGTGGCGACTGCTGGTGGGATGTCACAGACCATGTTCAGCCGTGTGCTCCGCGATGTTTTGGAGGCTATATTGATATACCTGAACCAGTACATCTATTTCCCTAGACTCCAACAACTCACTGACGTGAAGAGTGACTTCTATGCCCTGGGGAGGATGCTGCATGTCATTGGCTCCATTGATGGGACACATGTGGCTTTGGTACCACCACAGGCCCAAGAGCAGGCATACAGGAACCGCAAACACTACCACTCGGTCAATGCACTGGTGGTCTGTCTTGCAGATATGAGCATCTCACACGTGTGTGCCCGTTTCCCTGGTTCTGCACACGATGCCTACGTGATGAGGAGTAGTCGCATCCCGAGGATGATGTCACAGATGCAGAACCAGCGTGCCTGGCTTGTTGGTGTGTACTGACTTTGTACCATTGTGTGTGTTCTGCAATGTAGTGTTCCACCCTCTTTTCCAACTCAGCTAATGTGCAATTGTCTGTATGTAGGTGACTCTGGATACCCCAACATGCCGTGGTTGCTGACGCCCCTCCGGAACCCTGTGACACCAGCCCAGATGCGCTACAATGAGGCACATGGTCGGACGAGGAGAGTGATTGAGCGGACATTTGGTCTCCTGAAGAGCCGCTTCCGCTGCCTGGACAAGACAGGAGGGTCCCTCCCATATGCCCCAGTAAAGGTGTGCAAGATTGTCATCGTCTGCTGCATGCTACACAACCTGGCAGTGCGGAAGGAGTTGCCTCTCATCCTGGATGACGATGACCAACATCCGCCACCTGTGGAGGATCCTGGCCTGGACCACGATGCCAGTGATGATGATGATGATGGTGATGTCCGCACACAGCTCATCACCAACTTCTTCAGCTGAATGTGAGTATCCAGAGATGTCATGTCAATGATGTGAGTTTGCATGATATGTGTTGGTGGTGCTCTGGTGCTGTTTGAGTGCGTCCATGGGCTACATGACTGTATGCGTGTAGCGATGTGTCCTTACAGGTAGTCTGTACTCCCCAACAGTGTTGACATGCTAACTTGGTTCTGGGTGGGTATCTTGTGACATGTATTGGGCATGAGTATTGCAGTTCTGTCCTGTTCTTCAGTGCTTTTGACTGTGTGTCATTTCTGTCCTTCACAGGGTACTTTCAGAGTCGTTTGGTCAACTGGGATCCCGACACCGTGATTCGACTTCCAGGGTGGTAGCTGTCGTGTCCCTACAGGTGATGTGCGCCACACCCATGGACTTCCTTCCTTCTACACTTGTTGACTGTGTGCCCGCTGCCAGGTGGGATTACCTTGCATCTGTAGTGGTTACAACATGTTGCAAATGTGTAATAAACCTGTGCTTCACTTTGTGATGTGCGTTGTCTGTGGTCACACATTTGACTGACATTTGCTTACTGCACCAGTGGGCTAGTTGACTAAGACTGTGAATAGGTGTTGTGTCTGTGCATTGCACCGTATTTCCTGGCAACATCAGTGTAGGCAATGAGTCAGATGGCATAGGTGTGTATTTGTTGTGTAGCCCTGGTGGTGTGTCTCCCTCATATGTGTCACGTTGCCATGACTCACATGCCTGTGTTGTACTTGCTGTAGCAGTTAGCATGCACCGTGTAATTTCGCTGGTCATCATCTCCATGACAGAAACCACGTTGGAATCACGACAGAGGCAGGTATGGTGTATTAGTGTGTTTATTGTCATACATGTGTGTGAATAGTGCACAGGATGGTGAGTGCTGTACATTTTGATTGCAATCCAAAGTTTCTAGATGAATTGGAAGTCCTGGTAGCAGAAATGTCCTGTATCAGGTCCACAGTCATCTGAGACATTGGTCCAACTTGTACTCCCCATGTCATGTGGGGGAGTTGTGTTGCAGTCAACAGGGTGAACAGTTTGCGCACAAAGGTGATTATCCAGAACAGGTTTTGGCTTCCTGGGGGTTGCACATGGCCATCGGCCTCTCACTTGCCCCTCCTCGGACGACCCCTCTTCTTTGGGGGGGACCCTCAAGTGCAGGCTGCTGCGGTGCAGGGGACTCTCCGCCAGAGTCATCCTCCCTCCCTGTGGCAGTTGCAGTTGTTTCAACACCAGATGTTGTGGGCACACAGGGAGGTGTTGACTGGTTGCTGTTCATCTGGCGGAGGCATTGTAATATGTCCCTATGCACCGCCGTCATCTCTTGCAGTGTGTCCCACTTGGACTCCACGCGGGACATGTGTGAGTCCAAGTGGGCATGATGGGCAGCCTGCTGCTGTTTAATGTCCCTGAGGAGCCCCACTACCTGGCTGAGCTCTCCGGTGCTGGACTGGTACGCATCGGCTATGCGTGCCAGTTGTGGGTCATCATGCAGTCCAGACCCCTCTGCGAGCAGCGACCTATGTCTCCCACCCCTCCCACCACCCCATGCGACACGTGCAGTACCTGAGGTGGCACGCACAGGTGACCCTGGGCCCCCTTGGGGGTTGTTGGTGGTGTTGGTGTCCATGGCCCCACGTTGGTCCAGGGTCCCTGTGCTGGTGGTGGTGGTGCTCCTTGGTCTGTCCATGTCGGCAGGGGTGGTATGTGTGTTGACAGTCATTGGAGGGGTGGGTGCAGGGGGTGCAGCTGGTGGTCCTGCTGGTGCTGCATGATGACTTGCTCCGGAGGTGCCAGGTAGGTCTTCTTCATCCGAGGAGGGCAGAGGTTGTTCCACACCAGTGAGCTCCGTATCCTCTTGAGCCTGGGACGGGGACTCCTCAGCGTCTGCTGCTGTGTCCCCATCATCACCTGTTTTTGGGAGACACACACAATGTATGTTATGTTTCTGCAGGCATCAATGGTTGACACACCTGACAGTTGTGACTGTGCCTCTGGATGCGGTCCTGTACATTGCATTGTCCTAAGTTGTCACAGTCAGGGGTTGATATTGGTGTAGCACATTGTCCTGCATTATTTGGGCATTTCTATGTGAATGTTGGGGTGTGTACATGGTCTGCATTGGTTGTATTTGGTTGACATCCGGCCCTCCTTCCCACCCAGCCAGATATTCCACCATGGAACGTGCTTCCATTGCAGGGAGTGCAAGTTGTCTTTCAGGATGTCAGTCAGTGGTGTCCTGCTGTTGGTTGGTGCACAGTTGCCAGTAGGGCCTTGTACTCCCCACAGCAGTAGCCAGTGTCAGCCATCTTGTCAGTTGTTTTCCACTCACTGTGATGTGCGCATGGTTCAGGGTGGTGTTGATGGGACAGTTGTGGGGGTGACCAATATCTGTGACTACCACTCCCATCATGCTATTGCCTCCACCCCACTTCCCAGCATGCCCATACTTACTTGCTTTTGGGTGGACTTCACTGTGTGTGAGTGTGAGAGCAATGGCAAGATGGCTGACAGTGGTGTCCTGCTGTTGGTTGGTGGCCAGTTCCCAGCAGGGCCTTGTGCTCCCCACAGCAGTAGCCAGTGTCAGCCATCTTGTCAGTTGTTTTCCACTCCCTGTGATGTGCGCATGGTTCAGGGTGGTGTTGATGGGACAGTTGTGGGGGTGACCAATATCTGTGACTACCACTCCCATCATGCTATTGCCTCCACCCCACTTCCCAGCATGCCCATACTTACTTGCTTTTGGGTGGATTTCACTGTGTGTGAGTGTGAGAGCAATGGCAAGATGGCTGACAGTGGTGTCCTGCTGTTGGTTGGTGGCCAGTTCCCAGCATGGCCTTGTGCTCCCACAACAGAGCACCAGTGTCAGACATCTTTGATGGGGCTTTCCACTCTCTGTGGGGTGTGCATGCTTGAGTGTGAGCTTGCTGGGCCATGTGGGTGGGGGATGTTGAGCTGTGACTACCACTCCCATCATGCTATTGCCTCCACCCCCTTCCCAGCATGCCCATGCTTCCTTCCCTTTGACTCTGCTTCCCTGTGGGGTTGTGTGCCTGTGCTGACAAGATGGCTGACAGTGTTATCCTGGGGTTAGTTCTGCTACAGGTCCCATGTGTGTCCCTGTGCTTCACACAGCATGACCCAGGGTTGTGGTTCTTTGTGGGATATTTGATTGGAGTGTGAGGCAATGCATTCTCCCAGGTGAGTTGTGTGGAGTTTGTGTTAGGGGGGGTGTGTGGGTGGAGCTGCTGGTGACTATGGTCTGTGCTGTGAGTCCTCCTTCCCACCCAGCCAGATATCCCACCATGGAACGTGCTTCCATTGCAGGGAGTGCAAGTTGTCTTTCAGGATGTCAGTCAGTGGTGTCCTGCTGTTGGTTGGTGCACAGTTGCCAGCAGGGCCTTGTGCTCCCCAAAGCAGTAGCCAGTGTCAGCCATCTTGAAAGTTGTTTTCCACTCCCTGTGATGTGCGCATGGTTCAGGGTGGTGTTTATGGGACAGTTGTGGGGGTGACCAATATCTGTGACTACCACTCCCATCATGCTATTGCCTCCACCCCACTTCCCAGCATGCCCATACTTACTTGCTTTTGGGTGGACTTCACTGTGTGTGAGTGTGAGAGCAATGGCAAGATGGCTGACAGTGGTGTCCTGCTGTTGGTTGGTGGCCAGTTCCCAGCATGGCCTTGTGCTCCCCACAACAGAGCACCAGTGTCAGACATCTTTGATGGTGCTTTCCACTGTCTGTGGGGTGTGCATGCTTGAGTGTGAGCTTGCTGGGCCATGTGGGTGGGGGATGTTGATCTGTGACTACCAATCCCATCATGCTATTGCCTCCACCCCCCTTCCCAGCATGCCCATGCTTCCTTCCCTTTGACTCTGCTTCCCTGTGGGGTTGTGTGCCTGTGCTGACAAGATGGCTGACAGTGTTATCCTGGGGTTAGTTTTGCTACAAATCCCATGTGTGTCCCTGTGCTTCACTCAGCATGACCCAGGGTTGAGGGTCTTTGTGGGATATTTGATTGGAGTGTGAGGCAATGCATTCTCCCAGGTGAGGTTTGTGGAGTTTGTGTTAGGGGTGTGTGTGGGAAACGCTGCTGGTAACTATGGTCAGGGCTGTGAGTCCTCCTTCCCACCCAGCCAGATATCCCACCATGGAACGTGCTTCCATTGCAGGGAGTGCACGTTGTCTTTCAGGATGTCAGTCAGTGGTGTCCTGCTGTTGGTTGGTGCACAGTTGCCAGCAGGGCCTTGTGCTCCCCACAACAGTAGCCAGTGTTAGCCATCTTGTCAGTTGTTTTCCACTCCCTGTGATGTGCGCATGGTTCAGGGTGGTGTTGATGGGACAGTTGTGGGGGTGACCAATATCTGTGACTAGCACTCCCATCATGCTATTGCCTCCACCCCACTTCCCAGCATGCCCATACTTACTTGCTTTTGGGTGGACTTCACTGTGTGTGAGTGTGAGAGCAATGGCAAGATGGCTGGCAGTGGTGTCCTGCTGTTAGTTGGTGGCCAGTTCCCAGCATGGCCTTGTGCTCCCCACAACAGAGCACCAGTGTCAGACATCTTTGATGGGGCTTTCCACTCTCTGTGGGGTGTGCATGCTTGAGTGTGAGCTTGCTGGGCCATGTGGGTGGGGGATGTTGAGCTGTGACTACCACTCCCATCATGCTATTGCCTCCACCCCACTTCCCAGCATGCCCATACTTACTTGCTTTTGGGTGGACTTCACTGTGTGTGAGTGTGAGAGCAATGGCAAGATGTCAGTCAGTGGTGTGCTGCTGTTGGTTGGTGCACAGTTGCCAGCAGGACCTTGTGCTCCCCACAGCAGTAGCCAGTGTCAGCCATCTTGTCAGTTGTTTTCCACTCCCTGTGATGTGAGCATGGTTCATGGTGGTGTTGATGTGCGCATTGTGAGGGTGGGCAATATCTGAGACTACGACTCCCATGATGCTATTGGCTACACTGACTTGCCCAGCATACACAGAATTCCTTCCTTTCAGTGGGCTTCACTGTGTGGTGGTGTTGTAGTGGTGGCTACATGTCTGGATGTGTTTGTTAGTTATATTTGTGCCACTGCCTAGCTGTAGTTGTAGTTGTGTTTGTACATGTGATGACACAGTTACATGTCACTATGAGATGGCATGTGTTGTGTTTATCTGACTGACATACACATTTTGGGATGATTCTGTTCTGGTTGCTGTGTATTTGCTAAGGGTGCATGGTTTGACTCTCCCCTTGACAGTGATGTGTGTGTATTGTCGCACAATATTGTGTACATTTGTTGTGTACTCACCAGGCTCTGGGATGTTTTCTAGTCCATATACGCTCCCTGGTGGTAGGATGGCCCGCACCTTCTCCTCCCAGGGCCTGAGGTATACTGGCTTGGCAGGAGGGCCACTGCCGGTGTGTTGGCTCAAGAGGTAGTCCTTCTTCAACAGCTCCCTGACCCTCCTGCGCACGTCATACCACCTGTTCTGGATGTCTATCTTTGTGTGCAAACATGGTGATTGTGCGTTCACCCTGTCGACGATCCTCTCCCACATCTTGGTTTTCTGCGACATGGGTGTCTGTTGGACCAGTGTACCAAACAGCTGTGGCTCTACCCTGAGGATCTCATCTACCAGGACTTCCAATTCACTATCTAGGAACTTATGATTCTTCTTTGGGGGCATGGTGATGGGTGGTGATGGTGAGTGATGTGTGTGTTGGTGTGCAGGTGAAGGTGTGTGAGTGTGTGTTTTGCTGGGTGTATGTGAGGTTGCTATTTGTTGAGGTGCTGATGGTGTGTGGCTTGTGTGATGGATGAGCTGTGGGTGTGTGGTTGCTGTCTGTTGAGTGCTGGCAGGTAATTTGAATTTGCAAAGGATCATGGTAGGGATTTGTGTCCTTTATATGGGTGGAGTTGTGGGTGTGTCTTTGTTCCCTGCCCCCCAGTATTTATTGGCTTTGTAATTGCTTGTTTGGCCTTTTTTTGTGTATTTTCCCTTTGTACTTTTCGTGCATGTAGGAGACGTTCTTGTGACCGAGTCGGACCCTGCAGTTGTCTCGTACGAGCTTCTCCGATTCGTTCACGCTGTGTTTGTGCTGTTTTCTATGCTGCGTACGCGTCGGTCGCGGTGTTTTGGGTTGCTTCGGCTCGCAGTTTTGTATGCGTGTCGGTCGTACGGCTTGTCCTCCGTGCGACTCGGTCGTGTTTTCCAAGCGTTGCATCGTACTTGGCGGGTAGGAGTTCGCGGGTACGTTTCGTTCGGGATTGTTCCGGGTGCGTGTCGGTAGGTTCGATTTGCGTGTTTTTCCGGCCGGATTGCTGTTTTCCGCGCGGCTCGGTCGTTCGGCTTGTGTTCCGTACGAGTCGGTCGGGTTTTGCACGCTTCTCATCGTACTTTGCGGGTCGGGCTGCACCGGTACGTGTCGGTCGGAATGAATTCCGGCTCCGAGTCGGTCGGTACGTTTTCCGGCCCGAATCGGAATCGACCCCTAAGAAGAAAGACAATTCTGTCTGGATCTGCCTAAGTAGGGGAATGAGGTGAATATTTCAATCCATTTGTGCTCAAGGACTATAAGGGTTCTCCATGAGTCTGTTGGTAGGTTTCCTGTATTGGACACAAGGCAACAATATCTCTCCACCTTCTCATGGAGAACCAGCAGGCCATGTGGGAGTAGACTGCACTGGACCCTATGAAAGCCCTGCCATGGGATAGACCTGGACACTAGGAGCCCTCCCTGGAAGCATTGGAGCAGTAAGAGAGACCAGCAATAACTTTTGCAGGATCTTCAAGAAATTGGGACTTTTGGCTGTAGCAAAAAGCAAAAGGAAACATTTCTGTCTCACTCTTGGAGCTAAGACTGGATTCTCCCAAAAAGTGCCTAGAATATTGAAAGCATTTGAGTACACCAACCTGCAAAGTAAGTATCTCTGATACTAACCTCCTGACCTCTTTGAGGTACAACAGTTTTTTGTCATTTCTTATTTTTCTCTTTGTTGCAATCACTACTTTTTGTACTGCATGTAAATCAATATTAACATTTATAATGCCATTGTATCTGTGGATATTTCTTGACATTAAATATGCATAGCTCTGGTTTCATTGATCCTAGCACTACACTCAGCAATGGTTGAATTTAGTCAGGCTGGCAAAGGCATGCGTCTCATCATGGAAACACATTATGCTTCAGACACTAAACCTTACAGCAGCACACCAGAAGATTAACCTTTGTTCTTTGTGCTGCTAATGCAGGAACTCACTACACAGGACAGTTTATCTCTGCCTCACCTTCAGTTGTCAGCAGCACAAGCTTCTCAAGATTTCTTGTAGTCTGGTCCAAATGTGCGTAAGAATACAATTAATCATTCTGTCCTTGGTGCAATCCTTTTGTGGTTTCAACTCAAATTCAAGGTAAACACAATTTTCCTGGCTCACAGAGCAACATTTATCCTCTGAGTTGGGCATTTGAGGGATCCAACTAGCCATTCAGAATGGAAACCACTATTGATATTTTTAGGGGATACATTGGTTTCAAGTGCATTTTGCTTAATCATACGTTTGGTCTCTTAGAAGCATACATCTATTAATATTCTCAAATCCCAGGTCTTATAGCGGTGGGGATGGCAGGCCTCCATAATATCACTATGGTTACTTAATTCAACTATGACCTTCCTTCAGCCAATCTAATACTTGCTGCCTGGCATCTGTCCTCTTTTGCCTGAGCTCACCTCAAGGGGAGGCCGTGAGCATTCAACTATACTCTTTGGTCAAGTATTACAGTGTCCTGCCTTTGAGCATGGTCTTTGATAAGATGATGCTTCTTTCCAGGCTAATTGCTGACCATTCCAAGCTTATCTGAACCAGACAGAACACAAACTGCAAACAAAGGCCTGAGAAAGTAGATTGAGAAGGGGGAATGTGCAATGACATTCAGGGAGATTGCAGGAGGGGTTTATTTTTGGACCACACACTTTCTATCATGGCTGTTCTTGACCTTAAACATACTATACTGGGACACGGTAGGATGAGTGACCCATCCTCTACGGTACACCTAAACCATGCTTAAAGCACACCTCACTCAATGAGGGGAATTTGGGGTTCCATTCGTGGAAGTCTTCAGGGGTCTAAGAGGAACGGACATTAGACAGCTTCCTGACCTGGTGTTTAGGCAAAAACATTTCTATCCAATGAGAATATCATCTGTTGGCACCAAACATCAGTCAGTCATGGCCTGGACATGGAGATAGAAGTCACTCATACAAAGGAGCACCACTTTGGGTGGAGCCTTAGGGGCATATTTATTAAAAATCGTGCAGTGCAGTAGGTCACCTTGCTGTGCTGTGTGATAAGGAAAGGGCAGGAATGCGCCGTATCTGACATTATAGGGTGCTGTCTAGTGCCAATGCAGGCATCCTTGCACAATGGTGCAAGGGTGCCTGAGCTGTTAGCAGGATTGGTTTTGTGCAGGAAGGAACATCTTCATGCACATAAATAATGCAGCACACATAGAAAGAGGAACTAAAGAGGAGAAATAAAGATATTTTGCATCATTACTCCTCCCTTGGGGAGGAGTACCATTTTGAGGCATTTCCAGATCTGTCAGTAATAGTAAATCTGGGAGTGTGTCAGAATCCATGGGTGGATGCATGGAAACACTCACTCTCCACCATGGAACGCCTCCCTGGGGCAGAGTAACACAACGCAGCAATTTGCACTGCATTGCGTTGCTCTAGATTTATCAAGAGACACAAGGTGGCCTTGCTTGGCTTGAAGCGGTGCCTGTATCTTGATGCAAGTGCGACTATAGAATGGCATCAGGTGCCAGACACGGATGAACTTTGAGCAACCCAGATATAGGGTATCTACAAATGATGGAGTACTGGCTCAGGTGAGAGCATTAGGCCTCAAGTATGTGCATGGAATGTATGCATAGTTAAACAGGGATACATACACATCCCTGACAAAGGCCTCAGTCCCGATTGGGCTCGTGGTGTGGGCCAAACCATGTTGGCACTGTAAAATCAGGGTCAATTGAGCAATTACAACTCAATCTAAACCCTGTAACACATTATAATCATACCCCCAGTACCCTACAAATAAAGAATCATTTTGGGTATGCTGTGAGGTATTTTTAATCTTTCTTCCTTTTTATATGGATCCCTGCAGTATCCAGTAGGATATCAACTAAGGACTCGCAATCTTTTGGTTGAGTCCGCCTTGATGGTACCATTCTACCAGGGTGTGGATTGGCGCCGATGATGAAGCATGTCACAATTAAATGAGTGACCCATCTACTCCAATATCTTTAGATACCCTTATTGACCTCCGCGCCTTCCTCTTTTCTTTTGCCCAGTTGCCCTATGCGACATAGTGATTATTTGGGAGAATGCAACTGGGTATGTTATCCCTCGCTCTCTCGTTGTGTGAATATTTAAAAAGTTGGACATGTAATTTTAACTTTTACATGTCCAGGTAGTAAAAACATGTTTTTCACTACTACAAGGCCTAACTCTCCCATAGGTTAACATTGGGTTTCCTTATTACATTTTATAATTGTAATTTCCAATTGGGAACATATAGACTTGTCGAGTTTGGTATCCCTGGATGCACAATTTAAAATCACAACTTATGATAACGTTGGATTTTAGTTTGCAAGTCTGAAAATGCACTTTTAGAAAGTTGGCATTTTCCTACCTTTAACCATTCTACACCTCTGCCTGTCTCTGAATACACATATGGGATGGGTGACAGCTGGGCTTTGTGCATTCCATCTAGACAGCCACACACAAAGGGAGCCTAGGTGTGCCTGATGGGCCATTCACATCCTGAAAGGCCAATCCGGGCAGGATGGGAGGAGCTGACACTTACACCTGAATGGGACATGTCTTTAACCCCACAAAGTGCCATATACCCCCCCTTGTAGTGAGTCTGGAGCCAGGGCAGGGACTTTGTGCACTTCAAAGGCCTCTCTTTGAAGTCTTCTCTACTTCATGGGCACAACTGGGTATAAGTACAAGACCTCAGACACCACCACTTCAGTACACTTCTGGACCTGCGGATATTCTGCCAGGAAGAAGGACTGCTGTGCTGCTGAAGGACTGCCATTCTGCTGGACTGCTGCTCTGGAAGAATTGCTTTTCTTCTGTGCTGATCTGCCTGCTGCCCTCTCTGACTGGGTGAGAAGGACTGGGCCTGCACCACGTAAAACCAGAGTGACTCCAAGGGCTTGCCTCCTGTTCTGAAGTCTCATGCAAATCAAAGACTTCCAGACACCCTGCAATAGCAACTGGACTCTGCCATCTGTGAGTCCTACCCTGTCAAGTGGTGCCAATCCAGTCCTGGGGCCTTGAAAGAACAAAATCCATGCATCGCACTCGATGCGCCGGTCGGAACTAACACATCTCTCCTCGACACTGACGGACCACTCCTGCAACTGAGGACAAAGACATCGCATCTCCGGATCCATGGCTCGGCGACAACGTCATCGCCTTCATCGTAAGTTGTTCTCCAATGACACATCCTGACTGCGCAGATCAGAACTGACACATGGCCTACATCCAACTAGATCGACGATGGCGCATTGCCTCCTCTGCTCCTGTCATCAGGTCTTCGACGCATCCTCCATCCAAAGGTGCTTTCTCAGGGGGCCAAGACTGGTCCCTGTATTTGACCCTTGCTCCATTCCGGTCAGCTTAAATTTTTAAATTTAACCCGGTCAAGCGCAACCAGCCCTGGTTGGCGCTTTATGTTTCTAAGCACTATATTTCAGGACATTCTTTATAAATCCATAACTCCAGTTCTATTTATTGGATTTTGGTTGTTTTGGTCTTGTTTTGATCAATAAATTACCCTCTATTTTTCTAGCCAAGTGTGAATTATTTTTGCGAGGTGTTTTCACTGCTTTACTGTTTTACGTTTTCCACAAATACTTTTCACATTGCTTTCTAAGCTAAGCCTGCGTGTTCTGTGCCAAGCTACCAGAGGGTGAGCAGGGGTTAATTTATGATGTGTATCTGACTTACCATGACTACAATTGTGATCCCTCCTTGGACAGGGTGCATGTCTCTGCCACCTAGAGACCCAACTTCTAACAGTCGTGATCAGCAGTGAGGATATTACTTTTGTGCAGTATGTTACAGTAATTTGGTGTGCACTACAATCCACATTTAAAATCATCACAATATTTTCTTTACAATGTTTTTTTTCCCTCAGTTTTTGATTGGCTTTTTCCCCCATTTTCCAAATTTAAGTGCCCCAAATATTTGCTTGTTGCACCATAATTGCATGCAGTCTGGATTCCCTCAGCAGGTCTGAGCTGCTGAAGCTTTGCACCCAGAAGGGACTGAAGGCAGACAAGAAGGATACCAAGTTGGATCTGCAGATAACTCCCAGGGCTTTTGAGGGGGTCCAAAGATGGCAGGCTACCTCAGGAGAGGATGAGGTGGTTGACAGTGAGGATGAGGTGAGATAACTTTTCAGAGGTTGAGGAGAATGACTCATATCAGGGTCTTGTGCTATCAGAAGAGCCATCCCCAATGGATTGAATGGATGCCCCTGATGCTCAGAATGGAGTAGGGAGCAGTGTATTTGCCAGAGGCCTGTCCCCACAAGAGCTGGAGGACAGGAGGGAGGAGAGAAAGCTCAAGAGGGAGTTGGAGATATACTGTTAGAAATGGGGGTCTCTAGTTGGCAATGGCTGGCCACTGTCCAAGTAAGGACCCTTCTTCCTAAGTCAGAGTGAGAGGGCTACCCTCTTTAATACCCCTGCTCAACCCTGTGGTAACGTAGCACGAGCAGGTAGGCTTATCTCAGAGGCAGGGTGTGAAGCATTTATGATCATACACAGTAACACAGTGAGGAACACTACAAAGGGACACCACACAAGTAGTTATTATAAAAAATAAGTATCTTTATATAAAGGCAGATTTATCACAAGACCAATAACTGTAAAAGCCACAATACTGTCAAAAATAGGATAGCTGTTGAAGGGCTGTCAAAAATAGTTCAAAGGTTGCAAAAATAAGGTTCAAGTTCAAAGCAGTGGTCTCTGCGACCCTTTCTTTCACAAAGTACCTGGGTTTAGTAGCAAAACCAACAAAGTGTCGCAAATAAGCTGTAGCGATGATTCTCGGCACGCGAGGCCGGCGATGCGTTGAAATACTTGCCGCAAGGGAGGATGATGCGCCGATCTGCGGGATGCGTGCGGAGACGATGCGACAAACTTCTGCACGCTGGACCGCCGATGCGATGACTTTCTTGCCGCGTGAGAGAAGTCGATGCGGTTATCCTGTTGCGCTGTGCGATCGTGTTGCGATGCGAAGACAAGACGCTCCGCGAGGAAGCGGCGAAGTCGGTGCGATGCGATCAAAGTGGCGAACGCACGCAGCGTCCGCATTGCGATGTCTCGAAGTGATGATTTCTTTCAGGGTTGCGAGTGCGCGGCGACAGCAGCGATGATCTTTCCAGCGCGTCTCGGCTGCAGCGGCTCGCAAAGGGGCGTCAGCGATGGTTTCGGGTTGCGGGCCCTCGGCGGCAGTAGCGCGATGATTTTCCCAGCGCTCTCGACTGCAGCGGCCCGCAAAGATGCGTTAGCGTCGATTTCTTACCCTCTTTTCTCTGAGGCAGACTAGAGGCCCTGGAACTCACAGGAGCCTCCTCAGCAGATAGCAGTCCTCGCAGGGAGGAAGCAGGAGGTTGGTGGTGGAGTCTGATGTGCCTGAGACTCCAGCAGGAGGCTAGCTCTTTTCCTAGCCCTTGGGTGATTGCTGTACAAAAATAAAAGTTCTCTCAAGAGTTCCTTTTCCTCTTCTTCAAGGTCCAGTGGTCACTGCTGCAGGCCAGTGCAAGAAACAACACACAGCACAGGGACAGTCACTTCCTGCAGAGTCCTCCAGTGGCACGGACAGAGTTTCCTCTCCAGATCCAAAAGCAATACAAAATTTAGGGGCTTGAGCACAGACATTTATACCCCAAAAGCCTTTGATCCTTGAAGCTACCAGTCACTGAACCTAGCCAGAACCAGTTCTGCTCAGGCCTGGAGCACTTTGTTTACCAGGCTGCATCCTTCCTTTCAGAAAGAGGGGTCTGCTAGCAGACACACAGTGGGAGGTGGAGCCAGCATTCACCTTGCCAGGCACAGCCCTATTCAGGTCAAGGAACCACCCCTCCCCACACTCTAAATGCAGATCTCTCTATTCAACCCAGGTCTGACTCAGCCTGTCCTGCCCCTCTAAAACCAGACAGCCAATACACATAACGGCAGAGCACACTGGAAGGCTTAGGCAAGAAAATACCTACTTTCTAAAAGTGGTATTTTCAAACACAGAATATAAAAATAAACTTCACTAAAAGGTGTATTTTGAATATTCTGAGCTCAGGCATACTAAATTCGTTTTTCTACCATGTTCCTGGGGTCAGTTAGGACTATAGCATGTAATAGTCAAACGGCCCATTCTATCCTATGAGGAACAGGTAGCCTTACAGTAGTGAAAAACGAAATGGGGCATAATTCACTACCAGGACATGCTACACACACCAAGGCATGTCCTGCCTTACACATACAAGGCACCCTACCATAGGGGTGACTTACAGGATGCTAAGGGAAGGTTCAGGGGCTGGGAAGTGAGTGCACTTCACAGCCAAGATGGCAGTTCTGGACTGCACACAGACACTGCAGTGGCAGGTCTGAGACACACTTTACAAGCTGCTTCTGTGGGTGGCACACATCAATGCTGCAGGCCCACCAGCAGCATTTGGTTTACCAGCCCTGGGCACACATAGGCCACACTACTAGGGACTAACAGGTAAACCAAATAAGCCAATCAGGGATATACCAATTCACATAGACATATTTATACAGGGAGCATTCGCGCTGTGACACTGAATGGCAGTGGCACAGCGCCTAAAGCATCTAACACCAGTAAAACAGAGGAGACAACAGCGAAAAATGGAAGGGAGACCCACGCCAATGGTGCCAGGTCTAACACACGTCCCCTCCAGCTGAAATGTGGGGAGAACTACCCATCCCCTTGGAAGTTCTCATCGCTAAGGCGGAAAAATCTGGACAGACCATCAGCATTGGCGTGTTCTGTACCAGGGCGGTGTTCCACTGTGAAGTCCATACCCTGTAGGGAAATGGACCACCTCAACAACTTGGGATTCTCACCCCTCATCTGCATCAACCATCTGAGGGGCCTGTGGTATGCCTGAACCCGGAAGTGAGTCCCAAACAGGTATGGTCTCAGCTTCTTCAGTGCCCAGACCACAGCAAATGCCTCACGCTCAATTGCACTCCACCTCTGTTCCCGTGGAAGTAACCTCCTACTGATGAAGGCTACAGGTTGGTCTAGTCCCTCCTCATTTATCTGTGACAGAATGTCCCCCACCCCATGCTCTGAAGCGTCTGTCTGGACAACAAATTCCTTAGCAAAATTGGGCGCCTGGAGTACGGGTGCTGTACACATAGCAGTTTTGAGGGCATCAAAGGCTTTCTGACAGGTGTCAGTCCAGTTCACAATCTTTGGCCGCTTCTTGGAAGTCAGCTCAGGCAAGGGTGCAACAATGTTGCCATACCCCTTGACAAACCTCCTGTAATAACCCGTGAGTCCTAAGAAGGCCCTCACCTGGGTCTGGGTCCTTGGGGGCTCCCAAGCCAGGATGGTTTCAATCTTGGGCTGCAGGGGCGCCACCTGGCCGCTCCCCACCTGGTACTCAAGTACACCACAGAACCCTGCCCAATCTGGCACTTACTGGCCTTGATTGTGAGGCCTGCTCTGCGCAGCGCCATCAACACTTCCCAGAGGTGGCGCAAGTGGTCCTCCCAGGAGGAACTAAACACTGCAATGTCATCCAGGTAGGCGGCACTGAAAGCCTCCAGCCCAACCAACACCTGGTTGACCAATCTCTGGAAGGTGGCAGGGGCATTCTTCATCCCAAAGGGCATCACACGGAACTGGTAGTCCCCATCTGGTGTGGAGAATGCTGACCTCTCCTTTGCCCCATCAGTTAAGGCGATCTGCCAGTACCCAGACGTCAGATCAAACGTGCTGAGGTACCGGGCAGCCCCTAACCGGTCTATGAGCTCATCAGCTCTGGGGATCGGGTGCGCGTCGGTCTTGGGTGACCGGAATTGAGACCTCGGTAGTCCACACAGAACCTAAGTTCAGGAGTGGCACCAGGCGTCGCAGCTTTTGGTACCAAGACCACGGGGCTGGACCAGGGGCTGCTAGAGGACTCAACCACCCCTAGAGGCGAACATTTTGGAGACCTCCTCCTTAATGCAAGCCCTGACCCTGTCAGTTACCCTGTAAGCCTTGTGCTTGACAGGAGAACTGTCCCCGGTATCCACCTCATGGACGCACCAATCAGTGACACCAGGTACCAGGAGAACAAATCAGAAAATTGCCCCAACAGGTGGTGACAATCTCTCTGCTGCTCAGGGGTCAGTGTGGTGGAGAGGATCACACCCTCCACTGACCCATCCTTCTCTTCTGCACACAGGAGGTCAGGAGAAGGCTCACTCTCCTCCTCAACCCCATCATCTGTGGCAAGAAGCATGCCCACTTCAGACCTCTCAAAGTGGGGCTTTAGGCGGTTCACATGCAGGACCCATAAGGAGTTCCTGGGAGACTGAATGTCCACCAAGTAGGTAACTGGACTTTTGCGCTCCACCACCTCAAAGGGACCGGTCCACTTATCTTGGAGCGCACAAGGCTCCACTGGGGCCAGTACCCAAACCTTCTGACCAGGTTGAAATTCGACCAGAGTGGCATTCTGGTGCGTGCCAGCGTTTCATTTCTTCCTGGCTGGCTTCCAGATTTGCCTCAGCAATTTTTCTGAAAGCTTGCGAGTCTGGTTCCTGAAGGCCAACATGTAGCTAAATACATCTTGGGGAGGTTTCCTGGGAGATTGCTCCCAGCCTTCCTTGACCAGACTCAGAGGTCCTCTAACCGGGTGGCCATAGAGGAGTTCAAAGGGACTGAACCCTAAGGACTTCTGTGGCACCTCACGGTAGGCAAACAACAGGCATGGCAAGAGGGCGTCCCACTTACGCCTCAGGGGCTCTTCTAGGCCCATGATCATGCCCTTCAAGGTCCGGTTGAACCTTTCAACCAGACCATTACCTTGGGGTGGTAAGGAGTGGTGAACTTATACGTTACCCACACTCCTTCCACAGGGACTTCTTGTACTGGGAGATGAAGTTGGTCCCCCTGTCAGACACCACCTCTCTGGGGAATCCCACACGGGAGAAAATCCCCATCAGTGCACGTCCCACCACGGGGCCGTCACTGTCCTGAGCGGGATGGCTTCAGGGTGCCGGGTGGCATGGTCCACCAAGACCAGGATGAACCTGTTGCCCATGGCTGTCTTGGGGTCCAGAGGCCCCACAATGTCAATGCCCACTCGCTCGAATGGGGTACTCACAACTGGAAAGGGCTGGAGCGGGGCCTTGATCTTCCCCCCACTCTTCCCACTTGCCTGGCAAGTCTCACAGGTCCTGCAATGAGAGTCTGAACTCTTGTGCATCTGGGGCCAATAAAAGTGGGCGGCCAGCCTCTCAAAGGTCTTGGTCTGCCCCAGATGTCCTGCCAATGGAATGTCATGAGCCAACCCCAGTAGGAAGGTTCTGAAGCACTCGGGTACCACCAGCACACGGGCTGACCCTGGCTCAGCAACCTTAGGCTCACTATACAGGAGACTGTTCTCCCAATAAATCAGATGTGAACCAGACATGTCACCTTCTGCCTGGGCTGCAGCCTGTCGCCGCATACCCTCAAGAGAGGGGCAAACTCTCTGCTGCTCACAAAATTCCTCCCTGGTGGGTCCCCCTTCCTGCTGCCAATGGGTCAGCTCAGGCAGGTCCCCCAGTTCGGTGATCTGCTCCCCGGTAGGCTCCAGGGCATCCCCCTCAGGGTCTGCTCCTTCCTGGGCCATGGGAACCAAGGGGGCCGGCTTCGCGCCCCCTGCCCCTTCTCTCTAAGGCAGGGATCTGGGCCCTACTCTCAGGCTCCAGATCCTTTCCAACACCCTCCTTGGCTGCCATGGACCGAGTGGTAGCACACGCCCACTCAGGCAGACCCAACATCTCTAAGTGAGCCTTCCTCTCCACCGTAGCCCACGGGGAGTCCTCTAAATCATTGCCCAGCAGACAGTCTACAGGCATGGCGGGCCTCACAGCTACCTGAAGAGTTCCTGAGACCCCCCACTCAAAGGGAACATGAGCCACCTCACATTGGCTCTCTGAGTTGTCTGCGGACACTACTGGGTAGAATGCATGGGGGACAACCTGCTCTTTGGACACCAACCGGGAGCTGACAGCAGTTACACTGGCCCCTGTGTCTCTTAGAGCCTCCACCCTATGGCCATTGATGGTCACCCACTGCCTGTATTTTTAGTGTTAGCAGGCAGTGCAGGCTTGAGGACCATCTCAAAGTCCCCTAATGAGACAAGGGTCAATTCTACGGGATCCCACCCCTTTTGGGCACCCATCTCCTCCTCTCCCAGGGCTACACTAGCAATGTGGCGGGGTGGTGCATGGGGGGTGCACTAGCTCCCCCTTGGGGGCACTGGAGATCAAAATATCTGTGGCCCACTTGACCACAGTTGTAACACGTGGGGGCCCCCTGGGAACAGGCCTACCTGTTGGGGGCCCGGTCCTCCTTTCTTGGGGGGCTGGGACACCACTGCTTGGTTCCCTGGGGGATTACTTTGGGGCCCTCGGTGGAACTCCCTCTGTTGACCCTTGTCCCCCCCACTCCTCTGCTGGGGACCCTGCCCACCTTTGGCGACGTATCCCACTGGACCTTTGCGGACCCGGGTGCTCACCCAGCGGTCCGCCTCCTCAGCAAGCTTTCTAGGGTTAGTCAGCTTGCAATCAATTAGGTGCTGGCGTAGCTCAGGAAAACAATTACTAGATAAATGCTCCCATGCAATCAAATAATAAAACTCTGCAAAAGTTTCTACTTTGCTACCTTTTACCCAGTGTTCCATGGCTCTGCAAAAAAAGGACACATATTCAACCCACGTGGTACCCTCTAGCTTCTTACAGACCCTAAACCTCTGTCTATACATCTCAGGGGTCAAACCATAGCGGGTCATCAATGCTTCCTTCATGTGGGCATAAACCATCCTACTTTCTGAGGGCAGGTCCAACAAGGTATCCCTCCCCTCACTCACAAAGCGTCCCCACAACCCCGCTCCCAATCCTTCTCAGGGACCCGGTGGGACACCATGGCTAATTCATAAGCGGCAAACCATTGCCCAATATCTTCACTTTTGTGGAAATCTTTAATAACCTCCTTGGGTATATACACCCTACTCTCCAGGGTGCACTACAGGTACGCTGCCACCAGAGGGGAGATTTCCATGCTCTTAGCTTTAATCTCCAACTCCCTCAATACTCTCTCATGCTCAAGCTTCATCCTCATAATCTCAATTTCTAACTTCTTGTTCTCTAGGTCCCGGTGACCATCCATTTTAAGCTTAGCCATCTCCATATTATGCCGCCTATCTCTCTCCCTGTCCTCCAGCTCTTCTGGGGACAGACCCTTAGCGGACACACTAGAGCCCGGGTATAAAGGGCTGGATCTCCTACTAAGTCTACTACATCGCCCTGCTGCTCTCCTCCCTCCACAAGCTCTCCTAGATCCTTAGGGGCATCCCTGGCTTCTAGCCAGGCCTTCAGCGCCTTGTAATACTCCTCCCTTCTAGTGAGACCTGTGATAGGGACTGTGAATTGCTTGCAAAAATATTTGAGCTGCTTGGCATGGTAGGTTTCTATTTTCTCTTCTTCCCAGGAGAGATCTTCTGAGGCATTGGATCTGGGCTTGCCCATTGTAGAAATAACTGGCAATATCAATAAAGGACAGAAGAAAACTTCTCAAAAAATGTAAGCGGGTGAAAAATCACCGGCAATATCAATCACAATATAGGATCCTAAAAACTCTCAGAAATGTGCGTGGGTGAAAAATCACCAGCAATATCAATCACAATAGGGGATCAAAAACTTTCAATAAATGGGCGCGGGTGAAAAATCACCGGCAATATCAATCACAATATAGGATCCCAAAAACTCTCAGAAATGTGCGCGGGTGAAAAATCACCGGCAATATCAATTACAATAGAGGATCAAAACTTTCAATAAATGGGCGCGGGTGAAGAATCACCGGCAATATCAATCACAATATAGGATCCCAAAACTCTCAGAAAATGTGCGCAGGTGAAAAATCACCGGCAATATCAATCACAATATAGGAGCAAAAAAATTCTCAAAAAATGTATGCGGTACGTTATGGTCTGCACTCACTAGTAGTGTACACTATAATTACTGTATGCGATCATAAATGCAAGTCCAGATCCTCACCGCTGACCACCAATGTTAGAAATGGGGGTCTCTAGTTGGCAATGGCTGGCCACTGTCCAAGTAGGGACCCTTCTTCCTAAGTCAGAGTGAGAGGGCTACCCTCTTTAATACCCCTGCTCAACCCTGTGGTAACGTAGCACGAGCAGGTAGGCTTATCTCAGAGGCAGGGTGTGAAGCATTTATGATCATACACAGTAACACAGTGAGGAACACTACAAAGGGACACCACACAAGTAGTTATTATAAAAAATAAGTATCTTTATATAAAGGCAGATTTATCACAAGACCAATAACTGTAAAAGCCACAATACTGTCAAAAATAGGATAGCTGTTGAAGGGCTGTCAAAAATAGTTCAAAGGTTGCAAAAATAAGGTTCAAGTTCAAAGCAGTGGTCTCTGCGACCCTTTCTTTCACAAAGTACCTGGGTTTAGTAGCAAAACCAACAAAGTGTCGCAAATAAGCTGTAGCGATGATTCTCGGCACGCGAGGCCGGCGATGCGTTGAAATCCTTGCCGCAAGGGAGGATGATGCGCCGATCTGCGGGATGCGTGCGAAGACGATGCGACAAACTTCTGCACGCTGGACCGCCCGATGCGATGACTTTCTTGCCGTGTGGGAGAAGTCGATGCGGTGATCCTGTTGCGTTGTGCGATCGTGTTGCGATGCGAAGACAAGACGCTCCGCGGCAGCGATGAAGTTCGGTGCGATGCGATCAAAGTGGCGAGCGCACGGCGTCCGCACTGCGATGTCTCGAAGCGATGATTTCTTTCAGGGTTGCGAGTGCGCGGCGACAGCAGCGCGATGATCTTTCCAGCGCGTCTCGGCTGCAGCGGCTCACAAAGGGGCGTCAGCGATGGTTTCGGGTTGCGGGCCCTCGGCGGCAGTAGCGCGATGATTTTCCCAGCGCTCTCGACTGCAGCGGCCCGCAAAGATGCGTTAGCGTCGATTTCTTACCCTCTTTTCTCTGAGGCAGACTAGAGGCCCTGGAACTCACAGGAGTCTCCTCAGCAGATAGCAGTCCTCGCAGGGAGGAAGCAGGAGGTTGGTGGTGGAGTCTGATGTGCCTGAGACTCCAGCAGGAGGCTAGCTCTTTTCCTAGCCCTTGGGTGATTGCTGTACAAAAATAAAAGTTCTCTCAAGAGTTCCTTTTCCTCTTCTTCAAGGTCCAGTGGTCACTGCTGCAGGCCAGTGCAAGAAACAACACACAGCACAGGGACAGTCACTTCCTGCAGAGTCCTCCAGTGGCACGGACAGAGTTTCCTCTCCAGATCCAAAAGCAATACAAAATGTAGGGGCTTGAGCACAGACATTTATACCCCAAAAGCCTTTGATCCTTGAAGCTACCAGTCACTGAACCTAGCCAGAACCAGTTCTGCTCAGGCCTGGAGCACTTTGTTTACCAGGCTGCATCCTTCCTTTCAGAAAGAGGGGGTCTGCTAGCAGACACACAGTGGGAGGTGGAGCCAGCATTCACCTTGCCAGGCACAGCCCTATTCAGGTCAAGGAACCACCCCTCCCCACACTCTAAATGCAGATCTCTCTATTCAACCCAGGTCTGACTCAGCCTGTCCTGCCCCTCTAAAACCAGACAGCCAATACACAGAACGGCAGAGCACACTGGAAGGCTTAGGCAAGAAAATACCTATTTTCTAAAAGTGGTATTTTCAAACACAGAACATAAAAATAAACTTCACTAAAAGATGTATTTTAATATTCTGAGCTCAGGCATACTAAATTCGTTTTTCTACCATGTTCCTGGGGTCAGTTAGGACTATAGCATGTAATAGTCAAACGGCCCATTCTATCCTATGAGGAACAGGTAGCCTTACAGTAGTGAAAAACGAAATGGGGCATAATTCACTACCAGGACATGCTACACACACCAAGGCATGTCCTGCCTTACCTATACAAGGCACCCTACCATAGGGGTGACTTACAAGATGCTAAGGGAAGGTTCAGGGGCTGGGAAGTGAGTGCACTTCACAGCCAAGATGGCAGTTCTGGACTGCACACAGACACTGCAGTGGCAGGTCTGAGACACACTTTACAAGCTGCTTCTGTGGGTGGCACACATCAGTGCTGCAGGCCTACCAGCAGCATTTGGTTTACCAGCCCTGGGCACACATAGGCCACACTACTAGGGACTAACAGGTAAACCAAATAAGCCAATCAGGGATATACCAATTCACATAGACATATTTATACAGGGAGCATTCGCGCTGTGACACTGAATGGCAGTGGCACAGCGCCCAGAGCATCTAACACCAGTAAAACAGAGGAGACAACAGCGAAAAATGGAAGGGAGACCCACGCCAATGGTGCCAGGTCTAACATAGACGAATTACAATTGGAGGAGAAACGGATGGCACATTAATTTAAACTGAAGGAGCTGGGCATCCAAGCCAAGCAAGTGGAGTATAGCAGCAATGGTTGCAGCATACGTGCAGTGTCCCATAGAGAGGGAAGGGTCTGCATACCTACAGACTTGGTGCCCAACTATGTGCTGGGAGATAACATTGACAAATGGTTCTCTGCTGAGGAGTTCTGGGTAGGGTAGCTTGAGGGGGTATATGCCCATGGTGGGGGAGGACACACTCCTTACACTGGAGGTTGAGAACCAGACACAGTTCACCGCTATGAAGGCCATTTTAATCAAGACATTTTGGCTAAATCCTTAAAGTTATATGAAGAGGTTCAGAGTTAGCCACAAACTCCCTACACAGACCAGGATGGATTTCCTGGACAACTCCAGCAAGGTATTGAAGGGCTAGGTGAGGGGCAGCAAGGTAGATGATTTCACTGGGCTTTACAATCTCATTTTGAGGGAGCTCCTGTTTGATATCTGTTCTCCAGAGCTGCACCAGCACCTAGTGGATAGCAGGCTGACTGACCCCAGGAAACTTGCTGAGGGGGTGGACCTCTAGGCCAGCATCAGATTGTTCAAAGAGGTACCTGGGGGCGACACCATGAAGGGTGGTTGAGGTTGCCACAGCAGAGTTAGGGGGAGGTCAAGGGAGACCCAGACAAGTCTCAGGTTAAGGGAAAAGGAAATGGTTCCCCTGACCCTTCTGAGAAGAAGGAGGGAGGTTCTGGAGAGCGGTGGCCCAGGGCGCCCCATTTCCAACCCCGCTGCTGTGATTGTTCCCCGATAAGACACAAGCAGGAGGACTCTGTCTGTCCAAAGAAACCACCCACATGATGGGAACTCTACAGGAGTGGCCCATGTGTCCTCAGGGGGAAGTAGCCCCCAGGGGCAGGAGGTGGAAACAGTCCACAGTGGGAGGTCCAGTGGGTCAAGGGTTGCCAGGTCTGAGATCAGAGCACCCCACAACTGACTCTGGTGGTGCCACTTTTGGCCTATGGGGACTCCATGCACCGTCACAGGGACTGAGGGCTGGGGACGTGCAGTAGACAGACTCTTGCATAACACATTCAGAATGTGTTTTGCTTGGGGGTCGTTGTACTCACCTGGAAGTCCTGGCTCCCCAGGCACAAGTGCAGCCTAAGGCTACAGACCCTGGGCTGGATGACCATTCACAGGATGCCACCCCTGCACTGGTGGAAGGTGGAATGGAAAAAGGGTGCAAGGCACCTGAGGCTACTGCTCCCCACTTTGAGAAACCACAGAGGTTAGAGACCCCTGGATGACCTGGGGCCTGGCTCGGGACACTGACATCTGTTAGTGGCCTTTGTTGGTTATAGTCCTTATAGACAGAGTTTTCCCTGGGTTAGGGATAGAGGGCAGACCCAAGGTGTGGAATGGCCACATCACTTTGTTGGTTATGTTGGTACAGTATGCATACTGGGATGCATCTGTGAGCAAATTAAGGTTAGGTGCTGCACAGATGGGCTCCCCATGGGTCAGTTCAGTGGCACAGGAGAGTATAGACAGAGGGATCCACCTGAGTTCAGTGAGGCGTAGAACTGACAAGTGTCTCTGCCGTGGTGGGCCATTGTCTCTGTTCTATTGCCTAAGCACGCAAGTGCATCAAAGTATTGATTAATCTACCCTGGCTTTAGGCTCAAGGGGGGTCGTGTTGGAAATGGCCCTTTCTGCAGGGTCACCCCCAAACATTTTGCCTTCCTCCTCCCCTTTTTGCTGAGTTTGTTTTTGTTGGCTTTAGGACTTTGCGCACTTTTCCACTGCTAACCAGTGCTAAAGCGCACACGGTCTCTACTTAAATTATGGTAAAATTTGCTTATACACAATAGGCATATTTAATTTACGTATAAGTCCCTAGCCAAGGGCACTACATGTGCCCAGGGCCTATAAATTAAATGCTATTAGTGGGCCTGCAGCAATGATTGTGCCACCCACTACAGTAACTCTTTAAACATGTCTCATGCCTGCCATTTCAGAGCATGTGTGTGGAGCTTCAAACTGCTGTTTTGACCTGGCAATTGAACCCTCTTGCCAGGCCCAAACCTTCCTTTTCAATACATATGTCACCCCTAAGGTAGGCCCTGGACAGTCCCAAGGGTATATTTAAAAAGTTGGACATGTACTTTTAATTTTTACACGTCCAGGTAGTGAAAAACTCTTAAATTTGTTTTTCCTAGACGGGTCCCATGCTGACTGCACCACTGGATTCAAGCTAGACTGGCTGATGAGGGGTGATGTCCTGAAACCGGTCCTAGGATGCTTGCTTCTGGTCCAGGGAGGACCTGGCATGGCAGTTCGGGCTAGACTGTTCCCATGAGGAGCAGGGTCAAGACTGATTTGCATATGGCTGGGTCCAAACTGGGGTGGTGTGGTGAGCAAAAGAACAATGGATCAAATCTAGATCTTTGTAACTGGGGGTGAATGTTTGCATTGTTCAGCATTCCGTCCATCATTTGTTCCTTTTGCTTTTGTCGCCCTAAGTGAGAAGGGTATGTCCATATGTGGGTCCCGTGCTCACTGCACCACTGGAATCAAGCTAGCCTGGCTGATATGGAGGGATACCCCGAAACCGGTCCCAAGATGCTTTTTTCTGGTCCAGGGAGGATTTGCCTTGGCAGTTCGAGTTGGACTGTTCCCATGAGAAGCAGGGTCAAGACTTATTTGCATATGGCTGGGTCCAAACCGGGGTAATGGGGTGAGCAAAAGAATGATGGATTAAACCCAGATCTTTGTGACTCAGGGTGAATGTTTGCTTTGTTCAGCATTCTGTCCATCATTTGTTCCTTTTGCTTTTTGTCACCCTAAGTGGGAAGGGTATGCCCAGACATGGGTTCCATGCTCCCTGCTCCACTGGATTCAAGCTAGCCTGGCTGATGAGGGGTGATGCCCCAAAAGAGGTCCCAGGGTGCTTGTTTCTGGTCCAGAGAGGACCTGGCTTGGCAGTTCAGGCTGGACTGTTCCCATGAGGAACAGGGTCAAGACTTACTTGCATATGGCTGGGTCCAAATTGGGGTGGCGTGGTGAGCAAAAGAACGTTGGAATAAACCCAGATCTTTGTGACTGGGGGTGAATGTTTGCATTGTTCAACATTCCGTCCATCATTTATTCCTTTGCTTTGTCGCCCTAAGTGGGAAGGGTATGCCCAGACGTAGGCCCCGTGCTCACTGCACGAATGGATTCAAGCTAACCTGGCTGAAATGGGGTGATGCCCCGAAACTGGTCCCAGCATGCTTGTTTCTGGTCCAGGGAGGACCTGGCTTAGCAGTGCGGGCTGGACTGTTTCCATGAGGAGCAGGGTCAAGACTGATTTGCATATGGCTGGGTCCAAACCGGGGTAATGGGGTGAGCAAAAGAACGATGGATTAAACCCAGATCTTTGTGACTCAGGGTGAATGTTTGCATTGTTCAGCATTCTGTCCATCATTTGTTCCTTTTGCTTTTTGTCACCCTAAGTGGGAAGGGTATGCCCAGACATGAGTTCCATGCTCCCTGCGCCACTGGATTCAAGCTAGCCTGGCTGATGAGGGGTGATGCCCCAAAACCAGTCACAGGATGCTTGTTTCTGGTCCAGGGAGGACCTGGCTTGGCAGTTCAGGCTGGACTGTTCCCATGAGGAGCAGGGTCAAGACTGATTTGCATATGGCTGGGTCCAAACTGGGGCAACGTGAGCAAAAGATAAATGGATTAAACCCAGATCTTTGTGACTGGGGGTGAATGTTTGCATTGTTTAGCATTCCATCCATCCTTTGTTCCTTTTGCTTTTGTCACCCTATGTGGGAAGGGTATGCCCAGACATGGGTCCTGTGCTGACTGAGCCACTGGATTCAAGGTAGCCTGGCTGATGAGCAGTGATGCCCCAAAACCGGTCCCAGGATGCTTGTTTCTGGTCCAGTAAGGACCTGTCTTGTCAGTTCGGGCTAGACTGTTCCCTTGAGGAGCAGGGTCAAGACTGATTTGCATATGGCTGGGTCCAAACTGGGGTGACGTGGTGAGCAAAAGAACAATGGATTAAACCCAGATCTTTGTGACTGGGGGTGAATGTTTGCATTGTTCAGCATTCCATCCATCCTTTGTTTCTTTTGCTTTTGTCGCCCTAAGTGGAAAGGGTATGCCCAGATGTGGGTACTGTGCTCCCTGCGCCACTTGATTCAAGCTAGCCTGGCTGATGAGGGGTGATGCCCCAAAAGAGGTCCCAGGGTGCTTGTTTCTGGTCCAGAGAGGACCTGGCTTGGCAGTTCGGGCTGGACTGTTCCCATGAGGAACAGGGTCAAGACTTACTTGCATATGGCTGGGTCCAAATTGGGGTGGCGTGGTGAGCAAAAGAACGGTGGAATAAACCCAGACCTTTGTGACTGGGGGTGAATGTTTGCATTGTTCAGCATTCCGTCCATCATTTATTCCTTTGCTTTGTCGCCCTAAGTGGGAAGGGTATGCCCAGACGTAGGCCCCATGCTCACTGCACAAATGGATTCAAGCTAGCCTGACTGATATGGGGTGATGCCCCGAAACTGGTCCCAGCATGCTTGTTTCTGGTCCAGGGAGGACCTGGCTTAGCAGTTCGGGCTGGATTGTTTCCATGAGGAGCAGGGTCAAGACTGATTTGCATATGGCTGGGTGCAATCTGGGGTCGCGTGGTGAGCAAAAGAGCGATGGATTAAACCCAGATCTTTGTGCGTGGGGGTGAATGTTCGCATTGTTCAGCATTCCGTCCATCATTTGCTCTGTTTGCTTTTGTCTCTACATACACATCTGGGGTGGGTGACAGCTGGACTTTGGATTGCTGTTTCCGGTCCAGGGAGGACCTGGCCTGGCAGTTCGGTCTGGACTGTTCTCATGGGGCACAGGGTCAAGACTGATTTGCATATGGCTGGGTCCAAACTGGGGTGGCGTAGTGGGCAAAAGAACGATGGATTTAACCCAGATCTTTTGACTGGGGGAGAATGTTTGCATTGTCAGCATTCCGTCCATCATTTGTTTGCTGTAACACTTTTCGCCCTAAGTGGGATGGGTATGCCCAGACGTGGGTCCCTTGCTCACTGTGCCACTGGATTCAAGCTAGCCTGGCTGAAGAAGGGTGACATACCCTGAAACCGGTCCCGGGATGCTTGTTTCCGGTCCAGGGAGGACCTGGCCTGGCAGTTCGGTCTGGACCGTTCCCATGGGGCACAGGGTCAAGACTTATTTGCATATGGCTGGGTCCAAACTGGGGTGGCGTAGTGGGCAAAAGAACGATGCATTTAACCCAGATCTTTTGACTGGGGGAGAATGTTTGCATTGTCAGCATTCCGTCCATCATTTGTTTGCTGTGACAGCTGGACTTTGTGCATTCCGTCTAGACAGCCACACACAAAGGGAGCTTAGGTGTGCCTGATGGGCCAGCCACATCCTGATGCATCATCCTGGGCATGATGGGAGGGAGGAGCAAACACTTGCAACTGAATGGGCTGTACCTGTCCACACACAAAGAGCTGCATAGCCCCCTGTAGTGAGTCTGGAGCCAGGGCAGGAAGGACAGGGACTTTGAGTATTTCAAAGGCTTCTCTTTGAAGCCTCCCCCACTTCTACGGCATAACTGGGTATAAGTACTGGACCTCAGACATCACCACTTCGTATGCTTCTGGACCTGCGGATACTGTGCCAGGAAGAACGACTGCTGTGCTGCTGAAGGACTGCCACTCTGCTAGACTGCTGCTCTGGAAGAACTGTTTTTCTTCTGTGCTGACCTGACTGCTGCCCTCTCTGCCTGGGTGAGAAGGACTGGACCTACACTACTTGAACCCAGAGGAACTCCAATGGCTTGACTGCATGCCACCTGTTCAGGGACATCAATGACTTTCAGCAACCCTGCGGCAGCACCTGGACTCTACCATCTGTGAGTGAGTCCTACCCTGCCAAGTGGTGCCAATCCAGTCCTGAGGCAGGTTTTCTATGCTGAACCAGCAAACTCCATACATCCCCGTCGTTGCGCGGGTCAGAACCAAACCATCCCTGCTCCTGCTGAGGACAAAGACATTGCATTGCCGGCTGCGCATCTCTACGACAACGCATCACATTCAGCGTAACAGGTTTGCCAATGACCCATCTCTGCGGAGATTGGAACTGTTTCATTACCTACATTCAGCCGGATCGACTATGACACATCAATTCCTCTGCTCCTCTCATCAGGCCTTTGACGTCGATGCATCCTCCATCCAAAGGTACTTCCTCAGTGGGCCAAGGCTGGTCCCTGTATCCAACCCAATCCATCGCGGTCAGCCTGAACTTTCAGGTTTGACCCGGTCAAGAGCGACCAGAAAGCCTCTGTTGGCGCTTTATATTTCTAAGCACTATATTTCATGATATTCTTTAGTAATTCTTAACTCTTGTTCTACTTATTGAATTTTGGCTGTTTTGGTCTTGTTTTGTTCCATAAATTAAGCTTTATCTTCTAACCACGTATGGATTATTTTTGTGTGGTGTTTTCACTGTTTAACTGTTTTAAGTGTTGCACAAATACTTTGCACATTGCTTCCTAAGATAAGTCTGCCTGCTCTGTGCCAAGCTACCAAAGGTTGAGCACAGGTAAATTTATGGTGTGTATCTGACTTACCCTGACTAGGATGGTGGTTCCTACTTGAACATGGTACATACCTCTGCCAACTAAGGACCCAATTTCTAACAGTGAATATGTAAGAAAGATGCTTGAGGCACTGCAAAAGCCAACAGAATTTGCAGTTGTTCAGTGTAGAGCTCACAGGAGTGGCAATCGATATGTCACAGTTTGAAACAGATTTGCGGATGTAGTTGGACAGTATTGTACACTTGTGGCCTGCACATTTAACTGGGTTTACTCAAACGAGTCTGAAGAGGACATGGGTTTCTCGATTGCAGAAAGATGTTTCAGAAGTAGAACAACATGGCTGGATAAAGAGGAGGATGATAGATAAATGCAAATGACATTTGGATGTCAACAGATGGAAGACCAGTGTTGTCAGACTGTTTATTGTTTACCATGACACAATAGTTCCATGCACAAACAAATCTAGGAATAGATGCTATGGTGAAATTATTCAGACAGAATTAGTTTAATCCCAGATTTAGGATGCTTGCGGAAGAATTGTGCCATTGTTGAGCAACATGTCAACAGATGAATGTAGGGAAAGGAACACCAGTAACACTAAGTCACATGCGGAGGTCAAGTGGACCCTTCAACAGAATGCAAATGGACTTTGTCGAGTTGCCTGTTTGTAGTGGGTTGAGAAATGTCCTGATTATAGTGTGCATTTTTTCTTGATGGGTGGAAGCCTACCCAACGCGGAGAAATGACAGTCACACTGTAGCTAAACTGTTGTTGAGGGAGTTGATACCTACGTATGGATCACCAGTTAATCTGGAGTCAGATCGTGGGACTCATTTCAATAATGAGGTCTTGAGAATGATTTGTGCAGCATTACAAATTGAGCAGAGATTACACTGGTTATCAAACAGAAGCCTCCAGAATTGTTGAACAGCTCAACGGAACCATAAAGTCCAGCTAGGCAAAGGTGTGTGGATCCAAATGGCTAAATGCTTTACCTTTGGTGTTGATAAGTCTCCAAAATATTCCTCACAGGAAAACAGGGTTAGTTAAGTAAGAAATAAATGGTTAATTCTGGAACTAGCCCATAAAACAAGTCATACAACAAAACCAAAATAAATAAAAACAGGTAGGATACATAAAACAATTCCTAAACATTTGCTAAAATGCTTTCAATAAGCAAAGTTTGCCTAAACAGTATTAAGTTATGTGACAATCTAACAACTAGAATCACATGCAAAATAATGCATGGGACAAATAATTCATGAAGTTTATCTATGAGAAGCAGTGCACAATAAATGCATTTAATATAATTTCATGCTAACGTGCACTGTGCCACATAGGAAACAGTTAAAACAATTGATTTGGAAACGATGACAGAATACCCAATGATTTTCTTAAGCTGGATGCAAGTAGCTGCTGAGATTAAGGACTATGGAGGTGTTGCTGTCAGTCATAATAATTCGGTAACCACTTTAAGATATCTCACACCAAAGGCAATACGAATTGTCTTGATCCAGGTCCACCTTGGTCTTGCACACACAGGGCAAACAAGTAATAGATGTCCTACATCCTTGATTGCATAGGTACAAAGCACACAATGTAAAGATTCAGTTTGATTTGGTTTCAACTCACAGGTAAACTTATTGATCTGCAGTGTGCCCAGTCTGATTTTTTAAACACTGTGCGGGTCAGAGGTAGTAAATATGCACCCATGTATGCTTTTAAAGCAGGTAAAGGCTTCAGGGATAAAAAAGCATCCACCAATCTGCTTGGTTTTGCATTCCAATGGTATGAATTTTTCGTGATTTTCCAAAATGCAACTTCAACAACTGCTTTGGTGCTATTATTTATCAATGAAGGGTTGATCCAGTACATGCTCAAACCTAGGCCACTAAGATGTGATTTGATGTGTGAGAGCCACGGGATGAAATTAGATTTCCCCAAATTCAATACTTCTTCCATGGCATGCCAGTAAGTGGATGATTCTGGAACTGACCACAGTCTTACCCAGAAGAGGAGAGTTTTTAAATAGCTTGATCTCCAATTCTTTTGAGCCCTGTATCAAAAAATAAAGGAACAATGGGGGTATTCTTGGGCAAACTAAAGATCTTAGAAAACTGTTTTCTTTGAAGGTCAGAACACCAGTATTTCCCATCCCCCAGATCTCTGTACCCATAAAGGGCCGCTGCCTGTGCCTTAGCCAGGTATACCTCAATGGCCGGTGAGACAGGTATAGGGGGTGTAGCATTGTACCTCTTATTAACTGCAGATGCGCTATGAAGTAATGACATTTCAAATATTTTGATATGGTTCTTCCAATTGCATGATCCGTCTATCCTGACTCCTTGATAGTCAAAATTGTCTACCATTTGCAGGGTCCTCTCCTTTCATCCGAAACCCTCCTCTACATGATCTGTGGTGGTTGAACACCATGATCTTAGTGTTGGAGGTGTTCACATCCAGTCCACAAAGATCACAAAAGTCGACAAATTTGTTGAGCAGATTTTGTAGCCCAGCCAGTTTACGGGATAACAACAAGGTGTCGGCTGCGAATAGCAATGCTGGGACAGAGAGGCCCCACAATCTGGGTGAATCGTGGATGCAGGCGCTTAGATAATTAACAACATCATTTAAAAAAGTGAGAACAAAGTTGGGGTTACCATACAACCCAGGGGCACCCGCGTTCAATAAGTATGCAGGGCCCAATTCACAAAAGTAAGCTGATACAAAATCCTAACTTTACGACTTTCGGTATTCACAAAGGCATTTAGGAATAGTAAAGTTAGGATTCCTAACTTTACTACTCCTAAACTGAGAAAATCCTAACTTAACGACTTTCAGGTATTCACAAAAGGCATTTAGGAGTAGTAAGGCATTTAGGAGTAGTAAAGTTAGGATTCCTAACTTTACTACTCCTAAATGCCTTTTGTGAACACCGAAAGTTGTAAAGTTAGGATTAAATGATCGTATCTGTGAAGAATACAGAAAGTCTAAATATGAAAGTTTGAAAAGAAAGAGAAAAGATTCAACTGAGGATGGGAGTGAATTCTAAAGATTCACTTATTAAGAACATGTGATGTTTAGATAAGAATCAGCTGGGGGAATTGTAGGTGCGTTTTTAAAAAACTAAAAGAAAATAATACAGTTTATAACAATGTGCAGAATTAAAGTGCAAGCTAAAATGAAAATGTGTTTAAAATACATAAAAATGTAGTAGACAACCATATTTATTCATACTAGGCCTCAAATGTCTAACGCAATATTGCCTGACAAGCTGAGATGACTGAAAATGCTAAAAGAGCATAAAATATGTATTTCTTGACCTTTCCATGAACATGTTTTTAATAATAAATACTATTTGCATAAATGTTTTCATATATTTCCACAGATTGTTTCTACTTACACAAAGATCACTGTTAACAAATGATTAGAAATTAGCCTTTTGATGGGGAAATAAAGTGTTCATAAATTGGAGATGCAACATTTTCAAACTATTTGAATGGATGTTGTGCTAAATGTTTTTCTTTTTGTTATATTGATGTTTCAACTGCTGCAAAGGTCATTATTAAGAAACTTGATATATTAGGAGGTTAGAAATGCAGTTTAAATGTGGGAAAGTAGACCTGAATGGGGGAATGAACCACATGAACTTAGAATTGATACAATTTAGTTGCAAACCTAACATTGCTGTCTCTGGACTATTGTATTCCTGTGAGAAGATGAGGATTTATCCTGTTCCGTGAAAACATTGAATGCTGATTGGCTGGCTGAAGGAAGAAGACCAAAAGCTACAACATTGATAAAATGTATTGTCTATATTAGTGCCTATTCCTAGAGTAGGTTAACATTCTTTTTCCAGACACTTTTACCCAGACCTCATGCCACTTGCTTTGAGACTCTACTGAGTTTCTTGAACCTCTCTTTATGTGAAGCTCCTCTTTGATATATTTGTGATCTGTTTGAGCTGACTTTAATGCTAAAGCTTCATGCTTTTCTCACTCGCTTGAACTAGAACTCTTTATGGGTTCTGACTGACTCAGATTTTAGAATAGGGATTCTTTTCTTTATGGAACGCGCTTTAATGCATTTATTATGTGATCTGATGATCTAACATTCATTTTCAATTTCTGTTCATGCATTGATGATTCAGATTAATACAAATTAACTTGTGATTTAATAAAGATGATTTACTAAAAAATGTAATTAATAAAACCCTTTAACTCATACCAAACTCTCATTTTTGACTGAATCTAGATTAGTGATTGTGATTATAATTTATGTGATTCAGCGCTCCTGATCGTCTATAAAAGAACAGCAAAGATCCATCGCTTCAGAAGAATGCAGCAGGGGTTAGCCCTAATATTGGTAAATCGCGACTTTTAATTTTAGATTTTTGCTGTAGCACTCCAAAGTCTAGTTACTTTACACACAAGGAGCTAGACGTGCCAATACCAAAAGTATGAACACAATGCAACAGTCTCTTTGAAAAGAAAAGAGCTGAAAGCTACAGAATCCACAAAAAATCTATATGGCGTAGAATACAGAAATGTTTATTTACTGTGGGAAACAACAAACAGAGCTGTGAAAAAGTTGGTATGATATCCGTTTCTGGGACAAACTGAAAGACCTTATCACCTGTGTGAGGGATCTGTGAGTCACTCAGGACCAATAAAACCCACAGTGCCAATATAATGCCCGGGATGGTGGCCCACTGTATTTAACAATGCAGAAGAAGATGCATGGGGCCATTGTAGACATTCATATCATTTGACACAGAAACATATAGGTGTATATATATTAATGGTTAAATTCAGCAAAATGTAGATGCTAAGTTGGACATATTATACAAACATGTGGGAAACACATGTGCAATTGTAGAGAGGCACAATCTATTCATTTGAATGAAATAGAGGTAACAAGCTACCAATCTCCAGCTGCCACTACCTCATCAATGCTAGGTCCTTTTCCATACATGTTACATAGAGAATTGCCTGTGCCATGATATTTGCATCACTATAGTTCACAGCACACAAACCTTACAGATGGGCTGGATCACCTTCACATGCGCTAACCTGGGAAACTTGAGACTTCTGAGCAAATGATGCTTCCTTGTGCAGCTAATAATAGACATCCTTCCTAAAATAAACTGATATAGCTTTGTAACAAATGGAAAAGGTCAAGAGAGGTGTAATAAAGTATTATGTGTTGGAACTAACATTGCATTCATTGTTTGTTTAGACATATCCATGGCTATCCCATCACATTCATTCTTTTCAACACATATTACAGAGGTTCAACCTGCCATAGAGACCAACACCTTCACCTATAATGACATTACCACTGCTGGACATCAAATTAAATTAACCATTGTACCACATCCCCAGCCACTCCAAAGCCAGCTTATCAAAAGGCCCATTTTCCAATGCCAAAGACTGCGGTTGCCTACCTTACATGTCCATTGCGGAGACATTCCCACGCACATTCCACAATACATTTGGTTAATGCATAATAACCTCCTTTCATGTATTCACTATTGGGTGTACAACTGAGAAATGAATACGCTACAAACGTGCTGGGTGAGAGAATCGGGACAATGGACCATGATGTGACCTCTGTATTGCTAATAATGCAGGACATGCTTGTACACATTAGCCATATGATTGGGGCTATAGCTGAGGCAGTACAGTCACTGGTTCAAAGGGGCATACCAGCATTTTGACAATTTTCCAACACGAGGAAAGTCAGCCTGATGAAATCAGGCCGACAATACTACATGTTAGAGAAATGCCAAAACAACAAAATATTTTTTCCACAAAAATAGTATGATTTCATGGAAAAGGCATATGTCATCAAGAGAAAGGAAAGAGGGTAGGGTGTATATGATGGGGAAACGTGTATGGGTAGGGGGAAGTAATAAAAGTAAAATGAAAAAAGGTGTAAAGTGTGAGAATAAAAGATCTATAGACAGGAAGGAGAAGTAAAAGGTTGCAGGGGAAAGGGCATAGGATGGGGAAACGTATGACAAGGAGGGAATGTTGTAAAAGTAAAATTTTAAGGAGGAGTATAGCGGGAAGGTATAAGATGATTGGGTGTTAAAGACGGGGAAAGGGAGTAAAGAGTATGAGGAAGTAAAATGGGGATAGGTAACGCTTGTAGGATACAATTTAAATTCTGTTATGCAAACAGAACTAGACTGTTTTGAGTCATACATGTCTGGATCATACCAAAGCTCCCTCCTGTGTGACTGGACTAATGGTAGTTGGATACAGGATGCCTCATACCACTGGCACCTGAATGATCAGCCTCTCACTGAAGTATACAAAAAAGTGATGGATCGGATGCTTGAATTAATCTCAGCCACTGGTAATAACTCAAGGCCGTATCTCTGACCATCATTATTTGGCACACCATGCTACCTCAGTTTGGACCCAGCCATACACAAATCTGTTTTAAAGACCCTGTTCCAATAGGAACAGTCCATCCCAAGCTGTCAGGCCAGGTCCTCCCTGAACTGGAACACAAGCAACCCAGAAAAGTTTCACCCTGATTGGGGCTCATCAGTCAGGTACAGCTTGGTTCCAGTGGTACCGTGAGCATTAGACCAGTATCTGGACATACCTGTTGCATTCAGGGAATCACACTTAAGCATACTAAAAAGTGATGGATGGAATGCTTGATTACATCTCAGCCCCTAGTAATTACTCTGGACCACATCCCTGTCCATCATTTTTTGCACACCATGCCACCTCAGTTTAACCCAGCCATATGCAAATCAATCCTTCCCCCGCTCCATTAGAAGCAATCCAGCCCAACTTCCAGGCCAGGTGCTCCCTGAACCAGAAAACAAGTAATTCAAGCCCGGTTTCACCCTGACTAAGGCTTGTCATTCAAGTGCAGCTTGACTTACTGAACCCACGTCTGAGCTTACCTTTCACAGTTAGGGCGTAGCACTGAAGTATACAAAAAAGTGGTGAATGGAATGCTTGAATTAATCTCAGTCAGTGGTAATTACTCAGAAACAAATCCCAGGACATTGCTATTTTGCACACAATGACACCTCATTTTGGCCCCAGCCATATACAAATCAGTCTTGACCCTGCTCCACTAAGGAACAGTCCAGCCCAAACTGTCAAGCCAGGTACTCCCTGAACCAGAATGCACGTATAAGTGACAGTCTGGCTGCGTACATCTCCAGCAGCAATCATCCGGTGAAAGCCTGGCTTGCTTCAGCCTATGTGGGGATACAGCACCAATTATGTAGTGTTTTAAAGCCCACAAATTTCAGTCGAGCCTCTCTCAGTGCTTGGTCATGTGTAGCCATGAGGCCCCCCCAGTCACCTTCAGCGTACTGAAAGTCTAACCTCCCTTGCCAGTATTTTTTAGTCTCAGTGCGTGTGCTGTTGGAGTAGGAGAGCTCTGAAACAGGTTGACAATTGTGTTCCTAGCTTTTCCCTATGTGTACAAGTAATTCTGAGAGGCCTGGAGCTCAATAGGGCCTAGTCCCAACGTATCCCTCATGAAGTATTGCATCTGCCTGCAGCACCATATCTGTGAGTCAGGGAGGGCATATTGATTCAAAGACCCATAAAGCAAATAGATACAGAAGAGGCTGAGGCAATATGCTACTGCACCTACCACCACAGTGGAAAAGGTTTAACCCCTTCGCTGCTAGGCCTTTCCCCCCCTATGCTAAGCCTTTTTTTGGCTATATGGGGTAGTTTGCGCTTTGGCCACTGTAACATTTTTGACCACATAAGGGGGCAGATTTACAAGCCCCTTGCGCCACTTTTGCGTCATTTTTAACATGGGAAAAGTGACGCAAAAGTGGCGCAAGGGGCTTGTAAATCTGCCCCAAGGTATCCAAGTCAAATTTGCATCCTTTTCGTCCAACATCATGGGATTTTAAAGGTACCCAGGGTTTGTTGATTCCCCTGGAGGGGGACCAGAAATAAGCCAAAATACAGCTACATTTTGTTTTTTGGGGGAAAAATTGGAAAAAAGTGCTGCAGATGAAAGCGTATGTTTTTTTCCCTAAAAATGGTATTTACAAAGGGTTTGTGGTGCTGAAATTACCATCTTCCCAGCTTTTAGGGACTGACAGACTTTTGTCAGAAAACCAACATTTTTTACACAGTTTTGCCATTTTCCTGGGACATAGCCTATTTTTGCTATTTTTTGTGCTTTCAACCTCCTTCCAGTTAATGGTAGAAATGGGTATGAAAGCAATAATGAATCCTAGAAAGCTATACATTTCCAAAAAGTAGGCAAAATTCTGAATTCAGCAAGGGGTCATTTGTGTAGATCCTTCAAGGTTTTTTATAGAAACTAACAACTAAAAATAGGAAAAATTGAAAATGAGTTGAAAAAAACACCCAACATTTTGACCTGTAACTTCTTCTATGTATGACAGATTTTTTAAAGCAATATATACCGTTACATCCGCTGGACACTTCTGGTTGTGGGGATATATCGGACTTGTAGCTTCACCAAGAACCTGAGGAACCGAGAGCCAATAACTGAGCAGCGTCTTCCAATGTTTTTTTATTCTGTACCGGGTATATAGCAATTTATTTGGGAAAATAAAAACTTTGAAAAATCGGTATGAAAGACACCTATGTATTTCTGAAATGAGAACAAAATATAGGGGCATATTCTCAAGGATTTATCGCCGACTTACCGGCACTTAAGCGCCGCAAAAGTGGCGATAGATTTATCGCCCTATTCTCAAGCTGGTGCAAACTGCCGATATCGCCAGTTTCCCAGCGATATCCTCCGCAAAAAACATCGCCACGGATGAGAGCGACAACTAACACTAATGATATGCAGAGTAGGCGTTCCCGTGCAAAAACACACGAAAACACCACTTCGCGATATTCTCAACGACCAGCCAGATCCGCGATGTGACCCAAAAACAGGCGATAAGGCGTGTTAGAAGCAGGGATTTAATACCTGCCTTCTACTGGTGTAAAGCAGGACGACAACCTGCAGCATGAAAGGGAGCCCAGCCCAGAGCCACATCTGAAGACCAACACATGTCATGGAGCTACTGACCATGCAGCTCGGAGACCCAAGAGGGCCACAAAACCCACTGCCACCACCCCCAGGACCCTCCCCCCGGATTACCACCGAGGCAGCGCAGAACAAGACAGCTGATCTTCCCAAAACGGCATGGCCCCACAGCCACACAATTGCAGAATGTGGGGAGAGGTGGGAACCAAGTATGTGTGAAGGAGGCAAGTCACCCATGAATAAGAATGTACACAATTCCAAGTGTGGCGGTGATGTGCTGGACAGACTACAGTATGCAGAGCACAGACATGTCCATGTGGACATATACTGCTGGTGTTTGTAGTGTTGTGGACAGTGGACGCAACCATGTTACCTCAGGCAGTGGGGAAGACCCCGGTCATGTATCCGTGTCGTCCCCCCTGTAAGTGTAAGCGGAGTGGGCTGGGCCGGCATACGCCAGGCCAGCGTAGGAGTGTGAATAAATAGGCCGGGGCTCTGGGCGTTGTTCACTTCCCGGATGGCCAATGCATCTGCCAGGGAGGCGCCCCTCACCCTGCCACGAGTCCGCCGCCATTACCTCCAGCCTCCTCAGCCGATCGCTGGCATCCGCGACACAGGCCCCCAGCGCACCCAGCGGCACAGCACCACGGATTTATGCGTGTGCTGACTACTGTCTGCAGCCTACACTGCGGTCAGCAGGGCACTCAAATCAAATCCAATCCTAACCTGCGAGGACATGCCATCATCTCTGGCTGCACACCTGCTGAGCGCTTCAGGTACCACCAACTCAGTGCACCGCAAGTCATCATCACATGGCTGTGGGCCCTTTCTGACCGCTTCCTCCGGCCTACACTGCAGTCAGCAGGGCTCACAATTCAAATTGAGACTTGATTCATTAATGGCGCAGTCCAGTAGGCAACAGACATTGCTATCAGTGCGGCCCGCCTGGACGATGCATCATCGCAGGCTGCGCACCCGCTGAGCGCTTCAGGTGCCACCAACTCAGTGCACCACAAGTCATGGACCCTTTATGATTGAATCTGTGTGTGTAATACGAAGATCACTGTTCTAGTTGTTGCCAGCACCAACCACTCCCTGAGTGCTGGCTTACACTCACCCCACACCCATCCCGCACAGGCGTCACTGGACATGTGACCCTGGCAATAAAAAGCGGCCGGGCGCACGTGCCCGTAGCCAGTTCCACTATCTATCTAAGTGTGTCCTTGTGGTCATTATGTATTCATGATGGGCCAGGGCCCTACCACTTTACCTTGTGCTGTGGACTGCGGACGCAACCATGTCACCTCAGGCAGTCTAAGACCTTGGACATGTAGCTCTGTCCCCCCCCGTAAGCGTAAGCGGAGTGGGCTGGGCCGGCGTACGCCAGGCCAGCGTAGGGGTGTGATGGATTTGCCCGGGGCTCTGGGCGTGGTTCAGTTCTGGCCTGGACAAGGAAGTAACTAATGAGTGTGTCACTGTTGTATTGTCGGCGCCACCCAGCCCGCAATCGACAATGTTGCAATGTAGCATGCACCCGGAGGGCGGGCTCGCATGAAAGGAGAAATGAAGGAGCGCAAGACCACTGGGGGTCTTGGCTCATACATGCCAAGTGTTGTGTGTATCTGTATTGCCGCAGCATGAGCCAAATGCCTAGCCTTAATCGCAGCGAGAGTTCAGCCAGGCATGAACTCTACATCTGTGTCCGCCCTATCCTTCCCACAGGCCTACACTCATGTGACCGCCCACCTTCAACGGCCAACATCACAGTGTCGTTGTCAGGCTTGTGGACATGCGCAGACAGGCATGACAATGGTGTGCCATAGGAGTGCAAGTGATGCAACCGCGCAGCGCACACAAGTAAATAGACTCGGGGAGGGAGGAGCAGCTGTGAGGTAACGTAACACACAGTGATGCCGCTCATTTGCCACATGCAAGACATGTCAAACATGAATCCCAAAGTCGCACACATCCCACCCCACCCCCAACAAGCCACTTCACATTTCCTGAATACAAGCAGATGAGAAACTAGCATTAGGTATGAAAGCTCCTTTGTCTGAACTATCAGGCGGAAGCACATCTGCACCTCCGACCTCGGAATTGCATGTGCCCGGCACCCCCTGACAGATACTATAGCAGCTGATGATGACTCCGACACTACGCACATACCGACGAAAGACCAGCGTATACACACCCCACACACAGAAGTCCTTGCTCGAAGTTATCTTGCATGGAATGGCCTTCACACTTACTCCCACACCATCCCAGGCGTACAACCGTTGCACACTAAAACAACTCATTGATCCGAGCTGTGCATTTCATCCACAGAACTGGCGCAGGTCAGAACAGTTCCGCTTCAACCAGAGCCACTAATGCAATGGCAGAACATCCCGGACACATGCACAACCCCTGTCAGGTGGAACTGTACCGTGCACGTATGCTGCATTTACTGGGGGCACTGCCATTGGCAGTGCTGTGGATCAGTTACCGGCTAAGCTTCAGCCTTGCCAACGTCACTTGCGTTCAGCCTGTGTTGCATTGTCGATCGTGCATATTCGAGTGGTCCATGGATGTCTGCCTATCCAACAGTACGGTGGCTGAACTGGATTTTGACATGTGTGTGCGACCCCTGTTGGCCCACGACCAGGAGTGTCACCGTGATACCCATTTATGGGATGCCTTGATACTTGGCATACATGCTGGCAGCTGGACCTGGGAGATTGCACAACTCCTCGTGTGCAGTGACCACATTGAACCGCTCCCCTATTGGGCTGTAGTGGTAATTGGTGAAAGGAGGTGGACGCAGCACATCTGTCCGGACCTGCTAATGGATCGCCTCGCCGTCCTGTTTGATGAAGTCGACAACGAGCTCATGTTGGAAATGATAGCCTAAGAAGCTGCAATCGCTTTCATGGACAAGTAACTATGTACCTGAAGCCACAACAGATTGGAACCCATTGCACATGTCCCAACACCTTGTTGCATCTTGGAGATCTGGTCACATGTCCCACGACAACAGTGGACATGGCTGCATTCGCCTGGACTCCGAATACATGAGCGGACAACAACGCAGGTTAACACACACCTGTGAAAGGTGAGGAACTCCACCGGAGTGGACAGCGGCGCTTGGCAACGTTCCTCATCCTGACATACTGCTGCATTGGTCTGCATGTTGTGGCACTTATCTTGCCTGTACTGACACGCATATGCAAATAAAGTCTACGCACCTTCACTTGTATTCAACTGTGATGAGTGTTGATTTGAATGTGTGTCTCACTGCCTATCTGGGTCACGGCCATACATGTGCATTGATACCCAGGGAGTACCTTTTTGTGGAATCACTGTCCCTATATTCATCCATACTTTCATACTTGATTGCTCATAGCCACGACACATCTGTGTGAATTAGAATGTTTTATTCGCATTCATTGGAGTGTTGAAGCTGGAGCAGTACAGGGCCATGTGAACCCCACTTTACATTGTTGCCCCGTGGAGGGCCAACCAGAGTCCTTTAGGGATTGACAAGTTCATCGGAAGAGGGAGACTTCAGTCCGCAGTGTGATTACTGTGTCATTGGTAACCAATCAAAATATGGCAGTCCATGTCGAGGTCCAAGGTGAGTGTCGCTGAGTGTATAGGGGGACAGTGGAAGGTGTTATTCCAGGGCATGATGCAGAGGGCAGAGTCAAGCTGAAACAGGCCATATGGCGGAGATGAATGCTACCACTTCATTCTTACCACAGAGCCAGATTCATCATCATCTTCGTCCTCTGATGTGTCAGGTGCCTCACGTGTGGGTGGTGGTGTATAGTCTGCATCACTGTGTGGCACTGACACATCAGGGGCCGGAGGTGGAATGTCTGCCGCACTGTGTGGCACTGACACTTCAGGGGGCGGAGATGTGGATGGAGTAGTAGCAGCAGCGTTCATCCGCGCCAGGCCTTGTGGCGGCAATGCCGTGACGAGGATCTGCAGGGCATGGAAGATCACAGCTACATCTCGCTGGTGTGCAGCCGTGGCAAACATTCTTTCCGCCTGCATCCGCTTCATGTTCTCCATGATCCTCCGCATGTGTCCCAACTCCTGGCTGTCATCGCTGGAGCCACTCTGACTATACAGTTGTTCTTGGTGTTCCAGCCCCACTCACCTGAAGTACAGGTACTGCGGGAACGAAGATAATTCCATTCACCCCTGCCCAGCGCCTTGACCCTCCGTGCTACACTGAACAAGCACGAGCGGCCAACGTACCGGGGGGAAGGTAGGAAGGAAAATAAAACAGGGAAGGACGTGATGAGACTGCTAGGCTTCTCACGGGGTCTCACAGGGACTGCAGGCACTGCACAATTATCTACAAGGACATGCAATAGAAAAGGGATATAGACTTTAATAAACAAAACACCCCAAAGTGAACTAAATCATAATATCACAATTCCCTGGCTCACCCCTTGCTTGTTGAGTAATCGCCTCCGTATGCATTAGAATTTAAGGCATTCTTTCAGTCATGCAAGGAAGCAGTAATTCAGCGTACTCCAAGACATCCACAAATGTACCGAGAAGTAAGGTCTAAATGGCCAATATTGCGGGAAAAAAACACGAAACGTGAAAAAACTTGCTGTTAAGCCTCTCCGCAATTTACCAACCAGGATGGGAGAGCACTTATACGCAAAAATAGGGTAAACAACCAGTGCACTGGGAAAACAAGAAAAAGGAAAAAAGGGAAGGCAATCCAGGACAATAAAACGAGGGTAAACAACTCCTGGCCAACCTGACCGGAGTGCTATCGTTCCAAAGTCCAGACAACAAGAAGTTCAGTCCGTTTGCTCCAGCCGGAAACAAACCGAATCCTCCAAGGATCCAACACGGCAAGGACTCCTCCAGGTAAAAAGCTCTACAATCTTCAGCCGGGTGCAAGAACGCCAAGGCCAACTCCTTCCGGGGCAAGGAACCGGAAACAAACCCAAGCGATGAGGAAGAAGGGAGAGGGCTCTAAATACGCCCCGTCCCGCCTCCTACGCCCAACACGGCTGCGCAGGAAAAGGCAAAGTCAGCACTACCCCTGCGCGGGGGGGAAAGGAAAAAGAAAACCCGCCCACCCCCACGAAACAGACCAACAAGAAGAAAACGGCACACCAGCACTGCACAGGCAGGAGCACCACACACACAAAGATACGGTAAGGGCTATCAGACCGCAACAGTACCTCTCCTCAAAAGACCTCCCACCGGACGGGGCTTGAGGGGATGACGAACATGGAATAAGCGAACCAACCTGGGGGCATGGACCTGATTAGCGGGCTCCCAAGTGCGATCCTCAGGGGGGTAACCTTCCCAATCCACCAAATAAAACAAATGACCCCTCCGCCTCCTGGAGTCGAGAATGGCATGCACTACAAACTCTTCACATCCATCAAACAACAAGGGAGGGGGCGGGGGCAAGGGCAAAGAGGTAGCAGCGTAAGGTTTCAAAAGGGAGGTATGAAACACAGGGTGAAAGTGGTAATCATCAGGCAACTCAAGCTCCATAGCAACAGGATTAATCACCCTACGGACTCAAAAAGGACCCACAAAGCGGGGCTGCAATTTCCGGGGCCCACCCAAACGTAAGTTCTTGGACGACAACCATACCAGGTCCCCAATGTCATAAGAAGGGGCCGGGAGACGGTGCCTGTCAGCCTTAGACTTCATCCCCGCCTTTGCAGCCACTAAATGTTCATGGGCGGTATCCCAAACCGCGGACAGGTCACGACTCAAGACGTCCACAGCCGGAACCCTACCAGAGGGCTGGATGGGAATGGCCCTAGGATGAAACCCCATGGAACAGAAAAAAGGAGTAACACCCAAAGCCGAGTGAAGGCTGTTGTTATAAGCAAATTCGGCAATGGGTAAAGCCGTCACCCAACTGCTCGTAAGGGAAGTAAGAAGGCAGCGGAGGTACTGCTCCATCGTCTGATTAGTACGCTCCGTCTGTCCATCACTCTGAGGATGGTAAGCCGAGGACAGCCGGAGCTCCATCTTCAACGCGGAACACAACTCCCTCCAAAAGTGAGAGACAAACTGCGCCCCCCTGTCCGTAAAAATGGCAGTCGGAACACCATGCAACCTAAGCACATGCGTGATGAACACCCCAGCCAATTCCTGAGCGGTAGGCACCTTGGATAAGGGAATAAAATGAGCTATTTTGGTAAACAAATCCACAACAACTAAAATAGCCGTACACCCCTTATCCAAAGGCAAATCCGTAACAAAATCCATGCTTATCGTATGCCAAGGGGCAGGAGGAACAGACAAGGGTTGCAAAAGGCCCACAGGAAGGGTATGTGATGCTTTATTAATAGCACACACTGGACAAGAGGACACAAACACCTGGATATCATGACACATCGTAGTCCACCAGAACCAACGGAGACAGAACTCTCATGTTTTAGTGATCCCAGGATGACCCAATAAAGAGGAAGAATGACACCAATCCATAACCTTGTTCCTCAAGGCAGGAGGAACGAACAACTGAGCACCATAATATAACAACCCATCCCTCAACTGCAAGGAGGCGTCCAACACCCAAGGGGTCACGTCGACGGCAGACAACAGCACCTTCACCTCCGCCTCAAAGTCCTCAAAGGAGGCACAACCAATGATTCTCTCAGCTGGTATCATACACCCCTCACCAGAAGGAACCTCCATACACAACGGAGACACATGAATGTGAGACAATGCATCAGATTTCACCTGCTGAACAGCAGGTCGATAAGTGATGGTAAAATCAAATTCATTTAAGAACGACACCCATCGCATCTGCCGTGGTGTCAAGGCCCGAGCAGAACGAAAGAACTCGAGGTTCTTATGATCGGTATAGATAGTCACCGGATGCCTGGCCCCCCACAAATGATGCCTCCATTCCTGGAATGCCAGCTTAATAGCCAGTAATTCCCTCTCCGCCACAGTATAGTTCTGCTCAGCGGGCAACAATTTCTTTGAAAAGTAAGCAAGGGGATGCATATGGCCGGTCTCAGAATCACGCTGAGACAAAACCCCACCCACAGCAAACTGTGAGGCATCAGCCTCAACATAAAAGGGAAGAGCAGGATCTGGATGACGTAGTATGGGGGCAGAAGTGAATTTCCCAACCAAAGACTGGAAGGCTGCCTGAGCAGCCGGCGTCCATTGAAACACCACCCCCTTCCTCAATAAGGAGGTGATAGGTGTGACAACCTCCGAAAAATGGGAAATGAAACGCCGATAAAAATTGGCAAACCCCAATAGCACCTGAACATCATGGACACAAGTCGGACTAGGCCAGGTGGTAATAGCCTCAGTCTTTTTGGGATCCATTTGAATACCCTCAGCGGCAATAATGAACCCCAAAAACTCCACTCGAGATGCCTGAAAGGTACATTTCTCCAATTTAATGAACAGGTGATTGTCACGCAACCTCTGCAAGACCTGGGTCACATGCAAATCATGTTCCGCATCATCGTTGGAAAACACCAATATATCATCGATATACATAATGACACAAACAGCCAAAAGGTCCCTCAACACCTCATTAATAAAAAATTGGAACGCTGCGGGGGCATTACACAACCCGAAGGACATAACACAATATTCATAGAGACCAAACTTCGTTCTAAAAGCGGTCTTCCATTCGTCCCCTTCACGGACACGAATAAGGTGGTAAGCCCCCCCGCAGGTCCAATTTTGTAAAGATGGTAGCATGTCGCAACTGATCCAAGAGGACAGAAATCAAGGGAAGAGGATATTTATTTTTTACCGTCACCTTGTTCAACGCCCTGAAGTCAATACAAGGACGCAAATCCCCCCCTTCTTAGGCACAAAGAAAAGTAGAGATGACACAGGGGAAGAAGATTGCCGAATAAATCCCACAGCCAACATCTCATCCAGATATGCCCGTACATGTTGTGTCTCGGGTTCAGACAAGGCATAAATCTGACTACAGGGAAGAAGCCCCCCAGGAATCAGATCAATGCAACAATCAAAGTCACGGTGAGGTGGTAAAACACAGGACTTGTTTTTGTCAAAAACATCAGCAAACTGATCATATGGTACCGGAATACCAGGAGTATCAACCGAGCAACCCATAGCACAAACCAAAGGGGACACCCAATCCGACGCCTCCTTGTAACAATGCTGTATACAATGTACCGAATCCATGGTCACGGTACGTCTAGCCCAATCAATTCTAGGGTTGTGTGTTTGCAATCATGGTACCCCCAATATAATACCAAAGATCGGGGCGTCAATAAGATCGAAACATACAGACTCCAAATGACCATTGTCACAAATCAAAACAAGAGGTTCAGTCTGTTTCACAATCAGCCCTTATGACAATTCAGTGCCATCAATCGCCCTCACTGGTTCAGGATGTGCCTTTGATATGCAGGGAATACCATATCTACTCGCCAATTGGATATCCATGAAATTGCCGGTAGCACCAGAATCAAGCAGCACCGGAAACGTAGTTCTTTTATTATTGGATATCACCAAGGTGACTGTAATGGTGAAATGACGTGGTACACGGGATACCAACCCAGCTACATCATAGGGATTAATGTCACATATATCATCCTGATCTGCCGTTACCTCCATTGGCCCAACACAAGCCACTGACTTTCTTACCGGCATCATTGAGGGTTTAACTGGACACTCACGCGCAAAATGTCCATTCTTCCCACAATAGAGGCAAAGATTAAGCCTCCGACGCCTGTCCTTCTCCTCTTTAGACAGGGGTCCACGTACACTTCCAATCTGCATGGGCTCAGGGGCATTCCTTTCTCTCTCCTCTTCTCTATGCTCACTCCGGCCTGTATACAACCCAAGTACAGGTGTACGGTTTCTTTCACCCTTTCTTTCCGCTAATCAGTGATCCAATTTGACCACTAGATCAATAAAATCTGCGCAATCTTCTGGCGGATTCACAACCTGTGACAACACATCTTTCAACTCGTCACAAAGACCATGATAGAAAAGTGAGGTTCTTTTGTCTTGGGGCCAATGTGTCTCAGCTACCAATCGATTGAAAGTGGATATGTATACCAATAATTCCTGCCCTGTCTTAATTTGAGCAACTCTGCGTCGCATGCCTGCATAAAAGTGTGTTTAGCAAAGAGGCGCCGCATCTGCTCCTTAAATGCCGGAAAGTTATACAAAAGGGGGTCGTCGTTATCAACTAAAGGGACCGACCACGTCGCAGCTGTACCAGCTAAATAAGATACCACAAAAGCTACTTTAGCGGCGTCATCTGGAAATGCTGAATGCTTACACATGAAGTGTAAGTGGCACTGGTTCATAAAAATACCATATTTGCTGCTATCCCCAGTAAATCTCTCAGGTACCGCAAAAGGCACTGGTACAGGCGTATGTACAGTGAAAGAAACAGGGGCACTCCCTGAAGCACCAGATGTCCGATCAAAATGGAAGGTGGCTGGTTGTACCACAGGTATATGTGTTTTAGGACTCCGCTCTTTCTCCCTCGTCCTATAGACATTCAACTCAGCATACAAGGCCTGGTTCTCTTGCCGTAAATCCCTAACCTCAGTCTGTACTGAGGACAATGGCATAGCCAAGTCCTGCAATGTGGGACCTACCCCCAAACCACCCGTCAAGGGAGCAGCATCCCCTAGATCCATCTTTGCTCGGGCAGTATAGATTTTGTGGGCTTGGGTTTCTGATCCAGCCCCACTCACCTGAAGTACAGGTACTGCGGGAACGAAGATAATCCCATTCACCCCTGCCCAGTGCCTTGACCCTCCGTGCTACACTGAACAAGCATGAGCGGCCAACGCACCAGGGGGACGGTAGGAAGGAAAAGAAAACAGGGAAGGACGTGATGAGACTGCTAGGCTTCTCACAGGGTCTCACTGGGACTGCAGGCACTGCACAAGCATCTACAAGGACATGCAATAGAAAAGGGATATAGACTTTAATAAACAAAACACCCCAAAGTGAACTAAATCATAATATCACAATTCCCTGGCTCACCCCTTGCTTGTTGAATAATCGCCTCCGTATGCATTAGAATTTAAGGCATTCTTTCAGTCATGCAAGGAAGCAGTAATTCAGTGTACTCCAAGACATCCACAAATGTACCCAGAAGTAAGGTCTAAATGGCCAATATAGCGGGAAAAACACGAAACGTGAAAAAACCTGCAGTTAAGCCTCTCCGCTATTTACCAACCAGGATGGGAGAGCACGTATTCGCAAAAATAGGGTAACCAACCAGTGCACTGGGAAAACAAGAAAAAGGAAAAAAGGGAAGGCAATCCAGGACAATAAAACGAGGGTAAACAACTCCTCGCCAACCTGACTGGAGTGCTATCATTCCAAAGTCCAGACAACAAGAAGTTCAGTCCGTTTGCTCCAGCCGGAAACAAACCGAATCCTCCAAGGATCCAACACGGCAAGGACTCCTCCAGGTAACGAGCTCTACAATCTTCAGCCGGGCGCAAGAACGCCAAGGCCAACTCCTTCCGGGGCAAGGAACCGGAAACAAACCCAAGCGATGAGGAAGAAGGTAGAGGGCTCTAAATATGCCCCGTCCCGCCTCCTACGCCCAACACGGCTGCGCTGGAAAAGGCAAAGTCAGCACTACCCCTGCGCGGGGGGAAAGGAAAAAGAAAACCCACCCACCCCCATGAAACAGACCAACAAGAAGAAAACGGCACACCAGCACCGCACAAGCAGGAGCACCACACAAAGATACGGTAAGGGCTATCAGACCGCAACACTTGGCTCAGAGTCATGACTCCAGCGATGTCAGCTATGGATTGTTGGAGAGCATGGAGCGGACAGTGGGTGTCCATTGGGGACTGTAAGTGGTCCCTGATGGGACGTAGACACGTATGGCATCTAGTTTGGCTGCCATGAGGTCGAACCCCACCCGCAGCTGATCAGCCATCTTCTCCTGGCACCCTAACACACGGCGTTGTAATGCCATGTGTTGGTCGTGGGGGTCCTGGGAGACAGCCATGGTGGTGGGTACTTCCTGCTGTGTGGTCTGTGCAGGGGGTGGGGTCTCCTCGATGCAGCTGGGCTGCACTGCTCCTGGAAGTGGGGTGCCGAAGCTGTCCATGGGCTGTTGGAGGGCGTCGGTGTCGATGTTGGGGAGGTCCTCTTCATCATCAGTGCTGAGTTGTTGGGTCTGCTCTGCAGGAGGTGTTGATTCTCCCTCTGCAATGTGAAGGGGAGATGCAGATTGACATTGTGTTCACATGTATGTTGACTCATTGGACAAGTTTACTTACAGACTGCATGACATTGTACATTGTGCCTGTTTGTGAGGAGATGCCTATGTGATGCAGGACAGTTGACATTTCTACACCATCAAGGATGTGAGGTTGTACTTGTATATTGTCATCTCACAGTTTCCTGCTATGCCAAATGCGAATGGCCATTTTCTACACACAAGCGGCGGCAGTTGTGTCACCTGTTCTGTTGTGAAAGTGTTGCAGTTTGTACCACATTGTTGTCAATGTTGAGGTGCTCTGATTCTTATGTGTGTATGCTGCATTGTGGGTGTGTTGCTCCTTCAGATCTGATTTTGCTAGCCCTTATCCCTTTCAGGCGGTGTGCCTTTTACTTCTGTGCTTATACAGTGCTGAGATGTTGCAGACTTGGGTAACTTGGGCTCTTGGTCGGAGTTGTGACTCTTGGGCATGGTTTGTCCGCAGATGTGCTATACTTAATTGTGCATGTGTGCCATTGTGCCCATCTCCCCCCGTCCCCCCAGTCCCTGGTCGTTACTCACCCTGTTGCTGTTGGGTCAGGTCATGTTGTGCAGTGTCCGGTCCCCCAAATCCTGCCACCGTCTCCCCAATGATGGTCCCTGGCTGGTCCTCGGTGGGGCTTGTGGGGTTCTGGTTGTCCTCTGTACTTGCTCCGGCTACCTCCATGGTGCTTCACGGTTGTTTGTGTCTTGGTTGTGTTTTTGTTTGCCGCTTTTATAGTGGTTTTTCCCGCCTGACTTGTGTGACTTGCAGGCCTTGAGCTGCTTATCGCAGAATTGTTTAGCGCAGTTGGGCACATCGCAACTTTTTTCACGTTTGGGTTTGGATTTTTATCGCCGTCCAGGTAATTTTATCGCAGACATTTGACACGTTATCAGGAAACTATCGCATGTTACCGCCGTGTTGAGAATGAGACGTTAACACGGAGTTATTTTCCTGCGATGGACGGTGATGTGAGAAATTGCGTTAACCTATTTTGGCGATGATTATCGCACGTTCTTGAGAATATCCCCTAGAGTCTATAAACAGTAGCTATTTGCACATTTCCAAAATTGTGGGTACCCATACCAGCATGTGAATTATAGGACATTTTCCAAAGTGACTTCTTTTTTACACATTGTCTTACATTTGGAAGTCAGAAATGCATCGAAAGTCAATAGGTAATAACAGTTGCTCTACAATTCTGTGTTCCCTAAGTCTCCTGATAAAAATGGTACCTCACTTGTTTGGGTAGGCCTAGTGCCCGCCACAGGAAATGGCCCAAAACGCAACGTGGACACTCCACAATTTTACAATGAAAACAGACCCGTTTTTTGCAAAGTGCCTAGCTGTGGATTTTGAACCCTAGCTCAGCCGGCACCTAGGGAAACCTAGAAAACCTATACATTTCTGAAAACTAAACACCCAGAGGAATCTAGTAAGGGGTGACTTGAGTGGCTCTCACCAGGTTCTGTTACCCAGAATCCCTAGCAAACCTCAAACTTAGTAAACAAAAATAAATTTTCCTCACATTTCTGTGATGAAACGTTCTGGAATCTGCGTGGATCCACAAAATTCCACACACCCCGCATTCCCCAAAGTCATCCCAAAAAAATGGTACCTCACTTGTGTGGGTAGGCCTAGTGCCGTGACAGGAAACGGCTTAAAATGCAAAGTGGACACACCACATTTTTACAGTGAAAACTGACCCTTTTTTTTAAAGTGCCTAGTTGTAGATTTTGAACCCTAGCTCTGCCGGCACCTAGGGAAACCTAGCAAACCTATACATTTTTTAAAACTAGACACCCAGGGAAATCCAGGATGGGGTGACTTGTCTGGCTCTCACCAGGTTCTGTTACCCAGAATCCCCTGCAAACCTCAAACTTTGTAAAAAAAACACATTTTCCTCATATTCCTGTGATGGAAAGTTCTGAAATCTGCGTGGATCCACAAAATTCCACCCACCCCGCATTCACCAAAGTCTGCCGATAAAAATGGTATCTCACTTTTGTGGGTAGACCTAGTGCCCACGACAGGAAACAGCGCCAAACGCAACGTGGACACACCACATTTTGACAGTGAAAACTGACCCTATTTTGCAAAGTGCCTAGCTGTAGTTTTTGAACCCTAGCTCTGCCGGAACCTAGAGAAACCTAGCAAACCTATACATTTTTTAAAACTAGATACCCAGGGGAATCCACGATGGGGTGACTTGTGTGGCTCTCACCAGGTTCTGTTACCCAGAATCCCTTGCAAACCTCAACCTTTGTAAAAAAAAACACATTTTCCTCACATTTGTGTGATGGAAAGTTCTGGAATCTGCATGGATCCACAAAATTCCACCCACCCCGCATTCCCCAAAGTCTTCCAATAAAAATGATACCTCACTTGTGTGGATAGGCCTAGTTCCCGTGACAGGAAACGGCCCAAAAAGCAACGTGGCACACCACATTTGTACAATGAAAACTGACCCTTTTTTGCAAAGTGCCTAGCTGTAGATTTTGAACCCTGGCTCTGCCGGCACCTAGGGAAACCTAGCAAACCTATACATTTTTAAAAACTAGACACTCAGGGGAATCCAGGATGGGGTGACTCGTCTGGCTCTCACCAGGTTCTGTTACCCAGAATCCCTTGCAAACCTCAAACTTAGTAAAAAAAAAACATTTTCCTCCCATTTCTGTGAAGGAAAGTTCTGAAATCTGCGTGGATACACACAATTCCACCCCCCCTGCATTCCCCAAAGTCTTCTGATAAAAATGGTACCTCACTTGTGTTTGTAGGCCTAGTGCCTGTGACAGGAAACGGCCCAAAACGCAACGTAGACACACCACATTTTTACAGTGAAAACTGACCCTTTTTAGGCAAAGTGCCTAGCTGTAGATTTTGAACCCTAACTCTGCCGGAACCTAGAGAAACCTAGCAAACCTATACATTTTTGATAACTAGACACTCAGGGGAATCCAGGATGGGGTGACTCGTCTGGCTCTCACCAGGTTCTATTACCCAGAATCCCTTGCAAACCTCAAACTTTGTAAAAAAAACCATTTTCCTCACATTTGTGTGATGGAAAGTTCTGGAATCCACGTGGATCTACAAAATTCCACCCACCCTGCATTTCCCAAAGACTTCCGATAAAAAAGATACCTCACTTGTGTGGGTAGGCCTAGTTCCCGTGACAGGAAAGGGCCCAAAACGCAATGTGGCACACCACATTTTTACAGTGAAAACTGACCCTTTTTTGCAAAGTGCCTAGCTGGAGATTTTAAACCCTAGCTCTGCCGGCACCTAGGGAAACCCAGCAAACCTATATATTTTTAAACACTAGACACCTGGGGGAATCCAGATTGGGGTGACTTGCGTGGCTCCCACCAGGTTCTGTTACCCAGAATCCCTTGCAAACCTCAAACTTTGTAAAAAAAACACATTTTCCTCACATTTCTGTGATGGAAAGTTCTGGAATCTGCATGGATCCACAAAATTCCACCCACCCCACATTCCTCAAAGTCTTCTGATAAAAATGGTCCATCACTTGTGTGGGTAGGCCTAGTGCCCGCAACAGGAAACGGCCCAAAATGCAACAAGGACAAACCATATTTTTACAGTGAAAACTGGTCCCTTTTTGGCAAAGTGCCTAGCTGTAGATTTTGAACCCTAGCTCTGCCGGAACCTAGGGAAACCTAGCAAACCTATACATTTTTGAAAATAGACACCAAGGGGAATCAAGGATGGGGTGACTTGTGTGGCTCTCTCCAGGTTCTATTACCCAGAATCCCTTGCAAACCTCAACTTTGTAAATAAAAAAAACACATTTTCCACACATTTTTGTGTTGGAAAGTTCTGGAATCTGCATGGGCCCACAAACTTCCACTCACCCTGCATTCTCCAAAGTCTCTCGATAAAAATGGAACCTCACTTGTGTGGGTGGGTCAAGTACCCACAACAGGCAAGGGCCCAAAACGTATTGTGGAGACATCAAAATTACCTATCACAAAACGACCGGATTTTGCAAGGGGGGAACCTGGGTTTTTGGCTCTGGGCTCAGCCGCCATCAAGGGAAACCTACCAAACCCACACATTTCTGAAAACTAGACACCCTGGGGAGTCCAGTGAGGTATGGCGTGTGTGGATCCCACAATGTTTTCCTACCCAGAATTCCCTGCAAACCTCAAATTTAGCTGAAAAAAAATCACGTTTTCCACACAGTTTTGTGTGGGATCACTGTGCCCGCACAAATGTCCTACCACGTACCATTCCCCTTGGTCTCCTGAGTAAAATGATACATCACTTGTGTGGCTGTTCAATGCAGAATCAGCTAAAAACGTATCTTTTTAAAAAATGTGCGCTTAGAATTTGCGGTGCTATACCCTTAATCCCTATGTTTTTGGCATTCCCAGTCACAGGCCTTTGGCCCACCCACACAAGTGAGGTATCATTTTACTCAGGAGAACAAGGGGAACGCTGGGTGGGGAGACATTTGTGCCGGCACGGTGATCCCACACCTGGTTTTGCAGGGGGGCACCTGGTTTTTTGGCCCGGGCTCGCAGCCATCTGGGGAAACCTACCAAACCCACAGATTTCTGAAAACTAGACACCCTGAGGAGTCCAGTGAGGTATGGCTTGCATGGATCCCCCCATGTTTTCCTACACAGAATCCCCTGCAAATCTCAAATTTAGCTGAAAAAATCACTTTTTCCACACATTTTTGTGTGGGATCACTGTGCCGGCACAAATGTCCTACCACGTACCATTCCCCTTGGTCTCCCAAGTAAAATGATACCTCACTTGTGTGGCTGTCCAATGCAGAATCAGCTCAAAACGTATTCTTTAAAAAATGTAGCGCTTAAAATTCTCAGTGCTATACCTTTAATCCACATGTTTTTGGCCCTTCCCAGTCACAGGCCTTTGGCCCACCCACACAAGTGATGTATCATTTTACTCGGGAGAACAAGGGGGATGCTGGGTGTTAGGACATTTGTGCCGGCGTGTTGATCCCACACAAAAATGTGGGTAAAAAGTGATTTTTTTCAGCAAAATTTGAGGTTTGCAGGGGATTCTGGGTAGAGAAACTTTGGGGGATCCACGCAAGCCATACCTCACTGGACACCCCAGGGTGTCTAGTTTTCAGAAATCTGTGAGCTTGGAAGGTTTCCCTAGATGGCCGCCGAGCCAGGGGCCAACAACCCAGTCCCCCCCTGCAAAATCAGGTTGTTTTATGATAGGTAATTTTGAAGTCTCCACAATACATTTAAGACCCTTGCCTGTCACGGGTACTTAACCCACCCACACGAGTGAGGTACCATTTTTATCGGGAGACCTGGGGGAACACTGGGTGGTAGGAAATTTGTGTCAGCCCGGTGATCCTACAACTTTCCCACACAAAAATTTGAGAAACATTTGATTTTTTTCAGCAAAATTTGAGATTTGCAAGGGATTCTGGATATGGAAACGTTGGGGGATCCACACAAGCTATACCTCACTGGACTCCCCAGGATGTTTAGTTTTCAGAAATGTGTGCATTTTGTAGGTTTCCCTAGATGGCCGCTGAGCCTGGGTCTAACAACCCAGGTGCCCCCCACTGCAAAACCAGGTTGTTTTATGATAGGTAATTTTGAAGTCTCCACAATGTATTTAGGGCCCTTGCCTATCGCTGGTACTTGACCCACCCACACGAGTGAGGTACAATTTTTATTGGGAGACCTGGGGGGGGGGGGAATGCTGGGTGGTTGTAAATTTACTAGGGAAGGATACCATTGGAAAGGGGAGATTCTCCCCTTTCCAACAATACCTCTCCCAAGTGTTTCGGTGCTCGGGGGCTGAGATAGCCCCACAAACACCGAAAAAATGAAACTGAAACTAAGTTTCAGTTTCATTTTCAATGCAATGACATCAGCGCGCCATGCGCGCGATCGTTATTGCATTGGAAATGCAAAAACGGCCTCAGGAGGTTGGGGAAGCTCTTGCCCACCTCCCAAGGCCAACATAAAAAAAAGGAAATCCCTCTGTTGTCTGCAGCAGAGGGATTTAGTGCCCCTGTACTCATGACGGAATGGTTCCATCATGAGCACAGGAGCACTGGTGCTCATGACGGAACCATTCATCATGAGCACCGAAAGGGTTAACACAATTCGAGTGGTCACAGAACCAGAAGTTCAACCCCTTTTAACTTCCAGCAGAAAAAACTCCAAACATAAACACATTTTGATGGTTCAGCACCCTTATTCTTTGTATTCTTGAAAGTTCAGCACACTTCTTTTAGCATTTCATACACATAGTACATATGATTCAGAGTCTTCAATAAATATTTAGACAATAATTCTTTGTACAAATTCTTCTTCTTTTAATAATTTCTTTAAAAGCAGTAGCTGTTATTCTTAGGTACAAGATGTTTTAAGAGGAAAAAGTCAATCCTGGAGCAGGAGCCATGTACAATTTGATGTGACGGTACGCGCAGACCAGGGGAACTCTAAGTCCCATTATCCACCAGGACAGCGAGGGGGTGGTGCAGGCAGACTCCACCTCCCTATAGCATTTTATTGGGCAAGACAATTGCTGGCTGCAAGGGACATGCGCGGACCAAGCCTGGGCCCAGGACAGGCCCTTCTTCACCTGTCAAGAGGCAAACATTTCTAATTAAAAGTAATTTTAAAAGTACATCTAATCACAGTGAACACCAGATAACTATTGACATACTGGTAGTTGCCCCTCCTACAATGGTGCCACAGGTTGTCTGCAGCAACAGATATGCATCACTTGAGAGCCCAGAACATTTTGGGGTCGATTCCGGCCGGAAAAAGCACCGACCGACTCGGATCCGGAAAAAATACCGACCGACACGTACCCGTGGCGCACGACACGCCAAGTACGATGCAAGGCGCGAAAAATCCGACCGAAACAAAGTCGACCGACCGAGCCGCACGGAAAGCAGCAATCCGGCCGGAAAAACACGCGAATCCAACCGACCGACACGCACCCGGAACAAATCCGACCTACACGTACACGCGAACTCCAAACCGCAAAGTACGATGCAAGGCGCGAAAACCACGAGCGAGTCGGACGGAGGCCAAGCCGTACGACCGACACGCATACAAAACCGAGCCGAAGCAACACAATACACCGCGACCGACGCGTACGCAGCATAGAAAACTGCACAAACACAGCGTGAACGAAACGGAGAACACCGTACGAGACCAATGCAGGGTCCGACTCGGTCACAAGAACGTTTCCAACATACACAAACAGCACAAAGGAAAAATCACCCAAAAAAGGCCAAACAAGCAATTACCAAGCCAATAAATACTGGGGGTGGGGACAGAGAACAAAGACACACCCACAACTCCACCTATATAAAGGACACAAATCACTACCATGAGCCTTTGCAAATGCCATTCCACTGCCAGCACCCAAGAGAAAGCAACCACACACCCACAGCTCATCCCTCACACAAGCCACACACCATCAGCACACCAACAAATACCTACCTCACATACACCCAGCAAAACACACACTCACACACCCTCACCTGCACACCAACACACACATCACCCACCATCACCACCCATCACCATGCCCCCCAAGAAGAATCCCAAGTTCCTAGATAGTGAATTGGAAGTCATGGTAGACGAGATCCTCAGGGTGGAGCCACAGCTGTTTGGCACACTGGTCCAACAGACCCCCATGTCGCAGAAAACCAAGATGTGGGAGAGGATCATCAACAGGGTGAACGCACAATCACCATGTCGGCGCACAAAGACGGACATCCAGAACAGGTGGTATGACGTGCGCAGGAGGGTACGGGACATGCTGAAGAAAGACTACACCAACAGCCAACACACCGGCAGTGGCCCTCCTGCCAAGCCAATATACCTCAGGCCCTGGGAGGAGAAGGTGCGGGCCATCCTTCCGCCAGTGAGCGTATATGGACTAGAGGACATCCCAGAGCCTGGTGAGTACACAACAAATGTACACAATATACTGCCACAAAACACACACACATCACTGTTAAGGGGAGAGTCAAACCATGCACTCATAGCAATTACACAGCAACCAGAACAGAATCATCCCAAAATGTGTATGTCAGTCAGATAAACACAACACATGCCATCAAAAAAGTCACATCCAACTGTGCCATCACATGTACAAACAACTACAACTACAGCTAGACAGTGGCACAAATAGAACTAACAAACACATCCAGACATGTAGCCACCACAACAACACCAACACACAGTGAAGAACACTCAAAGGAAGGAATTCTGTGTATGCTGGCCAAGTCAGTGTAGCCAATAGCATCATGGGAGTCGCAGTCACACATATTGCCCCCCCACAACTGTCCCATCAACACCACCATGAACCATGCTCACATCACAGGGAGTGGAGAAGGACCCACAAGATGGCTGACACTGGCTACTGCTGTGGGGAGCACAAGGCCCTGCTGGCAACTGTGCACCAACAAACAGCAGGACACCACTGACTGACATCCTGAGAGACAACTTCCACTCCCTGCAATGCAAGCACGTTCCATGGTGGGATATCTGGCTGGCTGGGTGGGAAGGGGGACTTGCAGCACTGACTATAGTCACAAGCACCTCCCCTCACACCCCCCCAACACAAACTCCACAGTACCCACCTGGTAGAATGCAATGCCCTCCATCCTAACACAAGATCCCACAAAGAACCACCACCCTGGGTTATGTTGTGTGAAGCACAGGGACACTCTTGGGACTCTTAGCCAAACAACTGCCAGGACAACACTCCCAGCCATCCTGTCAGCACAGCCAGCCCACCCCACAGGGAAGCAGAGTCAAAAGGAAGGAAGCATGGGCATGCTGGGAAGGGGGAGGAGGCAATAGCATGATGGGAGTCGTAGTCACAGCTCTACATCCCCCACCACATGGCCCAGCAAGCTCACACTCACGCATGCACATCCCACAGAGAGTAGAAAGGCCCATCAAAGATGTCTGACACTGTTGCTGTGTCGTGGGGAGCACAAGGGCATGCTGGGTACTGCACACCAACCAACAGCAGGACACCACTGTCAGCCATCTTGCCATTGCTCTCACACCCACACACACTGAACTCCACACAAAAGCAAGTAAGTATGGGAATGCTGGGAAGTGGGGTGGAGGCAATGGCATGATGGGAGTCGTAGTCACAGACATAGCTCACCCCCACAACTGTCCCATCAACACCACCCTGAACCATGCTCACATCACAGGGAGTGGAGAAGGACTCACAAGATGGCTGACACTGGCTACTGCTGTGGGGAGCACAAGGCCCTGCTGGCAACTGTGCACCAACAAACAGCAGGACACCACTGACTGACATCCTGAGAGACAACTCCCACTGCCTGCAATGCAAGCACGTTCCATGGTGGGATATCTGGCTAGCTGGGTGGGAAGGAGGACTTGCAGCACTGACCATAGTCACAAGCACCTCCCCTCACACACACCCCAACACAAACTCCACAGAACCCACCTGGTAGAATGCAATGCCCTCCATCCTAACACAAGATCCCACAAAGAACCACCACCCTGGGTTATGTTGTGTGAAGCACAGGGACACTCTTGGGACTTTTAGCCAAACAACTGCCAGGACAACACTCCCAGCCATCCTGTCAGCACAGCCAGCCCACCCCACAGAGAAGCAGAGTCAAAGGAAGGAAGCATGGGCATGCTGGGAAGGGGGTGGAGGCAATAGCATGATGGGAGTCGTAGTCACTGATATTGGTCACCCCCACAACTGTCCCATCAACACCACCCTGAACCATGCTCACATCACAGGGAGTGGAGAAGGACTCACAAGATGGCTGACACTGGCTACTGCTGTGGGGAGCACAAGGCCCTGCTGCCAACTGTGCACCAACAAACAGCAGGACACCACTGACTGACATCCTGAGAGACAACTTACACTCCCTGCAACGCAAGCACGTTCCATGGTGGGATAACTGACTGGCTGGGTGGGTGGGAAGGAGGTCCGGCTGCCAACCAAACACAACCAATGCAGACCATGTTCACACCCCAGAAAATACATAGAAATGCCCAAATAATGCAGGACAATGTGCCACACCAATATCAACCCCTGACTGTGACGACTCAGGACAATGCAATGTACAGGCCCGCACCCAGAGGCACAGTCACAACTGTCATGTGTGTCAACCATTGATGCCTGCAGAAACATGACATACATTGTTTGTGTCTCCCAAAAACAGGTGATGATGGGGACACAGCAGCAGACGCTGAGGAGTCCCAGTCCCAGGCTCAAGAGGATGCCGAGCTCACTGGCGTCGTACAGCCTCTGTCCTCCTCGGACGATGAAGAACAACCTGGCACATCCGGTGCAAGTCAACATGCAGCACCAGCAGGACCACCAGCTGCAGCACCAGCAGGACCACCAGCTGCACCCCCTGCACCCACCCCTACAACGACTGTCACCACGAATACCATCCCTGCCGACATGGACAGAATAAGGAGCAACACCAGCACAGTGACCCTGGACCAACCTGGGGCCATGGACACCACCACCACCACCAACCCCCAAGGTGGACCAGGGTTATCTGTGCGTGCCACTGCACACACTGCACATGTCAGCAGGGGTGGTGGGAGGGGTGGGAGACAGAGGTCGCTGCTTGCAGACGTTGCTGGTGTGCATGATGACCCACAACTGGTACGCATAGCTGATGCGTACCAGTCCAGCACCGGAGAGCTCAGCCAGGTAGTGGGGCTCCTCAGAGACATTAAACAGCAGCAGGCTGCCCATCATGCCCGCTTGGACTCCCACATGTCCCACGTGGAGTCACACATGTCCCGTGTGGACTCACACATGTCCCGCGTGGAGTCCAAGTGGGATGCACTGCATGAGATGACGGCGGTGCACAGGGACATTTTACAATGCCTCCGCCAGATGAACAGCAACCAGTCCACACCTCCCTGTGTGCCAACAACATCTGGTGCCGAACAAACTGCAACTGCCACAGGGAGGGAGGAGGACTCTGGCGGAGAGTCCCCTGCACCGCAGCAGCCTGCACTTGAGGGCCCCCCCAAGAAGAGGGGTCGTCCGAGGAGGGAAAAGTGAGAGGCCGATGGCCAAGCGCAACTCCCAGGAAGCCTGAACCTGTTCTGGATGTTCGCCTTTGTGCACAGACTGTTCACCCTGTTGACGGCAACACTACTCCCACACATTGCATGGGGAGTACAAGTTGGACCAATGTGTCAGACAACTGTGGCCCCGATACTGGGGATCCTGTCTACCCGGACTTTCAATTCACCTAGGAACTTGGGATTGCAAGATTCATGTACAGCACAACCCATCCTATGCACTATTAACACAAATGTATCACAATAAACACACTAATACACCATACTTGCCTCTGTCGTGATTCCAACGTGGGTGCTGTTATGGGGATGATGAACTGCAAAATTACACTGTGTATGCGAACTGAAACAGCAAGGACAACACAGGCATGTGAGTACAGGAAACGTGACACACATGAGGGAGACACACCACCAGGGCTACACGACACATACACACCTAGGCCATCTGACTCATTGCCTACACTGATGTTGCCAGGGAAGACGGTGCAATACACAGACACCACACCCATTCCCAGTTGTAGTCAAGTAGCCCACAGGTGCAGTAAGCAAATGGCAGTCAAATATGTGACCACAGACAACGCACATCACAAAGTGAAGCACAGGTTTATTACACAGTTGCAACATGCCGTAACCACTACAGATGCAAGGTAACCCCACCTGGCAGCGGGCACACAGTCAACAACTGTAGACGGAAGGAAGTCCATGGGTGTGGCGCACATCACCTGTAGGGACACAACAGCTACCAGCCTGGATGTGCAATCACGTCGTCGGTGGACACAGTTGACCAAACGAATCTGAAAGTACCCTGTGAAGGACAGAAATGACACACAGTCAAAAGCAATGGAGTACAGGACAGAACAGCAAAACACATGCACAATACATGTTACAAGATACCCACCCAGAACCAAGTTAGCATGTCAACACTGTTGGGGAGTACAGCCCACCTGTCACCACACATCGCAACACACATCCAGTCAAGTGGCCCATGGACACACTCCCACAGCACCAGAGCACCACCCACACATCATGCCAACTCACATCATTGACATGACACCTCAGGATACTCACATTCAGCTAAGGAAGTTGGTGATGAGCTGTGTGCGGACATCACCATCACCATCATCATCATCATCATCATCATCGTCACTGGCATCGTGGTCCAGGCCAGGATCCTCCACAGGTGGCGGATGTTGGTCATTGTCATCCTGGATGAGAGGCAACTCCTTCCGCACTGCCAGGTTGTGGAGCATGCAGCAGACGATGATAATCTTGCACACTTTCGCAGGGGCATATGGGAGGGACCCTCCGGTCTTGTCCAGGCAGCGGAAGCGGCTCTTCAGGAGACCAAAGGTCCGCTCAATCACTCTCCTGGTCCGACCATGTGCCTCATTGTAGCGCATCTGGGCAGGTGTCACAGGGTTCCTGAGGGGTGTCAGCAACCACGGCATGTTGGGGTATCCCGAGTCACCTACGGACAGACAAGTGCACATTAGCTGACTTGGAACAGTGGGCGGAATACTACAGATCAGATCACACACAATGGCACAAAGTCAGTACACACCGACAAGCCAGGCACGCTGGTTCTGCATCTGTGCCATCATCCTGGGGATGCGACTACTCCTCATCACAAAGGCATCGTGTGCTGAACCAGGGAAACGGGCACACACGTGTGTGATGGTCATGTCTGCAAGACACACCACCAGTGCATTGACCAAGTGGTAGTGCTTGCGGTTCCTGTAGGCCTGCTCCTGGGCCTGTGGTGGTACCAAAGCCACATGTGTCCCATCAATGGAGCCAATTACATGCGGCATCCTCCCCAGGGCATAAAAGTCACTCTTCACGTCAGTGAGTCATCGCAGTCTAGGGAAATAGATGTACCGGTTCAGGAAGAGCAACATTGCCGCCAAAACATCGCGGAGCACACGGCTGAACATGGTCTGTGACATCCCACCAGCAGTCGCCACAGTATGTTGGAAGGTACCAGTGGCAAAGAAGTGTAGGGCTGCCATCACCTTCACCTTGGGGGTCAGCGCTGTAGGATACGGCCGGCCAGGCTGCAAATGTGGGGACAACTGCACTGCCAAATCCTCAATCAGCTGCCTGGTGAAGCGGTACCGTCGGATGCTGTCCCGTTCCACCATCGTTGCCAGGTCTGGGAATGGCCGATGGACAGCAGGAGCCCTGCAGTGCAGAGGAGAAGTAAGCAAGAATGTCAGTCACCCCACATATGCGGCATTGAACACACTCAAGATCCCAACATACATCATTATGAGGCACAACTACATGAAGTGTGCAGTACCGGAAGGACATGTATGGTACATACATGGCCAACATCTGTCAACACGGTCCAACAGGTGGCATCAATTAGTCCCAGGTTGGCCCATTGGATATCATGAGGCCGTGTCACAGTTCCCATCTCCTGCTGCCGTGTCACAATAACCCCCACAGGGACATGTGAGGACAGATGTGCCCCAGGCACCACAGCTCAATGACAGGTACATTCCCAGGGACCCTGTAATGCCACATGGACACTGGCATTACATGGAGTATCATGTATACACCACAGCAAAACAACCATGACCCCCACAGGTAGTGGCCCCACTTGCCACGGCAGGACAGACATGGACGTCTGTGACACACACGCACAACATCAGAGTCCATGCACACACAACGTGGATGTGGAGACTGTCTCCCATTGTGCACATGAAATCAGAGACATTGTAAACACCACATGCACAAAGACTGTGGAGGACCATCACTATTGTGCCACTGGGACACCCTGGCTCAAACATACCGTCCCACATGGGACTCACGGGGTATGTGACATGACATACACATACACCACTGTGAAATGTGACCATGGCACATGCACAGATATGAACAGTTGCACATCACAGTGGTCACGTACACGTAACACCCAGGATCCTGTCCCCATGAACACGTGCACAGCCTGGGGGTGGCTGCCCACAGGTGACACCCACAGGACAACATGTACACCAACATACACACAATAGGAAATGCAGCCTTACATGCCTTATGATAAAGTTTGGTCAGGCTGTCGTGATGTAGGTGTGCCCCTCACTCCCTGGGAGCTATCTGTGGCTGGCATATGTCCATCTGAGACAGGCATGCTGACATATGCCAGTCACATGTACAGTGATGCGTTGAACAGCAATGGACCGATCTGTGCCTCCGGCCGGCCCATTGCTTTCAATGTGTGCGGGTACGCGTTGTACCCCTGTGCGCGTTGAACAGCAATGGACCGATCGGTGCCTCCGGCCGGCCCATTGCTTTCAATGTGTGCGGGTACGCGTTGTACCCCTGTGCGCGTTGAACTGCAATGGACCGATCGGTGCCTCCGGCCGGCCCATTGCTTTTAATGTGTGCGGGTACGCGTTGTACCCCTGTGCGCGTTGAACTGCAATGGACCGATCGGTGCCTCCGGCCGGCCCATTGCTTTCAATGTGTGCGGGTACGCGTTGTACCCCTGTGCGCGTTGAACTGCAATGGACCGATCGGTGCCTCCGGCCGGCCCATTGCTTTCAATGTGTGCGGGTACGCGTTGTACCCCTGTGCGCGTTGAACTGCAATGGACCGATCGGTGCCTCCGGCCGGCCCATTGCTTTCAATGTGTGCGGGTACGCGTTGTACCCCTGTGCGCGTTGAACAGCAATGGACCGATCGGTGCCTCCGGCCGGCCCATTGCTTTCAATGTGTGCGGGTACGCGTTGTACCCCTGTGCGCGTTGAACAGCAATGGACCGATCGGTGCCTCCGGCCGGCCCATTGCTTTCAATGTGTGCGGGTACGCGTTGTACCCCTGTGCGCGTTGTACCGCAATGGACCGATCGGTGCGCACCCATTGACAATGGGCTTGCCTGGCAACGGACGCGTTTTCGAATTTCGAACGAGTCGGTTGCTGGAAAATCAGTTGGTCACCCACAACAATGTTGCAAAATCATGTATGTCATGAAGTTGAAGATTTGAAGGATGCTGTGGGCGTGTTTTGGTGCTGCTATTCCATGGATTGGCCAGATTCAGAAGATGCAAACGACTTGGACCTATCACTTTGGACACAAGGGACAGTATCTGCCTCTCCAGCACATATATATTGCTGGCTGTTCCCCTGAGAGCCCACTTGCCTGCACTACATGCTCCAAGACGACATCTGCCACTGCACTGCTGCTGTCTCTGCCCCTCTGGACCCTGCAATGGCACGTACTGTGGAGAGAGCCCCAGCCTTCAGCCTTGAAGAGAACCAGGCCCTGCTGGACAGCCTACTTCCACAGTACAGCAAGCTGTATGGGACACCAGGGGAGCAGGTGAGTGTTCTGTGCACTGCCTTTCTGAATGTGCATTTTGTCTGACTAGCAAGGCTGAGAGTCTGCACGCCACTGGCTAGCAGGCTCACTGAGTAGTTGTCACCCCCATAGTGTGTAGTGACTTGCACTGGACAGGTATGGTGCAGTGACAGTGCATTTGAACATGGTTTTACTTCCCATGCAATGATACCATGTAGTGACGTCTGGCAAACTGTCCATGGTCAGCTTTGCACTGCCTGTGTACATCATGTGCCCCTGTGATTGAGACATGTATATACAACTGTGTCATGCACGGATATGTTGCATGTGTGGTAATGGCCTTTTCACTTTGTCATCCTGACAGGTTAATGCCCATCGGAAGCAGGAAATCTGGAAGGACATCGTCCGGGCTGTCCGGTCCGTGGGGGTCTACAAGCGCCGGATCCGCAACTGCCAGAAGAGGTGGCAGGACCTTCGGGGCTGGACCCGGAGGATTGCACGGGTCCAGCTGAAGCTGTCGCCTCCTCGCAGGAGGGGCGGAACACGGACCCTGACCCCCCACATGCTCCAGATCCTGGCGGTGGTCTTTCCAGACCTGGATGGGCAGCTGAAGGCCAGACAGCAGCAAGGAGGGGGTGAGTCAAAGACTGCACTGTGAACTCTGTATTACATGCTTTGTGCCCTCCTCTGGCCTGGTTCAACTGCCACAGTGCAGCAGTCATGTTGTCCAGGAGCCATGTCCCTCTATTGTGCACTGCCCACTGCTCATCTGATACCCAGGTGTGGCCCTTACAGTCAGGGAATTGTGTCACTTGGGACTGTGTCCTTGCAGTTTGCTTCACTAAAGGTGGGGGACAGCATCTGTTTCCCTAACTCTGTTGTGGGCATCATGGGTGGGTCCATTGTTCACACAACGCCTGGGTTTGGACATGTGATCTGCGTGTTGCTTTGATATGCGGTCCACTTGCTGAGCTGAGCCACCACATGTGCCTGGGGTATGTGGCACACGCCCATGCAGCGGGTGGGAACAATGTTTGTGCCCCAGGAGTGTGCAGATTACGTGTGTCACACATACATAGCCAGCTATCCACTGTCCAGGGCACATCCCTCATTTATGTGGAGCAGGACAGTCATGCCTACTCCAGGCCATGCAATGCACTCTGTACTCCCACTCCCGTGTATCAGCTGACACCTTGTGCACAGTGATTTGACCCCTCCGGTGTCTGCCTCTGTGTCAGTGTGCTGTGGATTAGTTGCCAGGACTGCTGGGGTGTTTCTTGGTAGGGGCTCAGCATGCCCCTGGAGATGTGACCACAGGAGACGATACTTGTGTGTCACATAGGTGTTTGATCAGCTGCCCGTGCAGACTGGGGTATGCGAATGTGATGTTCAGGCAGCTGTTCCCCATTCACAGCAAATTGTGAGGGGCTCAGGTTCAGAGGGTAGTGTCACAGGTCTCCCATATGTCCAATAGGTGTGACCTGGACAGATGAGGGTTGAGATGATGTGTTGTGTGGGGGATGTACATGTGCACTTGTGCAGCTCCAGGACTTGCATTCCCCATGACCTACTATTGTGACACAGTGCATAGTGTTGTTGTCTGGCTGCCAAGTCATACATCACTGAGACAGTGATGTATGACGTAACAGTCATGCCTCTGCCATGGCATGTGTCAACTTATTTGTGGTCCTGCAGGGGAGTGACATGTGCTACATGCACACCATAGTGGCGCTGGCTATCAGGACATGGGTGCATCATGGTGTCTGTCGCTGGTATGCATCACATGCATTTCCTATTTGACTCTGGGCATCCCTTTCATCCGGAAACCTGTACTGACTCAGTGGCAAGAGCTGTGATGTGTCCACACCGTGTCCTCTGCACTGTCCAACTACCGTGTACTTGGTGCATGTATCCACACTGGGGTGTTGCAATCCAACAGACACCAGACAGATGGGTGCAAGGCCATGTGGGATGTGAGTGCCATGCTTGGCATCAGACTGACAATTGGCTTCTCCTGTTCAGTTAGGGCACTTTTAGCAATGTACAACTAATGATGCCAGGGCTTGCTCTGTGATGTGCTGTGCTCACAGTGGTGTGTGCGTTTTGTGCAGGTGACTGATGTCTGTCTGTTTCCCCATTGTTTGCAGATACATCCACGGCCACGGAAGGGGACAGCTCCACGGACCAGGAGGAGCCAGAGAGCCAGACTGGGTCAGCAGCCGAGGAGTGGTCGGAGGGACCCAGTGGCACGGAGGGCGAGGGGAGCCACACCGAGGAATCCTCAGCACCATCCACCTCAGCTGAGGACCAGAGCAACTCGGAGGATGACTCCCTTGTGGAGGCGGGTGTCAGCAGCCACCACACCCCAGCTAGTGTTGCTGTCCCCGCCACCACCAGCACCACCACCGCCCTCCCATCGGCTCCCATTCCCAAGGTCCGTGGAGGCTCCCATGTTCGGGAGCGTGTCTCCTTTGGCCCAGGCACCGCACCCCCTGCCCCTGTGTCCCCTGCTGCCCTGAGTGAGGAGTCTGTGTACCTCCTTCGCCAGCTCCATGTAGGGCAGACAGCCATGCTGAGTGTCCTCCATGCGCACACCGCACTGTTGACTCATCTGGTGTCGTTCATGGAGGGCATCTCATCGGGCATGTCTGACCTACAGAGGGGCAACAGGTCCATGGACTCCTCCCTGACGGCAGCAGTGTCCCTCCTCAGACAGTCCCTCACCCCTCCTGCCTCTGCTCCATCCACACTCCCCAGCACCTTGCCCGTCCCAAGCACACACACACTGGCACAGGCACACACCAGCACACACACATCCAGCACACAGACACACACGCCACAAACTAAACGCACACGCACGCACAGTCAGGGGACTGAAACCAGACTCACAGGGGATGGGGCCCTGGTACACACACACGCATCCACGGGCACTGCGCAGTCCTCAGTTGCCTCTCCCTCCAAAGCACCCTCCCTTGCCTCACCTGCAACCCCAAAGACCCAGCGCCTCTTCCTCAGTGACCTCGGCCTCTTCCCCTCCGATCCAGCTGCCCCAGCATCCAGGGGGAAGAGGAAGCCCCCACACGGAGCAGAGTGCCCCTCGCCCCCGGACACCCTCCCCCAGGCGCAGACAGACTGAGGCCCCCACCCGCAAGTCCCCCGGAGTGGTAAGAGCAAGACCCCGCCGCCGCCCTGCAGCTCAAGCACCAGGTCACCTTCCTCCATCCCTCAGGCCCCCACTCCACAGGTGCCCCCGCCACACCCTGCCCCAGGTTCCCCCACCCACAGATATACCATCCCCAAGAGGCTCCGGCCTTCTCCCCCTGCCACTTGCTCTCCCGGCACCACACCCCCGCTGCGCTTGTCTGTGCCACTGATGTGGTGAGGGTGTCCTCCCCTCTGTCCAGCCCACCTTGCCTGTTCCCCATTCTCCTCCCCTGGTGGTAGGCACTGCAGTGGAGTCCACTACCACCCTGTCTGACTTGGGCACTGCAGTGGCGGACCTGTCCACTCAATCTGCAGGGTCCACTGCAGTCGTGCCGGCACCCACAACATCTGAGCCATGCCCCCAGTTGTGCCGGCACACACCATGTCAGACACCTCCACTGCAGTTGTCAGTGGCTCTCCAGCACCCACCACCCCTTCCCTGCTTCCTCCTGGTGAGCCCTGATCCTGTCCCTGCGGTGCCTGGCCTACCCCCCGGTTGCCCCTCCTAGTGGATTGTCCCTGGTTTTGTGCAGGCATGTGTAGGGTGGCATCTGCCACTGTCACCCACTTGTGACTTTGTTGATGGACTGGCCATTGGCCTTTGTTTATGTTCTACCGGACTTCTACTTTTAATGCCACATATGCTGAATAAAGCAACTTTCTGTTCTCTAGTGCTTTTGCTTCTGATGTACATGATGTTGATGATGCTAAGAATGCCCTTGCTGCAGTGATGGTGATATTTGGTCTCATGATAATGAAGTGTTACTGTGCAGGAACCCATGTGGTCCAGGGGTTATGTGTCCTATCCTGTGGTGTATCCATGTCATCCATAGCAGCATCTGAGGGTGTCATGTGTTCAGTATTTGGCAATGAGATTTCCTACTTAGATTGGCAACTTCACATCTGTGGCTTCCACCCCTGCACATCTGTTGTGCCTGCCATTGTTCTATTCGTCTACTTCCCTGACCGTGTGGCCATCTCCAGTGAACATGCAGGTTTGGGCATCAATGGGGAAGGACTCATCTGTGTTGTCAGTGCAACATTGCTATACAAGTGTGTTGGATCTGTGCTGATGATTCCGTTGGCACTTCCATGACCAGGCTGATGGGACGGGAGCCCTCATTTGTTGCTAATTGTTGATTGTGTGTCCCATTGCTGCCATGGTATGGTATCTGTTCGCCTCACATCTGCAGTCTCCACAGGGTATCTGCATGTGTGTGCCCATTGGTGCAAATATGTGGGTCTGCATTCGGATGGTCACTTCTGTCATTGTGTCATTGATGATTGTTGACGGTGTCAGCCCCCATGGGTGTTGTTTGTCTGCACATGGCCAAAGTTATGTCTTATTTGCACTGCAGGATTTGGCTCCCCCAATTTATGTTGCAATGGGACACATACACTACTTTGCCACTGATGTGTTTGTTGTTCTGTGACCAGGAATCACCCATGCAGTTTGGCAGTTGCACCTCTTACTTTGTCAACACTTGCCTTTTGGTCACTGTGATGATGGGGGTTTGGACCCCATTGCCACAATGTTCAAGATGTGCTGCAGCTATGGACCCCACACTTACATTTTGGTCACTGTGATGATGGGGGTTTGGACCCCATTGCCACAATGTTCAAAATGTGCTTCAGCTATGGACCCCACACTTACATTTTGGTCACTGTGATGATGGGGGTTTGGACCCCATTGCCACAATGTTCAAAATGTGCTTCAGCTATGGACCCCACACTTACATTTTGGTCACTGTGATGATGGGGGTTTGGACCCCATTGCCACAATGTTCAAAATGTGCTTCAGCTATGGACCCCACACTTACATTTTGGTCACTGTGATGATGGGGGTTTGGACCCCATTGCCACAATGGTCATGGCCTGCTTGCATTGTGGGTGCCACACACATATATGTGTGGCACATGTGCTAGGGGGTCACATTGTATGTTCAAAGTCATGTTCGGTGTTGTAGGCATTTGACACAGTCTACACACGCTTGTCATGGTGTTGGGGGATGTCTTCTTCTTGCATTCCCTAGGTTGTGGTGTGCTGGTTGTGTCTTGGATTGTCCATCCTATGAGTGGGGGTGGTAGTAGTGGTAGGCATCCTGCCCCCTGGCTAAGGGTGGTGGTAGGCATCCAGCCCCCTGGGTGAGGGTGGTAGTAGTGGTAGGCATCCTGCCCCCCTGGCTAAGGGTGGTAGTAGTGGTAAGCATCCTGCCCCCTGGCTAAGGGTGGTAGTAGTGGTAGGCATCCTGCCCCCTGGGTGAGGGTGGTAGTAGTGGTGGGCATCCTGCCCCCTGGGTGAGGGTGGTAGTAGTGGTGGGCATCCTGCCCCCTGGCTAAGGGTGGTAGTAGTGGTAGGCATCCTGCCCCCCTGGGTGAGGGTGGTAGTAGTGGTGGGCATCCTGCCCCTCTGGGTGACGGTGGTAGTAGTGGTAGGCATCCTGCCCCCCTGGGTGAGGGTGGTAGTAGTGGTGGGCATCCTGCCCCCTGGCTAAGGGTGGTAGTAGTGGTAGGCATCCTGCCCCCCTGGGTGAGGGTGGTAGTAGTGGTAGGCATCCTGCCCCCTGGGTGAGGGTGGTAGTAGTGGTGGGCATCCTGCCCCCTGGGTGAGGGTGGTAGTAGTGGTAGGCATCCTGCCCCCCTGGGTGAGGGTGGTAGTAGTGGTAGGCATCCTGCCCCCTGGGTAAGGGTGGTAGTAGTGGTAGGCATCCTGCCCCCCTGGCTAAGGGTGGTAGTAGTGGTAGGCATCCTGCCCCCTGGGTGTGGGTGGTAGTAGTGGTAAGCATCCTGCCCCCTGGCTAAGGGTGGTAGTAGTGGTAGGCATCCTGCCCCCCTGGGTGAGGGTGGTAGTAGTGGTGGGCATCCTGCCCCCTGGGTGAGGGTGGTAGTAGTGGTGGGCATCCTGCCCCCTGGCTAAGGGTGGTAGTAGTGGTAGGCATCCTGCCCCCCTGGGTGAGGGTGGTAGTAGTGGTAGGCATCCTGCCCCCCTGGGTAAGGGTGGTAGTAGTGGTAGGCATCCTGCCCCCTGGCTAAGGGTGGTAGTAGTGGTAGGCATCCTGCCCCCCTGGGTGAGGGTGGTAGTAGTGGTAAGCATCCTGCCCCCTGGCTAAGGGTGGTAGTAGTGGTAGGCATCCTGCCCCCCTGGGTGAGGGTGGTAGTAGTGGTGGGCATCCTGCCCCCTGGGTGAGGGTGGTAGTAGTGGTAGGCATCCTGCCCCCTGGGTGAGGGTGGTAGTGGTGGTAGGCATCATGCCACCCCTGGGTGAGGGTGGTAGTGGTGGTAGGCATCATGCCACCCCTGGGTAGGGGTGGTGGTGCGCATTCAGGCCCCTGTGTGCATATGTGGCATTGGTGATGGGCATCCCGCCCCTATGGTGCTGCTGTTGCTGGTGTAAGTATATTCTGCATCCCTGTGTGTGTGTGTGATGTGTCGTGTACGTGTTGTATGTGTTTTGTGGTTGGTGTCTGGCTTACCTTCTGCGCCGTACGCGTCCGTGCCTGTTCCGGTAGTAAATGTAGAATATTGGTATGATCGGGACGAAGGGATTCATGGTTGGTTCGTGTCGTTCGTCCTTCTCGTTGCTTCGCGTCGTCCTCGTCGCTTCGCCTCGTCCTCGTCGCTTCGCCTCGTCCTCGTCGCTCGCGTCGTCCTCGTCGCTGCCGTGTTCGTCTCGGAGCTGTGGATCATGTTGTGGCGCGAATCGGAGCTTATGTGCGCCTCTCCCGGATGCTTTGACGTGCCGTGCGTAGCAACGGGTTCGGCGCGTACGGAAAGCGCATCGTACTTGTCCGGCCGGACGGGGCTGCATTTTTCCTTCCGTGCGACTCGATTCGGCGTTTCCGGATTCGCCTCGGTCGGAGAACAGGACCTGGTTTGGGTGAGTACGGCTCGGCCGGATTTTTGCTGTTGTGCGCATCGTACTTGCTCGTTCGGTGTGTTGTACGGATCGGTCGGGAAACAGGCTTTCGCATGGCTTTTTCCCGACCGAATGGTATTGGGTGCGCCTCCGACCGAGATCGGAATCGGCCCCTAAGTCTGTTCCAATTATATAAATTCTTCTAAAGAGTCCCATTTAGTACAGTCATGTCCTGATACTAATTCTGGGTAACAGGCAACCAATTTGTGCAGTTGAAGTCCGAAATAATGATTTAAAATCTATGGTTATCAAATTAATGGATATTTTGGTTTGGCTAAGTCCTGGAAACTCTATGGAGTAGTGGGTGACCTGCAGGTTAACAATAATGCTTGTCCTGTTTATGCTGCACAACAACTGGGGAGATCCATGTCCTCCCAGGGCATACTACTATATGTGAGGGCCCATGCGCCCGTTATTATGCCTTTTACCCTGGCTTATCTACCAACTCCGCTAACCTGCACAAACAGAAGGTCAATATAGAAGATAAAGATCTTCTAACAAGGGCACCACAGAGAGGGGTGATAAATATGAATGGTAGTAGCAAGGAAACAGATCCACATTACCCCGCACATACAATTAAAACTCTTTGTGACCCTATGGCAACTGCTCTTCGGTCCACTGCACCAACCTCCATCCATGACCTGCATATACATAAGCTACTCCATCACCCGCATGTCCCTGAAGAGAGAGAAATTTTCACGGTCGAAGTCCCTAAATTGGAATTTAAATGAGACACTCATTAAGATACAGAATCCCTAATAAACAAAGCAAACCATTGGATTAGAAGTGTGCGGCACTGCTATTCCATTATTTGCATCGACATACTGAGTGTAAAACGCTATCCTCACCCAAGCGGTAACTGGGCCCATATCAAAATCACTTTACTCAACGCAGCTTTAGCAAGGGGACTTTTATCTCTTGGCCTCAGATCTGACACCCCATAAGGCTCAGAAAATCAACTCAAACCGGTGCCTCCTGCAGACTCTACTTGAGAAGGCTTACTGGACCGAGTTACTCATGAATCAGAGAGAATCGTTGAAGTCTCAACTAACTCTATTGCCTTGCCATCTAGCTCCTAGTGACTCTTGCCTAAAGGGAAGTCATTAAAAAAAAACACAATCTCTAATAGCCAAGACTGTTTGAAACATGGTTTTTAATTTAGTCAGCTCCTCAGGAAAATGATAATTTTGGATTTGAGAATGCAAGTCCTGTTTCCAATAATCTTCCCACAAACAAACCTCTAGCTTTAAACAATCATGTGCCTTCTAACTGTTTTCACTATAATGGCAGCTTAGAAGAGCATCTGCTGACTCTTGATTCTACGCTGTGTGCTCCAGAAGGCCAAAGATGCCAGAAGTATTACATTCAGGAAACGTTTTGGTTGTCTCCTGGAACATTGAAGGTTTAAAATCTTAACTTTCGAACTGCAATTGGGGCCTTTTCATTGATACTTTTGATGTTTGTTTGCTACAAGAGACTTGGATAACTACTTGTGTATTTAGACCAGGTTTCAGAAGTTTTCTAATCACGATAAGAAACTCTTCCGTGGGCGGGCGGCGGGTGGCCTATGCACATAGGTAAAAAAAACTCTCCAATGTACAATGAAGGAAATCCTCAGCCAATCCCAGGATGTACTTATCTTAGAGTTATCTTTATGTAATGGTACAGTTATATTGTGATTTGAAGTATATATTCGATCTACTAATAACTCTACAGAATCTCTTGCTTTAAGGCACCTGGATCGCTTGTTAAAATCATGCAGCAAAGATTGTGCAACCATAGGAGGTGAAGATTTCAATGTTTGCTTTGAACTCTCTGCATTCGCTGGTGAATTAGCCAGTGACGAGGATGCATACTGGTGTATACCTGCAATTGATGCCAGTCCAGATAAACATTTGACAATGAAATATTGACATCACCTTGCCTCATGGTCTTTGTGAGGGCAATGGTCGTTCAGTTTCCGATAGTTAGCCTGTTCCAACTTTTAAAAGGGGAACTTATGGGAACCACCTGGACTACCTATTTGTTAACCTGGGGATGTGGAGTGAGTTAGTAGATTTGTATGTAGCCGCAAGGAAGTGAGCATGACCCAATAATTCTCCATATGGCAGGTCCAATAGACGGTAAGTAGACATAATATCAAGTTTAAAATATCGTTGTATCATAATATCGAGTTTTTAATGTGGATAGTCAAAAATATTGTGCTTTATTATATCGATGTCAAGAATATCGATTTAGTGTGTTGTATAAAATATCATTGTTAAAAATATCGATTTTGAAAATATCGTCATAAAAATTATCGATTTTGTAGATGTAGTGTATTTTTTTATAGTATATATTTGTAAATATAAAAATAATTTTTAATAAATTGGATATGTTTTATTCAAAAATTGTTTTAGGAGCGGGATGTTGGATTTATAGGGGATAAGGGCAGAGAGTGTTTTACATTTTTTTTTTTTAAATTAAGGAATAATAAAGAAATGTAAAAATGTTTTTTAGGAGCTGGATGTTGGGTTATAGGAGATAAGGGTGGGGAGTGTTTTAAAAAAAATATTAAAAATTTGTAAAAAAATTTTTGTCATAAAAAAATGTAACAATGTTTCTTAGGAGCGGGATGTTGAGTTTATAGGGGGTAAGGGTGGGGAGTGTTTTAAAAAAAATCTAAAATGTTTTTAGGAGGTGGATTTTGGGTTTATAGAAAATGGGGGTGTTTTAAAAATAAAATTTACATTTAAAAAAATAAATATTTTTTTAACAAATATTAAATACAGGTTTATTTTAATAGTGTGATTTTGTGGGTATTGCAGATAATTTTATGGAGTAATATTTAAAATTTAAAAAAAACTGGAAGAAGTAAAAAGTTGAAATAATTTTTTTAAATATTTATTATTATTTGTTGTTTTTATACGGTATAACAGTAGTGAAAAAAAATTAAAAAAATATATTTTAGGTAGAGGTATGTTGTGTTGAGAAGGGATTTGTGTGCTATTTTAAAAAAAATGTGTAATAATTAATAAAAATTTCAAATTTTTTATAAAAATATTTTTTTCAAAAATTTGAGGATGTTGAATGTTTGGGGTTGTAATTATTAATGTTACAAAAATGAAAAGTAAATTATTTTTGTTATGTTTATTATTTTTAAAAATATTTTTTATATTTTTTTATTATAGTATAATTTACAAATAAAAAATTATTCAAAAAACATATATATCATAACTTTGTTCTAGATATGTTTTAGTAGTGGGAATAGGGTCATATAAATGTAAAGTGTATATTATTTTCTATGTGTTTATGTACTTTTGATTGGGAATATTACATTTTATGAGTTCATTGCTCTGCACCTTCCATGTGTTAATGTTGTTTGGAGTTGGAATATAACATTATTTATGCTTAGTGGCTAGCACTTTCCCTGTGTTATTGTAGTTTGTAGTTGGAATACTATAATTTAAATGTTTATTCTCCATCACCTTCACAGAGTTTTTGTAGTTTGGAGTGGGAATAGTATATTTCATATGTTTATTGTCCAGCACTTTCCCTGAGTTAATATAGTTTGGAGTGGGAATAGTTAATTATATATGTTTAGCACCTTCCCTGACTTTTGGTAGTTTTGAGGGGGAATAGTATATTCTATATGTTTATGTTCCAACGCTTTCCCTGAGTTAATATAGTTTGGAGTGGGAATAGTAAATTATATATGTTTAGTGTCCAGCACCTTCCCGGACTTTTTGTATGTTGGAGTGGGAATAGTAAATTATATATGTTTAGCGTGAAGCACCTTCCCTGAGTTATTATAGTTTGGAGTGGGAATAGTAAATTATATATGTTTAGTGTCCAGCACCTTCCATGACTTTTTCTAGTTTGGAGTGGGAATAGTATATTTTATATGTTTATTGTCCAGCACATTCCCTCAGTTAATAAAGTTTGAAGTGGGAATAGTATATTATATATGTTTAGTTTCCAGCATCTTCCTTGACTTTTTCTAGTTTGGAGTGGAAATAGTATATTTTATATGTTCATTGTCCAGAACTTTCCATGAGTTAATATAGTTTGGAGTGGGAATAGTAAATTATATATGTTTAGTAACCAGCAACTTCCATGAGTTAATATAGTTTGGAGTGGGAATAGTAAATTATATATGTTTAGTAACCAGCAACTTCCATGAGTTAATATAGTTTGGAGTGGTAATAGTAAATTATATATGTTTAGTGTCCAGCACCTTCCTGAGTTAATATAGTTTGGAGTGGGAATAGTAAATTTTATATGTTTAGTGTCCAGCACCTTCCCTGAGTTAATATAGTTTGGAGTGGGAATAGTAAATTATATATGTTTAGTGTCCAGCACCTTCCCTGACTTTTTGTCGTTTGTAGTGGGAATAGTAAATTATATATGTTTAGTGTCCAGCACCTTCCCTGAGTTAATATTGTTTGGAGTGGGAATAGTAAATTATATATGTTTAGTGTCCAGCGCTTTCCCTGACTTTTTGTACTTTGGAGTGGGAATAGTAAATTATATATGTTTAGTGTCCAGCACTTTCCCCAAGTTAATATAGTTTGGAGTGGAAATAGTAAATTATATATGTTTAGTGTCCAGCACCTTCCCTGACTTTTTGTAGGTTGGAGTGGGAATAGTAAATTATATACGTTTATTGTCCAGCACCTTCCCTGAGTTTATATAGTATGTAGTGGGAATAGTAAAGTATATATGTTTAGTGTCCAGCGCCTTCCCTTCCACAAGGGGGGCCCGCAACGGGCCCCTGTCACCAATCCCCACCAGCCTTTCCATGGCAGCATCGCCGCCATGGAAATGCTGTCTGCAGCCAGCATCCTAATTTGGTGGACTGTGCCTGCTAGGCACCGCCACCATTTAGGACTCATTGGGCCGTCTGCCAGGCAATCGTACTGATTGCCTGCGGCGGTTCAGTGGCGGACGGTCTTTGCGTCCGCCACTGTCCATGTCTGGATTCCCCCGCCATCGTAATGTGGCGGGGGCAAAATCTACTTTGGATGGGGGTCAGATAGGCCCCGCACGGCTGGCGGTGGCGGTCCTTCCGCCATCCTAATAACCCCCTTAGTGTCCAGCACCTTCCCTGACTTTTTGTAGGTTGGAGTGGGAATAGTAAATTATATATGTTTAGTGTCCAGCACCTTCCCTGAGTTTATATAGTTTGGAGTGGGAATAATAAATTATATATGTTTAGTGTCCAGCACCTTCCCTGACTTTTTCTAGTTTGTAGTGGGAATAGTATATTTTATATGTTTATTGTCCAGCACTTTCGCTGAGTTAATATAGTGTGGAGTGGGAAAAGTTAAAAATAGTTCTTTATTTTGTGGTAATAGGATGTTCTATATGTGTATTAAAAAAATTGATTTATAACAGCAAATCAATGTAAGATAATTATTTTATTGCAAATATAGAACAATAAAAAGTATATAGGAATTAAATACAGAACAATATTTATATTTTATTTATGTCTTTATTTTCATTCAAAGACTCAAAAAAAGAAATATTATGCATTTTGTTTTATTTATAACATTTGATATCTATTGTTATAAACAGAAATAATAATACATTTTCTAATTTTGGATACATTACATATTTAGTACATATTTAAACATAAACATATAATTTTTAAGTATAGTCAGTATGACACATTTTTATGTTTTATATAATGGAGAAGTTGGTAAATATGTAAATATTTTTCAAATAAAAGATGCAGTTATCCACTGCTTTTAATACATTTTTTTAATACATATTTTTTTGGTAACAGTTATACAATATTTATTTATATTGTAAATATGCATTACATAATTACATATAGTGTACACTATTCATATATACATTTTGTAACGACTTGTATAACTTTTTTATTTATTTGCATAATTCCTAATAAATAATATTATATTTTGTATACTATTATTTAAATTGGATCTATAAACAATATTATAAAGCTAAGAAAGCATTTTGTAAAAGAAAAATATTTTTTAACATTAATACAATTTTTCACATTTTTATCAAGTAGTGCAATTTTATTTCTTACAATAATAAGTTAACATAATTTTTTTAATGTATAATAATGCATAATATTTGTGTTCTAATATTTACTATTATAATTTTACAATTTTAGACAGAAAAGAAAAACATTTTTTACATTAGTAATATTAAGACTTTTTTTGAAACTTTTTTTGGATAACATTTCTAATGTACATTGAGTTTAATGTAAAAAAGTATTTTTCTTATTTCAATTAGGCCGCCATTTTTTAAACTACGGGGCCTATTAGGACGGCGGGTGGATCGCCCCCGCCGGGCCGGCGGTAGCGATCCGCCCGCCATCCATGCCTCAGTGACCCCCCGCCATATTAGGATGGCTGGGGGGTCCGCGGCGGACGGGAAGACCGTCCGCTGCGGAAAACGTGCACAATATGGTGGCGGTGTCTGCAAGACACCGCCATCCATATTGTGATGCAGGCGGAGATGTGCCTTTCCATGGCGGCGTTGCCGCCATGGAAAGGCATACGGTCTTTGGTAATAGGGGCCCGTTGCGGGCCCCCGGGGGTGTGGGGGGTGCACTTGGGGGGTACATTGGCATGCACAGGGTGGCAGGCACCGTGCGGTGCCTGTCACGTTGTGCATGCCAATGCGCAACATGCTTTTTTTACATTGCGGCGGGTGCTGCTCACAGCACCGCCCGCCGCAATGTAAATGATGCGGGATGCCACCGCCATTGTGGCTGTGGCATCCTAATTGACATGGCGGGACCGCCGCACCTCTTGCGGGCGGTCCCGTTTGCCGTTGCGGTGGCGGGCGGACTTTGTCCGCCCGCCATCGTAATGATGCCCTAAGTTCTATCTTCTAGGCTATCTGTGTTGTTTTAGGTCATTTCTGAGGGAGAAGCTCCCGGTTGGAAGCTGCGTCACATCGGTTAAGGTAAGTTTAATTTAGCTGCTTTTAGGCTTAATTTAAGAGTAGGGTGAAGGTAGTTAGGTAGTTTAGTGTATGTAATGTTTGGATTTTATGTTTATTGTGAGGTTTAGTTTGTAGTTTAGCGTATGCGAAATGTGGTTAGTGCTTTGTTAGGTCAATGTTAGCGTTTGCTATATATGTTTAATTATATTTAGAGTACGGTGTTATCAGTATGTTTATGTGTGTTTTTTAATGATTTTACTGTATATTTGTGTGGGAGGGATTGTGTTGTTTTTTCCACAGGTATTCAACGTTTCAAAGTTGCCTTTGGGAGAAGGATGCTTTTTTTTTTTTTTTTTAAGGAAATATGTATTAGTTTCTAGTAAACTAAGAATTATTTTACATTTTCTTTATTTTTCGGGTTTTCCTGGAGCGTTTCTTTTTTGAAACTTTATTTTTCGGGTTTTTTATGGATTCAACACTATGGATATATTGCTGGCGGATTTTATTTTATACAGTTGTATTTTTCCGTTTTGTTTTGGGACTTTTAACTAAGTATTGGAATGCCTCTACGTTTGGATTTTTTTTGGCTGCTTGGATTACATTCTTCAGCTACAAAAACTTAAGTTATTTTAAATTATTTACAATGGGAGGGAAATGTAATTTGTGCAATTGTTATTGATATGTTTTAAGATATAAAATATATTTATTATGTCAAATAATTTTTTTATAAAGGTTAAATGAATTGACATAATATTTATAATTTAGATGTTTGAAAAGAAATGTTTAGTTAAGAACTCAGGGCATCATTACGATGGCGGGCGGACAAAGTCCGCCCGCCACCGCAGCAGAATGCGGGACCGTCCGCAAGGGGTGCGGCGGTCCCACACCTGATATTAGGATGCCACCGTGGCGGTGGCAAGCCCTATTCTCAGCATTGTGGCGGGCGGTGCTCACAGCACCGCCCGCCACAATGCTGGGAATAGACTTGTGTATTGGCATGCACAAGGTGACAGGCACCGCGCGGTGCCTGCCACTCTGTCCATGCCAATGCATGTGCACCCCCCACACCCCCAACTACATGGGGGCCCGCTACGGGCCCCCAAAGGCAAAGACCACATGCCTTTCCATGGCAGCAACACCGCCATGGAAAGGCTGCTTTCCGCCGGCATCCTAATATGGATGGCGGTGTCTTGCAGACACCGCCACCATGTTAGAGCCCTTTTCCGCCCAGTCGACGAGTCGACCGGCGGAAAAGCGGCGGACGGTCTTTCCGTCTGCCTGGGTCCCCACCGCCATCGTAATATGGCGGGGGGAAATGTTGTGCGGGCGGACGGGAATGGGGGGCGGATCGCCACCGCCATACGGGCGGCGGTGATCCGCCAGACATCATAATGACCCTCTCAGTTTACAATTACGATTTTTCTATGTTTATGTATTAATGTTTTAAAGTAGGGATTTTGCTATTGTTTCTAAATATTCTAGCCCTTTAGTGTTTGGGTAGAGTCTTACTTTGTATTGTAAGTGCTCGAACATTGTTTTAGTTTGTTTAGTTAGTTTTGGACCTAGCTGTGTTACAGGCTGTACAAGTCTGAGGGGCCGATTCCGATCTCGGCCGGTAGTGCTCCGAATCGGATTCGGATTTACCGGATCCGATTCGGAGCCCTGTTTCCCGACCGAATCGTACGCGGGTCCGGCCGAGCGAGTACGATGCAAGCTCCCGCGAAATCGCTGACCGACTCGTACGCGGCTTCAACACGCTCCGACCGACTCACACGGACACGACTCGCACCGCGCTATGGAGACGTTTCCCGGCCGGGTAAGTACGATGCGCGCCGCGAGCAGTCCGACCGACTCGCGCCGTCCGGCTCGAAATAGCTGTCGGAGCCGGACTTTGGGGGTCCGCGTCGGACCCCCCTGTATGCGTAGGCGCGCGAGTCGCACACAGGGGGACCCATGGGTCCCCCTACCTGTGCATGTACGCCGCGATGCGCATGGACGCGTACCCGCTATAGGGGGCGCCCTTGTTCGCCTCGCACCCATTGAGTCAATGGGAGCCCGCGTACGCGTTGTACGACCGGCTCCCATTGACTTCAGTGGAGTCCGACCGAATCGAGTCCGATAGCATGCGAATGCATCGTACTCGTCCGGTCGGACTGCTAGGGTCCGATTCGGTCGGAATTCTCTCCGGGTCCGGCTCGGTCGGAGAGATTTCCGGCCGGAATCGGAATCGGCCCCTTAGTTGTTGGTAGCTTTGTTCTTTTTGTATTGATTCTAACAATTTATGTAGGGTTGGTTGGGCCCTGCCTGTTGTGGCTTGGAAAGGATTAGCCTTTCATAGACGTGGTAGGAGACAGGACGCAAGAGTCCTGATACCTGCTATGAAAGGACTTATGAAGGTGGATGTTGGCTAATAGTCTAGAATTGAATGTGGACCTGACTACAAGCTGGTACCACTGATTATTCCCATACCGGTAAAAGTATGGTAACCTATTTTTAATATTATTATTTTTGCACAACCTAAGCAGAGTGACTTAGTGAACGGTCCTGAGGAATGCCAAGAACCTTTCCGGTCTACTAAGGCAGAAACATGTCGACCTGATCCTAATAGGGAATATCCATATCCCTATTCTCATTGAACTTATTTTAATCTATCCACTGGTGACACTAATAAAGATTAATCTTGCCCACCAGGAGATAGTTTTAACTCACATTTAACTCTTTTTTGTTTGCACTCTGCCCCTCACTCTGCCCTATATTGGATGACACAAAACACCTTGCGCTCCTCTCCTCTCCTCTCCTCGCGGTTCCAGTGTGTAAGAGGGAACCCAATGATCAAGCATGTCACCCAGGGTGAGTGAGGGTTCTCATCTTAACACATGAGTGCGTCTGTCCCTCTCTCCCTCTCCTTAGCTTTTTGGTTGAGTTGTTCGGGTACACCATACGGTTACCTTTTGTGAGTATAGATTGGAAAACATTATGCCATCCTTCCACAGTGTTATTAGTTTTTGCTTCTTTGTTTAGGGTACTGTTGTATACATTCCACCATGGAATGTGGAATTTGGGCTGTCTTCTGTGTCCAGATCTGTGTAGCCTTCCCTCCCAGGTATCCTCAAAATAGTGGAGTAGGGGACTTAGTTTATGTTCATTTGTTTGGTAGTAGGGGCTTTCTATTAATACGTTGTAGTGTTCTGCTACATCAGTTATTGGGACGTATGCAAGTGCAATTAGCTTTTTAATTTCATATGCAAAATTGCTATTAGTTGTATATTCTACACTAAGGGCCCATTCCGATCTCGCTCGGAAGCGCTCCTGACGGCATCCGTCAGTAGCGAGTCCGAGTCGTACGCGTGATTTCCGGGTGACTCGTACAGCTGTACGAGCGAGCAAGTACGATGCTATAATCGCCTCGCGCTCTGAGCGACTCATACCCATCAGTGATCCCCTCCGGACGACTCCGCCATGGCCGACACGCACAGCGCAACGGGGCGGATTCCCGGACGACCAAGTACGATGCGCGCACCGAGCAGCTGGATCGAGTCGGAGCCTCCAACTCAAAAAAGCTCCGGGAAGCAGACTACGGGGTCTGTAGAGGGCCCTCTTTCAACCGGGCCCCTACGACTCGATCACTGGGGGGGGCCCATGGGTCCCCCCTAAGCATGCATGCACGGTGCAGGCGGGACCGAGGCGTCCCCGCGACAGGGGGCGCCCTTGTCCGAGACGTGCGTTTATTATCTTTGGGAGCCTATGTACGGAACGTACACCAGGCTCCCATAGACTTCAATGGGGCTTCGAGCGACCCGAGTCCGTCAGCGCTACAGCGCATCGTACTCTGTCGCACGGAGCCCAGGAGCCCAAGTCGCGCGGAAAGCTCTACGGGCGCGAGTCGGCCGTAGGGCTTTCCGAGCAAGATTGGAATCGGGCCCTAAGCATAGATTTTTGAAGGTGTCTCCATATGCATTGATTAAAGTGGTAATTGCACCCTTGCATTGCTGTGTGAGGGTAGTTTTTCAGGCTGGCTTGCATCATTGACTGTTCAAAGTCTATGATAATTTTTTGAGGGTAGTAATTATTAGTTTCTTGCTTTACTTTTGTTAAGAGTTCTACATAGGTAGTGGTTTGTTTGTGTGGTAACAGGGCATATATAAAGGGGATGTTGCTATTGTGATACTGTCCATGGATTGTGTATAATTGGTAAAATGGTTTGGGACATATTTTAAATGTTCCATCCATCAACCATGTCTCACAAAAGTAAGTTTGTCGGAGTTGCAAATATTATAATCCTTTTTTCGTTAGATTCATTGTCATAAAGAAGAAATTGCTCTTCATTATGAGTTACAGTGAGTTCAGGTGGTATTTAAATTTCACTGAAAGTTTTGGGGGCAGGTGGGGTGGTCATAGTAGATTTTTTTGTCCTTGCTATTAGCCTTTTTAATGTTGAGTCAGAGGGTAATTGGCCAGTTACATGTTCTGGAACTCGGGGGAGTACGTCTTTTAGTATTTCAGTAGCAGGTTTTTGAGAGCTAGTGCTAGCTTCTTTCAGAGTCTCTAAAGCGTCCCTCACTTCAATTTGAGCTATGTTAGGGGGGTGGTTATGTTCCTAACATTTAATACAGTAGTTTCTTTGGTTGGAGCCCTCCCATAACATGCATTTGAATAATATTTGCTGCATTTCCAATTAATTTCGTCGCCTGTCTGTTTTTCTTGGGTGTAGACATATTCCATATAGCATAATAAGAGTTTTCCTTTCTGGGAAGTAATGAATTTTGCACCTTCAGTCATTCTGATGTTTCAAATGCTATGAGAAATTTATATAAAAAATATTAAATATATTATAATTGTTTTTATTGTAATACAGATTTTCATATATAAAATTATACTTACATGATTTAATATGTTGAACTTTTTTTGACAATGAGATGCTTCTGTTGGTGCTTGGCTTCAGTGTTTCCTTTTATTTTCTGCAGAATTTTAGTTTTTTTAATAAACTTGTTCAACAGCATTGTCTGTATTTTGGGGTTTGTGTGGTTAGTGGGCGCTTTGGGTTGGGATTTATAGTTCTTACATTAGTATAATGGTAATTTATACTTACTTTTTTGCAAGGTGTTTTTTTGATGATTTTGTAGTTAGTTGAGTGTCTTTCGGAGTTTCTGTAGAGGAGATATAATTAAAATAAATATTACATTAATTATTTAATTATTGTAAAAGTGCTTTACTTATAATTTATAAAGTTGTAACATTATAGTGATATTTTACTTACTTTGTAAAGTTGAAATCAGAGTTTTCAATGAGGAAGTCCAATGTTGTAGAAGCAATCCGTCAGAGATTCCCCTTATTCTTGTGTTTGTCGTTGTAGCATGAAATAATGTTAATTTTTCATTGGCTGTTACTAATGTTTGTCAATTATTTTGGCAGTTGTTTCCTTATTTTGGAAACGCTAATTAATGTTCAGTTAACTTTTGTTTTATTCTTTATTTACTTAAAAGTATAATAGTATATAATTTGTTATTTATATTGTATTGAAGGTATAAAAATAATTATTAATTTTATATATTCTGTTTGTAAAGAGTAATTAATTTGGTGGAGTTAAAGTAATTTTTTATTTATAATTTATTTAATTTGTATTCCATTTATTTAATATGTTGTGTGTGTTTGTGATATTGTTTATATTTTATTTGTTATGTATTGTGTTATTTGAAATATTTTTAAGGTGTCAATATTTTGTTTTTGACAATAATTGTGTAGTCTATATTTTTGTTTTCGATATTTGTGTTATTTTGTATGTTTATTTAATGTTAACGATATTAGTTATAACGATATTATTTATTTCGATATTAGTGATATCGATGTTAATGTACGATATTTGTGTGTCGATAATTTTGTAGGTCGATATTATGAATTTCGATGTTATGTCAGGGATCCCCAATAGGCGAATAATCTATTGGAAGGTTTAATTCAAGGAAGTCATGATTTAATAATAACAAATAATATGAAAAATGTCAAATGGGCGTTTGTACAGACTAGTGAAACAGCATTAAATTCAATCCATGCAACTACTTATACAGCACTTGATCTCTTTAAAGTGCACATGAGCTGTGCAAGCAGCATTCTTGAAATCCGTGATGCACTGTTTAAAAAGATCAGAGGGTTCTTTGAAAAACCCAGGACAGGGAGAGTGAGAAGGCATAGAGCTCATGAGTGGTTTAATCCCAATTGCTGCCTACATGGGTGTTAGACCTGGCACTGTTGGCGTGGGTCTCCCTTCAATTTTTTTGCTGGTTATAGATGCTTTGGGCACTGTGCCACTGCTATTCAGTGCCACAGTGCAAGTGCTCCCTATAGTAAATTGGTGTATGGATTAGTGATTCCATGATTGGTTGGTTTGGTTTACTTGTCAGACCCTAGTACAGTGCACTGAGTGTGCCCTGGGCTTGTAAACCAAATGCTGCTGGTGGGCTTGCAGCACTGGTTGTGCCACCCACAGAAGCAGCCTGTAAAAGCATTGCAGAGCCTGTGTGCAGTCTGGTACTGCCATGTTGACTGGGCAAGTGCACCCACTTGCCAGTCCCTAAACCTTCCCTTTTCTTCATATCAGACACCCCTATGGTAGGCCCAAGGGCAGGGTGTATTGTAAGAATAAGGTAGGACATGCCCTGGTGTGTGTGGCATGTCCTAATAGTGAATTACAGCCATTTTCGTTTTTCACTATTGCAAGGCTACCTGTTCCCCATAATCCAGAATGGGCAGTTTGATTATTACATCTTATAATCCTAACTGACCCAGGGAACTAGGTATAAATTCGAGTTTAGTATGCCTGAACTCAGAATGATAAAATACATCTTTTACTGAAGTTGGTTTTAACATTCTGGGGCCGATTCCGATTCAGGCCGGTAATCTCCCCGACCGAGCCGGACCCGGAGAGATTTCCGACCGAATCGGACTCTAGCAGTCCGACCGAACGAGTACGATGCGCACGCATGCTATCGGACTCGATTCAGTCGGACTCCCATTGAAGTCAATGGGAGCTGGTCGTACAACGCGTACGCGGGCTCCCATTGACTCAATGGGTGCGAGGCAAACGAGGGCGCCCCCTACAGCGGGTTCGCGTCGATGCGGTTCGCGCCGCACACGCAGACACGTGGCTATGCGTACAGGGGTCCGACACGGACCCCCAAAGTCCGGCTCCGACAGCTGTTTCGAGCCGGACGGTGTGGGTCGGTCGGACTGCTCAAGGCGCGCATCGTACTTGCCCGGCCGGGGAACGTCTCCATCGCGCGGTGCGAGTCGAGTCCGAGCGAGTCGGTCGGTGTGGTTCGGACCCGTGAACGAGTCGGTCGGCGATTTCGCGTGCGCTCGCATCGTACTCGCTCGGCTGGAAGCGCGTTCGAATCGGTCGGAAAAGAGGGCTCCGAATCGGATCCGGTTAAGCCGAATCCGATTCGGTGCGCTACCGGCCGAGATCGGAATCGGCCCCTCTGTGTTTGAAAATACCACTTTTAGAAAGTAGGTATTTTCTTGCCTAACTATCCAAGCCTGCCTCTGCTAGGTTGTGTATTCCTTGTCTGGAGTTTGAGTGACAGGGGCTGGGGGATTCCAGGAGACAGGGTGAGTCAGCACAGGGCTGAATAGAGAGATCTGCACGTAGATGGGTGGGAGGAGTTGCACCTGGGACCTGAATAGGGCTGTGCCTTCCCTCCACAATGCTGGCTCCACCTCCTGTGGTGCGTCTGATGTCCCTGGCCTACACTGTGAAAGGAAAGAAGGAGTCTTGTCAACAAAGTGCTCCAGGACTGACCAGAACTGGTTTGGACTAGGCAAAGGCCTCTCTGCCTTCAGAGAACAAAGGGAAAATGAGTATTAAAGAGGGGACCCAAACCCCAGAACTTTAGATCACTTTTGGGAAACAAGAAGAACCTTTGGTGAGGAGAGGAACCAGAGAAACTGAGGAGGAGACTATCCCTAAGCTGAGTGCTGTTTGGGGAATTGGCCTGCAGTGGTTGCCTGACTGCCAAAGAAAGGAGAAAGGAACTTTGTGTGTACTTTCATCAACTTGTCAAGGATTTCCAAGGGCTTGAGATAGAGCTTGCCTCCTGCTGAAGTCTCAGGGACAACAGACTTCACCAACCAGCTCCCCTGCCTTCCCTTGCTGGGAATTGAAGTGCCTGCTGTTGAGCTGGGCCTTCTGAGAGACTGCGTGTCACTGGGAGCTGGAAGCGCGACTCAAGACGAAGAAGCGTGACGCCGCCGCAGCCGTTGTTGTCGCATCCCCGGAGAAGAGTGTCGCAGTCACAGCAGACGCCGTCGCATCACCGGAGAAGTGTGCCGCCGCTGTCGCCCTCGCATCACCCGAAGCACCTCGCATCGCCGGAGAAGAGTGTCGCTGCTGTAGCCGCTGTCGTCGCATCGCTGAGAAAGCGTGTCACCGCTGCCGCTGTCGCATCGCATCACCGAGGCGCCCCGCATCCCTGGAGAAGAGTGTCGCCATTGCAGCAGACGCCGTCGCATCACCAGAGAAGCGTGTCGCAGGGCCTGTTGCGGCTCAGAAGAATCGTTGAATCGCCGCATGGCCGTCGGGCGTGCACGCATCGTTGTCACATCAAGAAGAAGACGCCATTTTGTTCATTGCACCGGATCTTCATCGCATCACGGCGCTGCTGGTCGCATCGCCACGAAAGCGCAGTAAGAAACCGACCCATCAGCTCCCCACGCGGAGAAGAACCGACGCCTCCCTACGCAGCAGTAGGGACCCGACGCATCACCGTTCTTGCGTGTAAGGAACCGACGCATAACCTTCCCTGCAACACTTTCGTTGTATAGCGTTACGCATCCAAAGGTACATTGAACTCAAAGTGTCGCATTTACCATCTTAAGAGAACTGAGCTAATTTTACCATTTTTAAGTACAGTACTGTGGATTTTTGTCGTTTGTGGTCTTGTGTTAAATCTATACAAAAGATACTTATTTTTAATATACAACTGGTGTGGTGTCCATCTGTAGTGTTGTCACTGGATTACTGTATGTGTTCACAAATGCTTTACACACTGCCTCTGAGATAAGCCTGTCTGCTTGTGCCAAGCTACGAAGGGGGTGAGCAGGGGTTATTTTAGGAGTGTACCCCCTTACCCTGACTAGACGCAAGGGTCCCTATTTGGTCAAAGGTACCTATCTCTACCAACTAGAGACCCCCAAATCTAACATTGGTGGTCAGCGGTGAGGATTCTGGACTTGCATTTGTGACTCATGTACAGTGATTGGTGAACACTACTAGTGAGTGCAGACCAAAATGCGACCACATACTTTTGGTAGATTGTTTTTCCTGGGATTTTCTATTTTTGCCAAGAACTGCCAAGTTTAACCACAATGGATAAAGCAGCATCCATAGCATCTGTTGATTATGATTGGGAAGAGGAGAAACTAGAATGCTACAATGTGAAACAGCTGAAGCACTTCTGCAGAAGATTTAAAGTTGCTATGACCGGTCTCTCCAAGAAGGATGAGTTCCAAAAGGCGCTGAGGGCCTGAGTCGAAGCAAGGAATACCCCTGAGAATGAGGAGGGGGCTGAGAATGCAGATGGGCAGCTGGAGGGGCCATTGGGTCCAGAGGGGAGGAGAGTAACTTCCCCGGCAGGTAGCAGTGTTTCTGCCAAAGGTCTGTCCCCAGAGGAGTTGGAGGACAGGGAGAAGAGTAGGATGCATGAGATGGAGCTGACCAAGCTCAAGCTGAATGGGCAGTTAGAATTTGAGTTGCAAACTAGGAAATTGGCCCTAGAGGAAAAAAGGATGCAGTTGGATCATGAGAGGAATTTGAGGGAGTTAGAGTTGAAAGCTAGGAGCTTAGAGATCACTCCCTCTGGTAGCAGCACACCGTCAATGCCTGTGGAAGCAAGGGTGTATATTCCTAAAGATGTGGTGAGAGAGTTTTATAAGGATGATGATATTGGGCAGTGGTTCAAAGCCTATGAGGTAGCCATGTCTTCCCACCGGGTCCGTGAGAAGGATTGGGGAGTGGGGTTGTGGGGGCGGTTCCTTAGTGAGGGGCGGGACACACTGTTAGACTTGCCTTCTGATGTCCATAATTCTTATAGCCACATGAAAGATGCATTGATGTCCAGGTATGGGTTGACTCCTGAATTGTATAGACAGAGGTTTAGAAATTGCAAGAAGGTGGAGTCAGGTACATGGGTAGAGTATATAACTTTCTTTTGCAGAGTATTGGATGGCTGGGTGAAGGGTGGCAAAGTTAATGATTTTGAGGGGCTCTTTGATTTAATTGCATGGGAGCACTTGTCAAGTAATTGTTTTCCAGAGCTACGCCAGCACCTTATTGATAGCAGGCTGACTAACCCTAGGAAGCTTGCTGAGGAGGTGGACCGCTGGGTGAGCACCCGGGTCCACAAGGGTCACGTGGGAGACTCCGCCAAGAGTGGGCAGGGTCCCCAGTAGAAGAGTGGGGGGGACAAGGGTAAACAGAGGGAGTTCCAGAAAGGGCCCCAAAGTAATCCCCCAGGGAACCAAGGGAAGGGTTCCCAGCCTCCCCCGGAGAAGAAGCACAGGGCCCCGACAGGTAGGCCTGTTCCCAGGGGACCCCTGAGGTGCTACATGTGTGGTGAAGTGGGCCATAAGTCTAATGATCCCCAGTGCCCACAGTTTGGAAAGACAGCACCCACTGGTGCTCTGCCCCGGCAGATGGCGAGTGTAGCCCTGGGGGAGGAGATGGGTGTCCAAGGTGGGTGGGGTCCAGCAGAGATGTCCCTTGTCTCTTTAGGAGACTGTGAGGTGGTCCCCAGGACCCAACTGCCTGATAACACTGAAAAGTATAGGCAGTGGGTGACCATCAATGGCCATAGAGTGGAGGCTCTTCGAGACACAGGAGCCAGTGTGACAGCTGTCAAGTGCCACCTGGTGTCTGAAGAGCAGGTTGTCCCCAATGCATTTTACCCAGTTGTTGCCACTGACAGCACAGAGAGCCACTACAAGGTGGCTCAGGTTCCCTTTGAGTGGGGGGGGGTCTCTGGTACTCTTCAAGTAGCTGTGAGGCCAGCCATGCTTGTTGACTGTTTGTTGGGGAACGATTTGGAGAGCTCACCTTGGGCTAAGGTGGAGCGAAGTGCTCATTTGGAGATGTTGGGTCTGCCTGACTGGGCGTGTGTGACCACACGGTCCATGGCAGCCAGTAAGGGTGTTCAAGAGGACCTGGAGCCTGAGAGGGGGGCCCAGGTGCCTGCCTTAAAGAGAAGAGGCAGGGGGCACGGGAAACCGGCCCCCGAAGTTCCCACGGTCCAGGAGGAGGTAGACCCTGAGGAGGATGCCCTGAAGCCTCAGGGGAACAGGTAGCTGAACTGGGGGACCTGCCTGAGCTGACCCATTGGCAGCAAGAAGGAGGACCCTCCAGGGAAGAGTTCTGCACGGAGCAGAAGAAGTGCCCTTCTCTTGTGGGTTTGCGGCAGCAGGCTGCAGACCAGGCAGCAGGTGATCAGTCTGGATCACATTGGATCTACTGGGAGAATGATCTCCTGTATACTGAGCCTAAGGTTGCTGAGCCTGGGTCAGCCTGTGTGCTGGTGGTACCCCAGCACTTCAGAGCCTTCCTACTGGGGCTGGCTCATGATGTGCCGCTAGCAGGACATTTGGGGCAGGACAAGACCTTTGAGAGGCTTGTCACCCACTTTTATTGGCCCCAAATGCGCAGGAGTTCAGATACTCACTGCAGGACCTGTCAGACTTGCCAGGCAAGTGGAAAGAGTGGGAGAAAGCAGAAGGCTCCTCTCCAGCCATTCCCTGTGGTCAGCACCCCCTTTGAACGGGTGGGTATTGACATTGTGGGGCCACTGGACCCCAAGTCAGCCATGGGCAACAGGTTCATCCTGGTCTTGGTGGACCATGCCACCCGGTACCCGGAAGCCATACCTCTGAGGACAGTGATGGCCCCCGTGGTGGGACGGGCACTGATGGGAATTTTCTCCCGAGTGGGATTCCCTAGAGAGGTAGTGTCTGACCGAGGTACAAACTTCATTTCCAAGTCTATGAAGTCCCTGTGGCAGGAGTGTGGGGTAACTTATAAGTTCACCACTCCTTACCACCCCCAAGGAAATGGGTTGGTTGAGAGATTCAACCGGACCCTAAAAGGCATGATTATGGGTCTTGAGGAACCTATGAGGCATAAGTAGGACGTCATCTTACCATGCCTGCTCTTTGCATACCGTGAGGTGCCACAGAAATCTCTAGGGTTCAGCCCCTTTGAGCTTCTCTATGGACACCCAGTGAGAGGACCTCTGAGTCTGGTCAAGGAAGGCTGGGAGCAATCTCCCAGGAAACCTCTCCAGGATGTATATAGCTACATGCTGGCCTTCAGGAACCAGACTAGGCGTTTCAGGCAACTCGCTGAGGCGAATCTGGAAGCCAGCCAGGAGGAGATGAAGTGGTGGGTTGACCAGAATGCCACTCTGGAAGAGCTTCAGCCTGGTCAGAAAGTGTGGGTCATGGCCCCAGTGGAGCCCTGTGCGCTCCAGGATAAGTGGACTGGACCATTTGAGGTGGTGGAGCGCAAGAGTCCTGTTACCTACTTGGTGGACTTGCGGTCTCCCAGGAACCCCTTGCGGGTCCTGCATGTCAACCGCCTGAAGCCCCACTTGGAGAGGTCCGAAGTGGGCATGCTCTTAGCGACAGATGCTGGAATGGAGGAGGAGACTGAACCTCTTCCTGACCTCCTGTCGGCGACAGAGCGAGATGGGCCAGTGGATGGTTTGAACCTCTCTTCCACCCTGACCCCTGAGCAACAGAATGACTGTCACCAGTTGCTGGGACATTTTTCTGATTTGTTCTCCCTGATTCCCAGTGTCACTGATTGGTGCGTCCATGATGTGGACACTGGAGATAGTCCTCCTGTGAAGCACAAAACTTACAGGGTGACTGACAGGGTGAGAGCTTGCATCAAGGAGGAGGTCTTCAAGATGCTTGCGTTAGGGGTGATTGAGTCCTCTAACAGGCCTTGGGCCGGACCAGTGGTCTTGGACCTAAAGGCTGCCGCACCGAGTGCCACGCCAGAACTCCGGTTCTGTGTGGACTACTGAGGACTCAATTCAGTCACGAGGACTGACGCGCACCCCATCCCCAGAGCTGATGAGCTCATCGATCGGTTAGGGGCTGCGCGGTACCTCAGCACGTTTGATCTAACGTCTGGGTACTGGCAGATCGCCTTGACCGATGGGGCAAGAGAGAGGTCAGCATTCTCCACACCAGATGGGCACTACCAGTTCCGGGTTATGCCCTTTGGGATGAAGAATGCCCCTGCCACCTTTCAGAGGTTGGTCAACCAGGTGTTGGCTGGACTGGAAGAGTTCAGTGCCGCCTACCTGGATGACATTGCAGTGTTCAGCGCCAGTTGGGAAGAACATTTGCGCCACCTCTGGGAAGTGTTGATGGCGCTGCGGAGGGCAGGCCTCACGATCAAGGTGAGTAAGTGCCAGATCGGGCAGGGTTCCGTGGTGTACTTAGGACACCAGGTTGGGAGCGTCCAGGTGGTGCCCCTACAGCCCAAGATTGAGACCATCCTGGCTTGGGAGCCCCCCAAGACCCAGACAGAGGTGAGAGCCTTTTTAGGACTCACTGGGTATTAAAGGAGGTTTGTCAAGGGGTATGGCAGCATCGTTGCACCCTTGACAGAGCTGACTTCCAGGAAGCAGCCCAAGAAAGTGATTTGGACTGACACCTGTCAGAAAGCTTTTGAGGCCCTGAAAACTGCCATGTGCACGGCGCCCGTGCTCCTGGCACCCAACTTCTCAAGAGAGTTTATCGTTCAAACAGACGCTTCAGAGCATGGTGTGGGGGCTGTTTTGTCACAGATAAATGAGGAGGGCCTAGATCAACCCGTAGCCTTCATCAGTAGGAGGTTACTTCCACACGGAAAAGAGGTGGAGTGCGATTGAGCGTGAGGCATTTGCTGTGGTCTGGGCACTGAAGAAGCTGAGACCATACCTGTTTGGGACTCACTTCCGGGTTCAGACAGACCATAGGCCCCTCAGATGGTTGATGCAGATGAGGGGTGAGAATCCAAAGCTGCTGAGGTGGTCCATTTCCCTACAGGGGATGGACTTCACGGTGGAACACCGCCCTGGTACAGAACACGCCAATGCTGATGGTCTGTCCAGATTTTTCCGCCTTAGTGAAGAGAACTCCCAGGAGGTAGGGTAGTTCTCCCCACATTTCAGCTGGAGGGGACACGTGTTAGACCTGGCACTGTTGGCGTGGGTCTCTGTTAGATTTGGGGGTCTCTAGTTGGCAGAGGTAGGTACCTTTGTCCAAATAGGGACCCTTGCGTCTAGTCAGGGAAAGTAGGTACACTTCTGAAATAACCCCTGCTCACCCTCTTGGTAGCTTGGCATGAGCAGACAGGCTTAGTTCAGAGGCAGTGTGTAAAGCATTTGTGAACACATACAGTAATCAAGTGACAACACTACAAATGGACACCACACAGGTTGTATATTTATAAAAATAGGTATACTTTATATAGATTTATCACAAGACCATAAACGACAAAAATAATCCACAATACTGTCAAGAATGCTTAGTTCTGATCAAAGAGACTTAATTCAAGGTTCTGTGCGAGTCGGTAGCCTCCTCCGGCTACGGCGATGTCAAGAACAAACAGAGTCTAACAAATCTAGCTGACCGCGTTGAGACGGGCCAACCCAGCGTAGACAGACTCGGTCACAGTACCTTTTACTTGAAGCGGCAGGCACGGGCGTGCGAGCCGGAAGGCTGTACGTCGCGATCGCGATGCAAAAATGGAAGCGTTGCAGGACGCGTTGTCCCTCGATGCGGTGCAGGCAGCGGCTCGTTGACGTCGTCGAGACGGAGTCGGTGAGACCAGGGCCGTGCGTTGCAGGGCGAGACGGTGCTTCGATGCGGTGCTGGCAGGTTGCGGTGCGGCGACGGAGCCGGATTCGGGAGCTGGCGTCGATCAGTCCGGACAGCGGTGCGAGTCGGGCGGTGCGTCACGAAACATGCGATCGGTGCCCAACTCCGGTGCGGTCACAGGACTCGAAATCAGCAGCAGTGACCGTGTCGGTCGGACCAGATGGATTCGGTGTAGCGAGGTGTTGCAAGGTGCGGTGCTCACAGGTTACGGTGCAGGCAGTGGCTCGTTGACGGAGTCGGTGAGACCAAGGCCGTGCGTTGCAAGATGCAGGCATTGCTCGATGCGGTGCCAACAGGACACCGAGCCGGTCGGGAGAGTCGGTCACAGCTCCCTACCTCTGTAGCCACTGAAACAGAGTTTCCAGCAGCAATTCACAAAGGGGTGAAGTCCAATGGTCCTGGGACTTCGATCAGGGGGCAAGCTCTCTTCCAAGCCCTTGGAGATCCTTCACAAGTTGATGAAAGTCACAGCAAAGCAAAAGTTCCTTTCTCCTTTCTTTGGCAGTCAGGCAAACCACTGCAGGCCAATCCCCCAAGCAGCACTTCAGGCTTAGGGATAGTCTCTCCTCAGTTTCTTCTTGGTTCCGCTCCTCAGCAAAGGTTTCTTCTTGTTCCCAAAAGTGATCTAATTTCTTGGGATCAGGGTCCCAATATTTATACCCCAAAATCCTTTGTCCTCTGAGGGCAGAGGGGCCTTTGCCCAGTCCAAACCAGTTCTGGAGCACTCTGTTTACATACTCCTTCTTTCCTTTCACAGTGCAGGGCAGAAACATCAGACGCCCCACAGGAGGTGGAGCCAGCATTGTGGAGGGAAAGCCCAGCCCTGGAGCACTTTGTTGACATGATTCCTTCTCTTCTTTCACTGTGCAGGGCAGAGACATCAGACGCACCACAGGGGTGGAGCCAGCACTGTGGGGGCAGGCACTGTCCTATTCAGGTCCCAGGGGCAACTCCTCCCACCCATCTAGATGCAGATCTCTCTATTCACCACTGGGCTGACTCATTCTGTCTCCTGGAATCCCCAGCCCTGTCACTCAAAAACACCAGACAAGGAATACACAACCTAGCAGAGGCAGGCTTTGGATAGTTAGACAAGAAAATACCTACTTTCTAAAAGTGGTATTTTCAAACACAGAATGTTAAAACCAACTTCACTAAAAGATGTATTTTATCATTCTGAGTTCAGGCATACTAAACTCGAATTTCCACCATGTTCCCTGAGTCAGTTAGGATTATAAAATGTAATAATCTAACTGCCCATTCTGGCCTATGGAGAACAGGTAGCCTTGCAATAGTGAAAAATGAAAATGGCTGTAATTCACTAGTAGGACATGCCACACACACCAGGGCATGTCCTACCTTATTCTTACAATGCACCCTGCCCTAGGGCCTACTTTAGGGGCGACCAACATGCAGTAAAGGGAAGGTTTAGGGCATGGTAAGTGGGTGTACTTACCAAGTCGACATGGCAGCCCTAGGCTGCACACAGGCTCTGCAATGGCAGGCCTGAGACACACTTTACAAGCTGCTCCTGTGGGTGGCACAACCAGTGCTGCAAGCCCACCAGCAGCATTGGATTTACAAGCCCTGGGCACACTCAGTGCACTGTACTAGGGACTGACAAGTAAACCAATCATCCAATCATGGAGTCACTAATACACAACACAATTTATCATAGGAGCACTTGCACTTTGGCACTGATTAGCAGTGGCAAAGTGCCCATGAGCATCTAGTCCAGCAAAAACATATCGACAACAGTGGAGGCATTATGAAAAAAATGGAAGGGAGACCCACGCCAAGGATGCCAGGTCTAACAGTCTCCCTTCAATTTTTTTGCTGTTGCCTCATGTGTTTTTGCTGGTTATAGATGCTTTGGGCACTGTGCCACTGCTATTCAGTGCCACAGTGCAAGTGCTCCCTATAGTAAATTGGTGTATGGATTAGTGATTCCATGATTGGTTGGTTTGGTTTACTTGTCGGACCCTAGTACAGTGCACTGAGTGTGCCCAGGGCTTGTAAACCAAATGCTGCTGGTGGGCTTGCAGCACTGGTTGTGTCACCCACAGAAGCAGCCTGTAAACGTGTGTCTCAGGCCTGCATTGCAGAGCCTGTGTGCAGTCTGGTACTGCCATGTTGACTGGTCAAGTGCACCCACTTGCCAGTCCCTAAACCTTCCCTTTTCTTCATATCAGACACCCCTATGGTAGGCCCAAGGGCAGGGTGCATTGTAAGTATAAGGTAGGACATGCCCTGGTGTGTGTGGCATGTCCTAATAGTGAATTACAGCCATTTTCGTTTTTCACTATTGCAAGGCTACCTGTTCCCCATAGGCCAGAATGGGCAGTTTGATTATTACATCTTATAATCCTAACTGACCCAGGAACTAGGTATAAATTCGAGTTTGTATGCCTGAACTCAGAATGATCAAATACATCTTTTAGTGAAGTTGGTTGTAACATTCTGTGTTTGAAAATACCACTTTTAGAAAGTAGGTATTTTCTTGCCTAACTATCCAAGCCTGCCTCTGCTAGGTTGTGTATTCCTTGTCTGGAGTTTGAGTGACAGGGGCTGGGGGATTCCAGGAGACAGGGTGAGTCAGCACAGGGCTGAATAGAGAGATCTGCATGTAGATGGGTGGGAGGAGTTGCACCTGGGACCTGAATAGGGCTGTGCCTTCCCTCCACAATGCTGGCTCCACCTCCTGTGGTGCGTCTGATGTCCCTGGCCTTCACTGTGAAAGGAAAGAAGGAGTCTTGTCAACAAAGTGCTCCAGGACTGACCAGAACTGGTTTGGACTAGGCAAAGGCCTCTCTGCCTTCAGAGAACAAAGGGAAAATGAGTATAAAAGAGGGGACCCAAACCCCAGAACTTTAGATCACTTTTGAGAAACAAGAAGAACCTTTGCTGAGGAGAGGAACCAGAGAAACTGAGGAGGAGACTATCCCTAAGCTGAGTGCTGTTTGGGGGATTGGCCTGCAGTGGTTGCCTGACTGCCAAAGAAAGGAGAAAGGAACTTTGTGTGTACTTTCATCAACTTGTCAAGGATCTCCAAGGGCTTGAGATAGAGCTTGCCTCCTGCTGAAGTCTCAGGGACAACAGACTTCAGCAACCAGCTCCCATGCCTTCCCTTGCTGGGAATTGAAGTGCCTGCTGTTGAGCTGGGCCTTCTGAGAGACTGCGTGTCGCTGGGAGCTGGAAGCGTGACTCAAGACGAAGAAGCGTGATGCCACCGCAGCCGTTGTCGTCGCATCCCCGGAGAAGAGTGTCCCCGTTGCAGCAGACGCCGTCGCAACACCGGAGAAGCGTGCCGCCGCTGCCGCTGTGGCCCTCGCATCACCCGAAGCACCTCGCATCACCGGAGAAGAGTGTCGCTGCTGTAGCCACTGTTGTCGCATCGTTGAGAAAGCGTGCCGCCGCTGCCGCGGTCGCATCGTATCACTGAGGCGCCCCGCATCCCTGGAGAAGAATGTCGCCGTCGCAGCAGATGCCGTCGCATCACCAGAGAAGCGTGTCACAGGGCCTGTCGCGGCTCAGAAGAATCGTTGAATCACCGCACGGCCATCGGGCGTGCACGCATCGTTGTCACATCAAGAAGAATACGCCATTTTGTTCATTGCACCGGATCTTCATCGCATCACGGCGCTGCTGGTCGCATCGCCACGAAAGCGCAGTAAGAAACCGACGCATCACCTCCCCACGCGGAGAAGAACCGACGCATCCCCTACGCAGCAGTAGGGACCCGGCGCATCACCGTTCTTGCGTGTAAGGAACCGACGCATCACCTTCCCTGCAACACTTTCGTTGTATAGCGTTACGCATCCAAAGGTACATTGAACTTAAAGTGTCGCATTTACCATCTTAAGAGAACAGAGCTAATTCTACCATTTTTAAGTACAGTATTGTGGATTTTTGTCGTTTGTGGTCTTGTGTTAAATCTATATAAAAGATACTTATTTTTAATATACAACTGGTGTGGTGTCCATCTGTAGTGTTGTCACTGGATTACTGTATGTGTTCACAAATGCTTTACACACTGCCTCTGAGATAAGCCTGTCTGCTCGTGCCAAGCTACCAAGGGGGTGAGCAGGCGTTATTTTAGGAGTGTACCCCCTTACCCTGACTAGACGCAAGGGTCCTATTTGGTCAAAGGTACCTGCCTCTGCCAACTAGAGACCCCAAAATCTAACAATGGGCAACAAAAAAGACTTGGGAGGATGTGACTTTGGAAAAGCTCTTAGACGCAGCCAAAAATAAAAACCCCAAGAAATTTTGGAACTTAGGGGCTCATTACGATGGCGGACAGACTTCAGTACGTCTGCCATTGTCCCAGGTATAGGGACCGCCCGCCTATATGGCAGCGGTCCCACACTACCAATTACAATGCGGCCGCCACCATGGCAGCCGCAAAATGCAGTTTTAACATTGCGGCGGGTGCTGCTGGCTGCAGCACCTTCCCCAATGTTAAAAGTGCATGTTTTGTTTTTCCCTGCACTACATGGCAGGCACCGCGCAGTGCCTGCCACCTGGTGCAGGGAAATGTAGGGGGGGCCACAAAACAAAAGTGTCCCTGCACAAGGGGGGCCCGCATCGGGCCCCCAAAGTCAATCTCCACCAACCTTTGAATGGCGGAGGAAACGCCATTCAAAGGCTTGCAGATTGCAGCATCCTAATCTTGCGGGCGGTGCCTGCCAGGCACCGCCACCAGTTTATGGATGCTGGCCTGGTCCGACAGGCAATCGTAACGATTGCCTGTGTCGGACCCGTGGCAGACTGGCAGGCTGCCGGTGGCGGGTTCACCGCTATCCTAATGACCCCCTTAGTGTCACATGGAGCACAAGGGAACATAATAAACCAGAGGCACATATTCTAGTCAGTGAATGGGTAGCACATTTTGGAGCCTTTTACTCAATAGAGGTTGGTGATGTATATCTTGTTCCCAATATTTATCAGCCTGTATGTCAAAATACCCCCAGTACTGAACAAAGCACAGACACCACGGAAGGCCCCCAGCCTGGATAAGATTCCAGTTAAGGTTTTTTGATCTTACTCTGACATGTGAGTGCCATAGATAAATGCCCCATGTAAAGCAATCTTGCAGGGAGGCCCAATTCCAGACATGTGGAAGGGTATGGATATTGTACCTCTATTGAAAAATGGATCTTACAACAAACCTAGCAATTATCGGCCGATCAGCCTATTCGATAATCTGCAAAAAATATTCTGCAATCAGAAATTAGATAAACTCACTGCTTGGATGAAAGAAAATTACATGTTCAAGTCAATTGCAAGCTGGTTTTAGATCCAAAATAAGCATAATAGGCCAGGCTTTCTCATTTCTATTGATTAGGTGGAAGACCGTGAATATGAGTGGGGGGCAGCTTGTATGTTGCTTTTGTGGATTTACAGGCAGCGTTTGATATGGTCCCAAAGTACAAGTTATGGCAAGGCCTTTCTAGATCTGGGAATTCCACCTGACTTGCTAACCATTATCAGACTCTTATATTCAGACAACTCTGCTTAGGTCTACAAGGTCCTAATGATGATCTCAAGGGGGAAATAGAAATCAAAAAAGGAGTTTGTCAGGGTAGTGTGTTAGCACCAACAATATTCCTTCGTTTTATAAATGACTGCCTAGAATGTTTGTCTAACTGTGAAAATGATTTACCCACACAAGCAGGACTAAAAGTCCCAGCGTTTCTTTTTGCCGATGACACTCTATTGACATCAAAAACGCAAAAAGGGCTCCAGACTTTGATTGAGAAATTTGTTTTATTTTGCAGCAAAAATAGCCTAGAGATAAATGCTCTAGGTGCAGGATAACTCTGAGTGCTAATGTCCTGGAAAGAGTAAAGGACTTTGACTATTTAGGTTGTCTGACTTGATAGATGGGGTGAGAAAATTTTAAAAAGCAATGTATTGCTATAGCTATGGCATCTGCCATACTTATGTTTTTTTAGGGGATTTTCGAGTTACTCAATATGGCCTGCATTTGAAATCTATAGAGCACATGCTATTAATGCTACAATTTATGGAGCAGAATTATAGGGCCACTGTGGAGTTGAAGATGTACCCACAGAGAATGCGTTTTTAAGATCATTGTTAAGGCTTCCACAAAGTACGCCCCCTCCACTTCCCCCTGTGCTTAGACTTAGCCATAAAACCAATAAGCGACCTTGACAGATTGAAACCAATCTTATATTGGGACAGAGGCTGGTCTACTAAAGAACTAGACCACTTCAATTTAAGACTGCATGATGTTATTAGTAGACCACAAGTATTAAACATCCCGTGGCTAAGGTATATCAAATAATCATTAGCTAACTTGGGGTAGGGAAAATTCTGGGCAAATGTAGCTTCTATTCCCTCTAATGCACCTTCTATAATGAAAAAGATACGTTGGCACTGTGCCAAGAAAAAACAAATGAATTCATCTTCGCTGGGGAGTTTAATAAACTCTTTTTTATATATAAAACTTGATTATAAATTCGAGGAATATTTACACTATCTTTTAACTCCTCTCTGCAGGAAGTTGTATGAACAACTAAGGGGCATATTATCAAGCGGCAGCGATAATTATCGCTGGCCGCTGTTAGCGCGAGGAATCCTATCGCCGGCTATCGCTGGAAATTATCGCCATGCTAGCGCTGTATTAACAACGCTTAGCGCAAAGGCGATAATTTTCCAGTGATAGCAATGTTTTCCATGGAACATCGCTGGTATTCCAGCGATGTCCCATGGAAAACGGCGATATCCTTGGTGATAGGGCCTGTGGTCTTAGCCACACAATCCACCCCCCATGTTAGGTATGCCTTAGTCAGGAATTTAGCAGACGTTAAATTCCTGCGTTAAAGCATACTTAACGCGATTTAAAATATCGCTAACCCACGTTGCTAATATGGCGATACCTGGGTTAGCGATATTTCCCCATGTTGTTTTCACAGGCACGCCCCCTTTGCATCTCATTAGCGATGCGATGGGAGGCGTGCAGAAAACGGACGCTAATGCAGGAATCACGCGCTAGCGTGTCCTTGTTAATTAGGCGATAGAATTATCGCCGCTTTTCGTCCGAAAACGGACGCTAAAGCGGCGATAATTCATTAACGCCGCCTTGATAATATGCCCCCAAGATTGGGTACTCTCCCACTGGCATCTTTTATGAGTAGTTGGTCAGGTTCTAGGTCAGATTCTGGTATGTGCCCTGCATGTGACATCAGTTATTAAAACGCTAAGCATGTACTATTTTTTTGTCCTGCGTATAAACAACTCTGGCTAAAGTGGATTAAACCACGATGCTTAACCCTGGGGATTAGGTACTTCTGGAAAGCAACACAGATCCTAATACTTAATACACATACTAAGCATATGGTTGTGTTTGCTGTGTCTAAATGTCTTCAAGCTGCTTGGTTTATAAATTCAAAACTGTCCAATATTAAGATTGATTAGCACGTTTCACGTTAACATCTGCACAAGTCACTTTGGGGCATATTAACAAGGCGGCGATAAACAATTATCGCCGCTTTGCGGCATTTCGGCCAAAAGCGGCGATAATTATATCGCCTTATCAGCAAAGACACGCTATCGCGTGTTTTGCTGATTTTGCTCTCCGTTTCCAGCACGCCTGACTTCGCATCGATAATGAGATGCAACGTAGGCGTGTCTGTGGAAACAACATGGGTAAATATCGCGAAGGCAGCTTCGCGATATTTACAATGCGGGGAAGCGATTATTTTAATCGCGTTAGCATGCCTTAACGCAGGAATTTAACGTCTGTTAAATTCCTGACTAAGGCATACTTAACATGGGGGTGGATTCTGTGGCTAAGACCACAGGCCCTATCATCTAGGATATCGCCATTTTCCCATTGAAAACGGCGATATCCACGCTATCTCTGACATTTTTATCGCCTCGGCGATGCGCGTTGTTAATAACGCGCTAACCGGGCAATAAATTCCAGAGATAGCCGGCGATAAATATGCAAGCGCTAACCGCGCTTTGCGATATTTATCGCCGGCCCTTGATAATATGCCCCTTTGTTTGTTTGCCTGTTTGTCTGGCCAGTTTGCTAGATTGCATTAAATACTCTGAGGAATAACAGCCGAGATTTGAATGTGAGCATTTTTTATCTCTTGTTATCTTTTAAACCTTTTTTATTGCTGCCTTGATTTTTTATGTATTGTTGAACTTAATTAATTCGGACTGACAAATAAATACCCCAAAGAAAGATATGAAGGTATAATCTCTATCTTTGGGGTGAATCAGATGCTATGGATCCGTGAAACTAAGGTCAGTCATAACATCAGTTAGGATTGCATGATTTCTAGGGTTTGGTTTGTCGTAGCCCCTCTACATTCTATCTGTATAGGGATCCAAAGGAAGATTCCAGTCAACTCCCACCACTAGTCATAGATGTCTGAATTCTACAAAACATTGTGACAGAGAGGAGAGAAAATCATCTCTATCCTTAGTAGGTGTGTATACCAAGCCCACCACCAGCATTGAACCCATAGTGCTGATCTTGACGTCCGCCATCATCTTCCCACGTTTTGTGAATTGCAACAACTTCTTACGTAGAATAGCCACACCTCATTTCTTTGGGGTATTTCATCTGGCCCTGTGTCTTACCCAGAGCATCCGTCCCATTCAACGTAACTGGCACTAATGACTCTCCATACCCAATCTCTTTATAACTTATCTGACTCCACCTGTCAAAGGAGAGTTTCCTGTTGCAAGGCAATGTCAGGAAATGTTGTGGCAATGTAGGCAAGTACCTGGCCTGATGGTGACCAGTGGTGACGAGCTTCGGGGTAATATAGGAGGTAGACAACAATATACAGCAGTGGTCTAAAGGGGAGCTAAATGAGTACACCTAGGTCAGGAGTTACTGTATGCAAGGTAACAATCCTGTCCGGTGTCAGGATAGAACAGCGTTGAAGTGTGTAGTGCGCATTGAACATTGTGTACATGCAGAGGAAAACCCTGCCCCTGTGTAGTATGGGTGACCATAAAGAACACCAAGTAATTCAAGAAAAGGGAAAGTAAATCAAACAAAGTTCAGTATCAGAATAAACACTCAAGGAAGTCTGTGGGTTGTCACCCACCCAACAAGTATCTCATGTTACCTGCTTATATCTCCTTTGAACAGACGAGTGTTCTCCCTATCTTTGCTCCACCCCAATGTCTACCAACTATCAGGATAGAGAAAAGTAGTGGTCCCCGACATCCCCTCCAGGTAATGTATGTTCCTGTGTAACTGTGGCTAAGAGAAGTCAGCCAGTCAATATGTTACCAGCTCTGTGTATGGCCACACTACCACCTCCCACCCAGAAGCCAAGACCACATGTCGCGCTCACTCTCACAGTACAGCAGTGCTACGTTCATGGATGGATTTTACCCACTGTGCATCAGTGAATGTTCTAGCTGACCTGGGCTACCAACCTTTCCCCAGCGTAGTGTGACTGCAGGCCCCCTCAAATCTTTACAGTGGACCAGGATTTATCTCTGCCTCTATCTGGGGCTTTATGACATTCTCAGTAATGCCTTTCATCCCACTACCTCAACACAGTCTCCATTTACCTCCGTTGTGACTCATGGACCTCCATACTACCCACTAGGACCTGTGAGTTAGCAGTATCAGGTGGTGGTTCAGCCACCCGGGCAGCTGTGGGTTTTTACTTGTTCATTTCAGTAGTGTCCAGCATAGCCAGAAACTTTTGAAGTTCTCCGGGTTGGGTAAATTCTCTGTGCGTGCAATTAATAATGAGCAGCATCATAGCATACTTTATGAGGCCATATGTCCAATTTCTGAATGAGCAGTTGCAATCCCAGGAATTTCTTCCTCTAGACATTGTGTCATGAGAGAAGTCTGCAGCTATGCATATCTTGGAATCTTACTGAAAGGGGTTATTGTTCTTTTTGGCAGCCAAGATAAGCTGTCTGGCCAGTTAGTGGTGAAGAAAGCAAGCTATTATGAATAGAGGCGAGAATACCAGACCCCTCAGGTACTCCCATGAAACAGACATTATTTCTCAGTCTGCTGTCTTTCACGTCAATCAGCTTCCTATACAACAACCAAGGTTCCTGACCTAAGTCGGGCTTTCTATCTAGTGCTGCCATGTGATCCTCCAGTGCCCTCATCTTCCAATCAGTCACAGACAGTTGCGTTGGGAACATGCCCAAATTTGCTCTCATGGATTTAAGTTTACTGGCCCTAGATTTAGTATCTTCTCGAACCTAGTCCATTGTACTTTTGAAAGAGGTCAATTCCCTCATCAGGGTTTCCAGAGTGATATCAGCCATTCCTTCATGGTGTGAGTTCGATTTACCAGCCACGGCTTCCCAGAAGAAGAGCTGTTGAGTTGCCTTGCCATTGGACATTTGTGGTCAGGTGGCAACAGATGCCAAGGGAGAAAGCAAGGCAGAGGAGAATCTGTGAGGTGTCCTGATGCACCTTGTAGGAACTCATCCACTCAGAGCAGTAGCAAACTGTATTTTGTGATGCAGGGGGAGCACTCAGGGCAGCAGCCTGACCAGCTAATTCTTTAAATATGGAGCAGGCTAGAAGGGTGGGCAAGGTGTGTGTCTGCAATCACAACTGGTAGGAGCCCTAGCTTGTGTCCAGGAGTGGCAGAAAGAGCCTCAAGGATCTCCACAGAGTCAGGATGTTGAGATCTGCTATGGCAGCTTGCCTGGGGTGAGTGGCATTGCTAGCAGTGTTGCCCTGCTGCCGTTTGTCATATGCCATCCCTCTGGTTAGTTGTTGTTACTGACCCTTCAGCACCAACCCCTCTCTCGATTGCCCTTACTTTCCCCCTAGGAGACGAGGATCAGTGGTACCTCTGCTCTGGAAAGTAATGCTGCCCATGCATGACTCTTCTTATCTGGGTCTAGGCTGCCCCAATTTGTAGCATGGGGCACCATAAGCCCACTACATAGGGCATTCCCTCTATGCAGCAGTGGTGCACCGACTGCTGGCTTGTGACTCTTGTTTTCAGCAACAGTCCCTGTGGGTAAGGAGGCACTTGGGATCTTAGGCCACACGACACTGTGCACAGTCGATCCAGTTCAATCTAATTTCCCAATTGATCAGTAGTGTCCCTTAGTGAGGCTCCAGCCAGGTAACACTTTGGCTCAGGGTGGGGTGATGGAGCAAAAAGGCAGGTCAATCGGCTGTAGCGTGGCACAGGACCGCTGGAACCACTGCGCTGCTTCTCTCCTATCACACTTCCCTGTGCGCTCACCCAAAGCCACCGTCTTAGTATGCTAATCTGTGGCTCAGGCTTGGTACGTAGCGTCCATGATCCAGTTGAGGCACAACATTAGTCATCTCGGAGGAACATCTGGCAGTAGTAAAACACTCCCTAAGAATCCCTCCACATCCTTTTGGTACCTAAGAGGCCGGAGCGATCCAGGGACGCAAAATCATGCAGGTCGACGCTGGGGTACGTGGGAGCTCTTGGATTCTAACAGAAGGTGGCCATCTTGATCAAAGCCAGACTCTGGCCCCACACAGTGGTCATTCATGATAAATTCATGGCCTACTTGCATAAGAAAGAGTAAGGGAGAGATATAGGTGTGACCACCCTTAATGCAGAACTCCTTTCCTTGAAGAATGAGTATGTTCGAGGAGGAGAAGAAACTTTTCTACACCAGTGGAGGTCTCTAGCTCACTGATTTAACAATGGTCTACAGATGTAGCAGATGGGGCCATTTATACAAACTTTGCAACAGATCAAGCAAGATACTCTATGGCTTCTCAGGTGTGACAAGGTTTCCAGACTGTTAGCAAAGATGTACTCCATAATGGGAGTCTAAATTTCTGACACAGGAGACATAACATCAGCTTTTGCAAATTACTATGAATTTCTGTGTGCCATGGACATCATGCCACCAGTGTTGGGAAGTGGATTATTGATAGGGGAAAATATGCACCTACCACTAGCAATAAGGCCACCAACATTGTATAGGGTCCAGTAAAGGTCTTAGTAAAGTAGCCCCTTGCTCGACCATTGGTAGCTGACAATGAGCAGTCAGGCCTAACTTAGGAGACCGGAGTGTAAAGCATACAAAAATATCAATACATCAAATAAGCAAGACACAACACACAATAAAAATCCCACACCAAGTTATAAAAATAGGCAACTTTTTATGAACAAATAGACACCAAAACTACAAAAATCCAATGTGAGGAACCAGAGATTTGAATTTTTAAAGATTACCCAATTTATAGTGCATAAAAACATATTGCGCCACTCTGGAACATCTGGTCACACTTGACCAGGACAATGTCAAAGTTTGAGGCCAACCACAATGGAACTCTGGTCGGATGCACTAAGCGGGAGGCCAACCAAAATTTTACCTTCCCACTTAGAAACTTTTATGCAGCTTTTACTTGCAATGTCGCTCAACCCTCCACAATAGGCCGGATTCAGAGAGGGTTCGCCAGCTTGACTCTCTGTGAGGCCCCTGTAAAATCCTGAAAATCTGGAGCTCCAGAGCTTTCAGTGGGACGAACCTGAAATCCTGGCCAGGTTGCGGTTTAAGGTAGACACCTTGACTCTCGACATTGGGTCGGTCACCTCATTGAGCTTTTTCACAAAAGTTTTCTAAAGTTCTCCAAACTTCAAGAGGTGTTTCCCAAGGTATCCTTGTAGGTTCCAAGTGTCCAAAACACCTAAACAAAGGTCTGCAATCTCCTGGATAGTCTCTTGGATGTCTGGACTACAATTCCCACAATGCGCCTGGCCAAATCCTTAAAAGTACACTGGACGCACCCCAGGATTGGGACTCTTCGTGGAGATGATGCAGGTGGGCTCTGTTAACTTGTAGCTTGCAGGGAGTCCGCTCCTTAATACTTCTTGAAGCAAGGCACAGTCCCAAGGGCTGTAGTACCAGATTGTGCAGCAGGCACAGTCATTCAGAGTGCAGGCCTTTGGGCGCAAATCCAGATTCCAGCAGGGCAGTCCTTCTTCTCCTTGTAGTTTCAGGCAGCAGATTTGAGAGACTATGCAGCTCTCACATATTTATTCAGTGTTCTAGGGTGACAAGCAGGGGGCACCTCTGCCCAAGGAGATGCTGGATGCCACCCAAAAGCATGACAACTTCCGCTAAAGTGTGGAATCTTCTTGTCCCACAAAGCACTGCACTTCCAAAATCCACCATGGATGATTTTTCTCCAGAGGAGTAAGAGCTAGCTAAACCAACCCACACTTCTGTCTCATTTCCATTAGCTCTCCTCCCCCTGACCTCTGTAAATTCTTATTCTAAGCCTATCATATGGCTGGGGCATAGGATGTGGGGATAGGTACACCTGGCATTCCTTACCTGATCTGCTCTCTCTTTGAGCTCAGTTTGATTTACCCAGCCCCCTCTGCAGGATTCATAATCCTCAGCTTCAGAGCTCTCTCTATCATATAATCTCTGCTCCGGCCATGCCACTTATCACTTAATCAAACCAGCCTTGCTAAGCCTGTTAAGGCTGACCAATCAGCAGAGACCACTAGAAGGCTGGAATTTGGCTTACAGAAGAGAATGTTCTATAACTTCTCTTCGGTGCTATTTATGATAAATTCAACAGTGACATGTTTTCGACTTTATCAATACCAATCTTTAAACTCATTGAATTATATTTTCTCCTTTCCTAGCAATAGTTACACCTAAATAAAATATTGCAATGTTAACCTATGGAGCTAAGTATCTGCAAGGGAAAAAAATGAAATGGGCAGTGTTTTCCTCACCTGGGCATATAAAACATCTTTTATAAGGTCCCTGCATATAGTTATATAGCCCCTCACCCCTGGGACATCTAGGGGAGACCTTGGAGTGCCTAATAGTTACAAATAAGGTAGATTATCACTTTTAAAGTGCCCATACCACTAAAGTCAATTTTGCACACAATTTACTTTTAAAGACAGTCTACAAAGCCAGGCTACCTTCAAAATGAAAGCAGGCACTCAGCAGTGTACACAACAAGTACAAGAAATCTGCTGGGCCTCTAAACCTCCATGCCCCATTATATACTAGAGACTTATAGGTAGATTACACCCCCCAGCCATATTATCTACTAGGGACTTATAGGGTTTGTGATTGCCTATTGTAAATGTTCCCAATTACATGTACCTTTTTAAACATAGCACTGGCACTGGGCCTTGTTAGCAGAGCCCAGGGTACTGTCAGAGTCAGTTACCACCAGTATAACTCAGCAAAAAATGGGGGTAAAAAGGGCGACTTTCTAACAATCAGGGAAAATCCCAGGCTTCCACTTGAACTCTATAAAAGGAGAGAAGACCTGATCATCCCCCACCTGAGATCCATGTTTGAGGACTCAAATGTTAACTTGAGGTTGACCTAAGCACTGCAATGATTGTTGTGGCTCCCAAACTGGAGCAACACCTAAGTAGTGTTGCTCTTGCCCTCAATTTCTCCCATCAATGTAGAGGCCAAAATAATTGCTACAGCATTAGCTACAAGGATACAGAAAGTAGTTAAACCCCTAGTTCATACAAGCTAGAATGGCTTCAGGTCTGGCTGATTTGCCACATGCATCTGATGTTAGTGTGAGCACTTAAGTTGTCAGATCCATGAGCCCTAATTCTGGTTGATTTAGGAGGTGCTTTCATTTCTGTATGGTGCATACACCTACTCTGTGTTCTCGATGAACTTAACTTTGACCCCCAATTTCTAAAATACGCAAGACCCCTGTGTGAAAATCCTATAACAAGGGTGCATGTTAAAAGGGCTTTCTCTGAGCTTTTCGTTATTGAGTGAGGCATTGAGAGTCGAGTCTTGCAATGTGGGTACAATGTGGCAGGTAATTTCAGGGGATTGATTGGAATGGAGACATTGATTATCATGGGTCACTCACTGTTCATGACATGCTTCTCTTTGTGAAGGGTCCCAAATGGCAGTTCGCCTGTTGATGGACATGCTTGTTATATTCTGGTAAAGCCTTCAGACCAAGGTTAAAGTGGGATCTGTCTATTATTTTCCCAACATATGCTGGTGACAGTGGAGATCTGGAAAATTGGCCTGTGTGTAGAGAAGGAAAGCATTAAAGGCCAGATGTGCTAAGAGACAGGTAACAAGTGATTGCAAATTGCATTAATTTTGCATAGCGACCTTTATATTAATAGATTAAATTGCAAAACATCCAGTCACAGGTGGTCACAAAATGACCTGCATAATGAAAATTAATTAGGCAGGTCACTATTTGCGACACCCCCGTGATTGGCTACCAACAAATCAATGTTGGCCTGCAAGGAACAGAATACGGTAATGACTGTTTTTGAATTCCCAAACTGGCAACTCCTTATGTGAACTGGAGCTACTTTAAAAAAAATCCTCTTTGCCAAAACTGTGGGTGGAGCAGGCATTGGTCTTCGGGACAACTGCCTGTTTGGCCCAAGGTCAGCTGACATCTTTCACAAAGCAGAAGTTGTCCCAAGGGAACACCTTCCCTTTTGGGAATCACTTAGCATCTCTTTTGAAGTGTTGACAACTGATCAATGGTTTGCAACCACAACTGCAGTCACAAACCACTGATATATGCTATACAAAAACACTATTAGGAGGTGGCACCCCTTTCACATTCTTTCCTATTTGTGATTCTGAATTTAACGCTAAGCCCATTTTGCAAGTCGGAAAGGATTTTATGACTACCAAAATGGATTTGCTGTAGACTTAAAAGCCACTTTGTCGTAGTAAATCATGTGAGTTTGTGAATTGCAGGGTTTGCGGGCATAAAATGGCTTTGTACACCTGGCCCAAAGTAGCCTACTATGTGGGTTACTAATGACAAGCAGCAGAACTGGATCTGCACATCAGCCCTTTTTTGACCCCCTTGTGGAGACATCTTGAGATATGGAGAGCCCTTGCAACTTCCATCTTCAGCCAAATTGTTGTATTTAAAATGGTAGCAGTCCTAAAGCTGCTCTACACACTCCATAATGACGGTACAAGATTGTGGCAAAGTTCTTAATTAAGATAACATTTTAGGTCTGTTCCATTTTGTGGTACGGTGGAGTACTCTGGCAATGATGGAATGGAGTTTAGCTATGAACAGAATCTCACTATTGTACGTACATATCTACCATGCCATGGTATCCCCAGAAATATAATTGAATTTTAGGCCAATAGTGGGGGCACTTTCAAATTTCTTTTGGGTCTGTATATCCCAGATATCAGTCCAGTGGCAAGGAAACCAATATTTGTATTCGCTAGAGTTCTCTGTTTGTAGCATCTTTTGTCTAGCGCCCTATTTTGATGCTGTTAATTCACATGCACCTTGTTTTCTATCATACAATAAAGTTGTTGATAAAAAAGAGAGAGAGAGAGAGACAAAGCTCAGGGTGGTGGCAACAATTGGATTGATGGCTCATCTTCAGGGGATTTTCATACGCAGAGATTTCAGGTGCAAGGTATGAGGGTACAGGGGGACCCCATAAAAGACAAAGTCCGCCTCAAGGAGCTCGTCTTGGCTAGATCTTCTAGCCTTGCCCTAATGAAGATTTTCTACCTCAAGACATTGTTTAAGTCTTGATGCAAAGTGTTTGGCTGAATAAACCATCAAATTTATCCAGCTGCAGTTGATAATTAGCCAGCAATGAAGGATGCCTAAGTTCTAGTCAAGTACAGTTCATAAAGTTACACTTTTTAATTATTTGTAATAGAATAGTTTTTGCTGTTATAATGCCTCTTGATGCCTTCATTTAGGGGCTCATTACGATGGCGGAACGATCGCCACCGCCGGGCCGGCGGAGGCGATCGTTCCGCCATCAAACTGAGAATTACCCACCGCCATATTAGGATGGCGGTGGGTATCGCGGCGGACGCTAAGTCCGTCCGCTGCTTTTCCGCCGGTGGCAATCGCACCGATTGCCTGGCGGGCGGAGCAGGGCCACTAATATGGTGGTGGTGCCTAGCAGGCACCATCCGCCATATTAGGATGTGGGTTTTAGGAGGCCTTTCCATGGCGGCGATGCCGCCATGGAAAGGCTGGCGGGGATTGGGTTTGGGGACCCGTTGCTCAGCCCCCCATGTGGGGGGGTGTCGCTGCTCTGGGGGTACCCATGGTACCCCCCTGCATTTCCATGCACCAAGTGGCAGGCACGCGTGGTGCCTGCCACGTGGTGCAGGGAAATGCGGTGCAAGCACCTTTCACATTGCGGACGGTGCTGCAGCCAGCAGCACCGCCCGCAATGTTAAAGGCCCAGGATGTGCCCGCCAGTATGGCAATCGCATCCTAATTGCAGTGGTGGGACCGCCGCATGTCTGGCGGGCGGTCCCAATCACCGCTACGGAGGCGGGCGGACAAAGTCCGCCCGCCATTGTAATCAGCCCCTAAGTTTTCAAAAATTTGATGTCATTTTCAACAATATTCTTTAGCTATAATGGTTGAAAAAATGTTATTTCTATATTTCTTAGCTGTAGTGTGACTTTGGTGTTGTTGCACAGGCCACATAATTTTTCTGAAGAAAGCCTTGTTGCTTAAGCCAAACTACCAAAATCAAGTCTGGTAATACTTACAAAAACCTTGCTACCTTTTAGAATCACAATTGCTAGGACTTTTTAAGCTCCGTCACAGCTTCTGTCTAACCGTGGACTATCTTCCTATTGCTTCATAATGAGATTTAGTGCATGTATGTGATTTGATGTTTATTGTCCTGAGGTGGCTCTTGCACCCATAGGGCCCTCACTGTGCTAAGGAGAGACAATAGTAGTATGGTTTGAAATGTACTAGGTGTGACTAAATAAAGACCAAAATTCACACTTTCACAATACTTAAAAAGAGTTACTTTGAAGACATAAAGAAACTTGAAGTGTGTAACAAAAGTTATGTGGTCTGTACGCTGAAGGGATAGCAGACAAACTTTGTCCAAAAGAAGATGCAGGCAAGCATATGTCTAGTTAATGCATCTCAAAGCAGACAAATAGTAGTGTACATGACAAACTTGATGATGAAAGTAGGTCAACAATTATAGAAGGCTCTGAGAACAATACACAGGCCTTTGGGGCCTGTGGAGTGATATCTGTAGGTCACGAAAGATGTGCCTGCATGTTCAGTGTTAGTGAAATGCTTAAGTTACATTTTGTACACTTTGAAGTTGTGATTTTTCCAGAAGTTAAATATAGATAGCATTGCTCTAGTCAATGCTAGATGAAATTGGAGCATTGTTGATAGTGACCTATTATGAGAAGGACAGGAAGTGAACTCATAATAGATGGAATTATTTGCTTTTTCATAGATGTGGTAGAGACAAGACTCTGGTTCATGCAGATTGGTCAAAATATGGTTTACAGTTGAGAGGACTGACTGATTTTAAGGGGTTTAACGTTTTCTGATTAGCTCACATACACTACCTAACTCCTTGATCCAACCAAATAAAAGCAAGTGATCAGAGATAATAGCCAAACATTAGTGGTTAGTAGAATGGGATCTTACAAAACAATCACTCTGAAGGAACGAGTGTAAAGCAATGGGAATATTGGTCCAAAACAGAGACAATACAGTATAATGCAATTTGGTAAGGCTGAAGCTTGATTGTTGACTACATGCAAGCATTGATGGGGCAGAGGATGGTCAATAGAATTGAATGAGGTTTTCTACCAAAGAGAACACAATTTTCAGTGTTACATCCTGGCCTGAGATCAGCCTAAAAGTTGTAGAGTATTCCATGTGTTTTGTGTAAACCTGTTGTTGTGAAATGGCTGTGCTCTTGGTGAGTTTCATAGGAAGTGGATCAAAGAAATTTGTGGAAATTTTGCAGGTTCTGTCGTGTCAAGATCATATTTGCCAGCAAAGGATAGGACAGGTAAAGTTCTTCATTGGTCAGTATTACCCTACCCTGGCAAGAAGACAACAGTTGATAAGGTGGTTGACAGCATGAAAACAAGATCACCTTATTCATTAAATTTTTTTCAGAAACATAGATTGTGAGGTGCACCAGATCATTTTTAGCGTGCATAATTTGGAATTGAATCTCCCAACAAGATCCACTGTAATCCATGCTAGGAGTTAAAGAGTCAACATTTATGGGCAAATTTACTTACATTTGCACCAGGATTACATCACAAATGTTGTGCACATTGGTGCATAGTGTTGTTTTTGGGTTTACTTTGTAGCTCAAATGCTGCATTTGAGAATAACCCTGAGGTAATGCAAAGTAAGTAATGCTGTGTACTATTTTGTGCTCCTTTGCGTGATGGGGGCCTTCCAGCGCGGAATATAGGTGTTCTCTTGCAAAGCCTGATGGATTTTTACTCAAAGTCCTACCTACTAAAAAAGTAAGGTAGACAGGAATTTGCCTCCTTGAGGCAGGTGTAAAGGTTGAGAAAGATTCTCTTTTCCCAAAATCCTTCCAGCTTTGCATGTATATTGCACTGTGTGGCACACATACGTAGGTGGAAAAAACATTAAACTATGTCAAAGTATACTTTTTGTACTGAAAAGGTACCTGTCCAGTACAAAACCTATGCTTGATATCACACATACGCTGGCACTATGATGTAAAGTTGAGTGCATTATCATAAGGTAGACAAACGTGCTCCAGCGCACGGGAAGACAGACACAGCACCATATCTGTGGTTGATGCTCTGGGTTGTGTGACAACTTTGTAAATTTGATCCCTAGTTCTTTACTGATGGGCTCAACCTAACTGTGGCAAAAAGTAGCTATCCCATCACAAAGGTGTTTGTGACAGGCAAATTTCAAAGTGGCGGCTAAGGGGATAGATAACTCCTTGGAAACCTAAAGGGCTAAAAAGATGTGTCACATAAAAAACCTTTGGCAGCACTGATGGTATTTGCGTGCAGACTGAATTGTCTTTTGAGTGCTCCAGCTGCAATAGGAGCACCAATATTCCCTTTCGAGGGTTTAGATTGTGTTCTCCATAAGCCAATCAGTAAACCATGTGCAGAACTGTGACTTAGAAACAGTGGGGAATAGCACTTAGGAGCATATTTGTAGATAAGAGGATTCTTCTGAGTTGCACCAATATGCGCCATCAGTGGATACGACCAGCAAATATCAAAACAATGTATGCCCAATTACTGCAAAAAATACTTCCACTATAGTGCATTTGCTAAATCGCTGAGCTAATGCATGCACTGGACAGACTGCAGGTATAAAAAGATGTTTTTTGTTTTCTGTACTTTGAACAGAAAATTCAGTTAAACAGCCCAAAACCCACAGTGATCTGTGATCTAATTAACTGCACAAAAATACTCAACAAGACAGTACATACCACACATAGGGCCCAAAGTACGAAGCACTGGTTGCAAAAAACTGGTCAAAATTTGTGACCAGTATATTTGCAACCAATGCGCCATTTTGGGAATTGGCCTCTGTACAAATAGGCCAGTTTGCCTAATACCAATCCGAGTGGGTTGCAATTTGACCTACCGCGTGAGTATTAATCAGGTAGGTAGCAAAATGCAACCCACTATGAATCACAGCTATCCCAGGGATGGTGGTCTACTGAGGTCAGCAGACCTCCATGTCTGATATTGCTTTCAAATATATATATATATTTTAAAAGCAACCCATTTTTTTAAAATGGAAATTTTAAGTAACATTTTCTTAAGAATATACATCATTGCCTACTCTTAAAAACGTTTTTGTCAACATTCACAAAGGGGAAGTAATAACTTCATGACCACTTCCCACTTGTGAATGGGTTACCACTACATGTTTGTAGTTGAAAAATAATTAAAACATTGGAATGTTGGGAGCTCCATTGAAAACGATGGAGTGCTCCGGGATTCTAATGGCCAGTAGAAGCCTGGAACTCCAATATTTCAATGTTGCAGTTCACAGCTGTTGTTGTGAATAAAGGCCTCACAGAATCCAAGGGGATTTCAGTCCCCTCGGGCTCCGTGAGGCCTTCATTTTATTTGTAAGAACATTCTGCCCTCTAGAGGCAGAATGTTCTAATAGTGTTATAGCCCTCCGTAGATGGGCTATACTGGCATTAAAGTCCTGCTCCCTTGTTAAAGGCCCTCGCCTTCGACTCGGGCCTTGAACGCTGGAGCGGGTCTTTACTGGCCGGTATAGCCCCCTATAGCGGGCTATAAGGCTATAATACATACCATTCCAATTCAGAATTTAGAAGGGGTGCCCCAAACATGCCCCTTCCAAATACTGAGTTGGTGTTTGTCTGCAAACCAAATTGTGATTTGGTAGGTGTTACCAGATTGCATTTGTGTTTTATACATGTCAAAAAGCCTTTTTGCATTCGACAATGCCCCAATTCTGCGAATTGCCCGTTTGTGAATGCAAAAGTCTTAATACATCTATCTGATCCACAGCCCTTACATCTGGAATATTCTGGAAATTCGGTGCAATATTTTCTAAAGTTTCAACATTATTGTGGTGTGTCCAGAGTAGCCAATTTACAGCTTGCGACATTGTATTTTGACAAAGGTCCTGCACTCAGAGGAAAGGCCACAAAAAATCAAGAGCAGTTAACAGTATACTAGTCAATTCTCCCGCATTCTAGCAGACTCACTGACATCTGGTGGCCCTTTTAAGAGTACTTGTTCACATAGGCACTGCCCTTATCGTATGAGTACCCGAATTCCTCTTTGGCTCAATAGTGTGATTATGACTCTGTTGTTGATGTCAACAGTTTTTTTTTTTTTTTTTACTAGATTGCACTTCAAACATGAATTCTTCGTCAGCATTTTATCATTGTCTTCAGTGCTATGCATGAATTGCAATATGAGTGTTTATCAATAACTAAATGTCGCCCCAAATGGATTCCACTTCTTTGATTGTACTGTTTATGAAGATGCAGCTATTTCTTATTGTCGTAATGGTTTTAACTTTGAAATTATAAATACATGTGTTTACAGTGTGCAGATTTTCTGTGGGATTCCAAAAAACCAAAATGTTGCATCTACTTTTCGACAGAAATTAAAGATGATGCCCAAGTTTAAACTACAAGTTTACTCTTGACTCGTGCGTTTATTTTCCTATTGGTCAAAGGAAAAATAACACATACCCATTACCAGCGCCTACCATATCACACATATGCTCGTTTCTCTATTATATATTATATGTTTCGTTTTTCCACTTTAGAGAACCATTTCATGGGTATTCCGGTTGGGAAGGACAACACCGTCAAATTTCACAGGTGGAGAGAACATAAGACATGAAAATGTGACCCATATTTTAATGTCTTGTAAAAAAAGTGTTATATTGAAATACATAAGCAAAATGTAGCTTGTTTTAGAAACGCAATTATACTATTTTGCTTGTTCATTTTGTATTTATTTTTAAACCATGCATTGTATATCATGGTCCTGAGAAGCAGGTCAAATATACATATCAAGAAACCGCTTGCCTTAAAGCAACAAACAATATGTCATATATTTCTGTTTCCGATGAAAAGAAAGCATGCTAACCGCCTGAAGGGACCAATGTAGCAAATCAAGCAATCTGACAATATATTATTTTGTTTTCAGCACATTTTTCATCATGGATCGCTCATAAAAGATCGTGTTTTACAACTGCACACCAAAGAATGCGATTTCATAAATGATTTAATCCAATAAACTTGCATTCATTCCCAAAGGATATTTTGTAGAAAAGTGAATGAATTTCACAAAATCGATCTACTCCATCCATGATCCTATTGATAATATTGCAATGAGTACCTATTTTTCTTTGAGAATTTAGGGGATTATTTATGAGAGCGAGGTGTCACTTTTGCAACATGTAATGTGGTACATGCGTAACACAGGGCTCTCATAAAGATTTATGAAGCCATACAAAGCCACCCTGCATTCCATGGGCGCTACAGTGGGTTTTCCCATGCAACACCCATGTAATTTGACGCTGCCACAGATTTACACAGTGATGTAAACATACATAGAAAGAGGAAAACGCCTCGTAGGATTGTTTTTGTGTAGGAAGGTGCCCCTTCCTGCACAAAAACAATCCTGCATGCACTAGGCTGCCGAAACTGCACCAGTGCAGGCAGAAAGGACAGCTTAAATATGGTACATTCCTACCCTTTCACTTTAGCATAGGGCAGCACAGCAAGGTGCCTTGCTGCGTTGCCCAATGCCAAAATGCCATAAATGAGCCCCTTATTTTTCAGATTTTAAATAACTTTTTTAACTATACAGTGTAAAAATCAATTTGTTTGCTAGGTAATTTCGAAACTTCAAAATACGTTTCCGTTGAAAAAATTCATACAGGATATAAATACACTGTACCAAAATGTAAAACAGAGGAAAGCAACAATACTAGCCTAAATAAGAACATTATTGCACATTTATGACAAATTAATCTGTTTAATTCTACTTTATATTAGCCACGTTGTTATGTATTTATAATTCTGTCTTTTTGTTTGTTAATGTATGGATATGTAAAGTTTTATGTAACTTTGTATTTTAAATTTTATGGCTTTTTGTTCTGCCGATTAAACTTAAATTAATAGTTTGATTGATTGACTGTACAATTCCTTCCCTTTCTTTTCTTAACATGTCTTATAGTTATCAGTCATTTTTTACAAGAGGTACTTTCCAGGAATAGTTTCTTTAACAATAATGCTGACAAGGTAGTTCTATGTGAGATTATTTTCTGAAACAGGAAGTCAGTGTGTATCTTGAAAACCCTTTCCTCATCTGAAATTAGTTCCTCCGATATTATTGTGTACCGTTAATTTTTGTCTTTAATAAGCAAAATATTACGAATACGACAACAAAGTGGAACTTACAAATGAGTGTATGGTTCTCACACTTTCATTAAGAGCTTGTTATTTATTGAAAAGAATGTTCAACTAATTTTGTCTAAGGATTGCACATAGAATATTACTTTTGTCACTCAGTAACAAGACTAGGGTTGGTATTTAGGACCTGTGTCACTCCTTGAAGGACCTTTTGCCTCACAATGTTATGTGTATTTGTATAGTGCACTACTCAGCTGGGGAGGTATCCAGGGGCTTTGCAAATGGCCCACGCTGGTACTGAACAACTGTCAGCTAAATCTTCTTGCCCTTGTATATGTTCATTTTCCTGTAACATGTGCCATACGAGCCCATGGGGTGGGAATGCACTGAATAGCTGGAAGAGATGGACAACATTTATCGCGCACCTGATTAAATTGCCCTTTGGGAGCCAGTGTTAAGGGTCGCTTGAACCATTTAGAACCCTCCTTCTGATGTAGCATGATTTTAAAAATCACAATACATGGCACGTACACTGATTAAAGACACGAAAAGCTGAAAGTGCACTTTGCCACGTTAGGCACAGTGACACATGAAAATGAGACAAGTGTAGTAGAAGCACCATAAAAGCGTGCTTTTAAATGCAAGATGAAGAAAACATACATTCAAAGCAATACTAATACATATAAACGAGCTGCACTTATAAGAGTTTCTTATGAAAATGTTGTTAACTAACATTTATTGATGGAATTATGCTATTAATAAGTACTAATATTTCGAATACTTTCTGTTAGAATGCATCATTTAGAAAAGTCAGTGCAAAAACGTGTAGAAACTAGATACGATCTTGAAATTTTGCGTAATGATACTAGAGGTTTTATAGTTTATGACAAGTTAAAAACTAATTTTGTGGTATGAACTTAGTAAATTATATACTTTTATGAATGTTAAGAAAAATTGTGGTAGTACGGTATTTCTAATGTTAGCTATCTTCATGTATTAATAATCTCTGGGGAAACTTCTATAAATTGTCGATTTTATTTTATTTTATTACAACTATATGGATATGATTTAGAGCTTATTTCATTTAAAATGTTTGATGCTAACTTAAAAGCTTTTTCGAAAATGTTTTTTCTCTAATGCTGACTTAATACAATGGACCTTTTACTACTAGTGAAATGCTGCTTTATTTGTTCTGTACATGTATAAACCCCGACATTGCTGAATGTTTCTTTAATGTTCACAGTGAAATATTCCTGTGGGAACTTGATTTCAGCTATTGCTTTAGATAGTTACTCTGTTTTTCTTTTTACCGTTATTAGGCCTATGTGGACTCTCAAATCTTTTGTTTCTCATGAGCAGCACGAGAAAGCATCTCACTGTTGCAAGAGTCCTAGGTAACATTTTGTGAATTTGAGCATACGACAATCTTCCATTGGTGGTGTGGTGCCACATATCTGGAATTTACTAGAGACTTTATAAAAGAAGAAACCCCAAAGGAGGGGCAACGCCATTGATTTTTGCTACTTGACGAAACGCCATACTTTTCTTTTCCCCTTTCTAGAGAATGCTATGCTGATCCATTTTTCATGATTATGAAGAACTTTTACCTTACTTTGGACTGCTTTGCAGATGCTACAGTCGGCAGCTGATGGTTGAAACCTTCTTTGCCGAACCATTTTCATTTTTAAGTCCTGTATTTCCTTATTTATGCTAATGTAGTCGACTTTAAATCTGAAGCCTTTCCCCTTCTTCGTAGAATTTGAGCTGTTAGACAACAAACTATCCTTCTCCCTTAATGGTGGTGGGACTTTGTAAAGCTGTAAACTGATTTTTTAAATAACCATTAATATTTGGCGTCTTTATACAAGCTGTGATATTCTTAACTTAAATTCTCAAGAGATTGCTCGTGGCAATGAACTTTGAATCTTTAATACAATAACCAAATTAATCTAATTTCTGTCTGAATCTATCATTGAGTCCTGTTGGTTTTTCCATTCAAACTGTGCTCTTTGCTAATTACTTAAATGTGTTGTAGAGAGAAACAGCGAACTCTGTCAGAACATCAGGTGTTACTTCTTTTGTTCTGCATTGCTGTTGCAGAGCTTTTTGTCTGCATAATCCTAACTCGACTTAACTTTTTCAGGAGGTTGGGTCTTCCTGTTGCTATTCTTTATTTCTCCAGCATTGCTTTAAGAGTGGTGTACCTAAATCTGATCTCAGATTTGTGAGTCAGCTGTCAATTAATGATCCTAATTGGACAGCTAATGTAGTCCTTGGACACCCTAATTTCCACCCCTCCTATCGGCGGAGAAAGATTCTTCAGAGATTGTCGAAAATGGAAATGCTGTAGATTGTATAATCATAAAGGGCCCAGTACGGTTATAGTAGTAAGGAAAGTAAGCATATATTAATAAAACTTTACCATGCTTGCGCTGCAACACTTACGAACACCAAAAGTGGGTTCCATGAACATTTTCTAAAGGGAGATTATGGGTGTATGGGTGAAAATGTAGAAACCCTATACTGAAGCATGAATCAGGATAACATGATGTGTGTATGCTCCTCTTGCAACCTGATCCTTTCATAAAGGCAAATGTAGTCAGGCTGCATTCATAATCATGAAGCCCTACAGGGCCCACATATAGGAGGTGGTAGAGCTGCGTGGAGACTCAAGCACACGTTCATCCAGTGATATGCTCCTTACCAATCCCTTTATTTCTGAGGTGCACACAGTCTCTCTTTGTGGCTGATCTTGATATCTCAGATATTTTTGGATACTGGTATTTACATCGTCAGTGCGCTGGTAATGTTGCCCATAATTGTGCACACCAGAGACTAGGATTTAAATAATACTACTTTCTTCTGACTTCTGGGGCTTGTGTTTTTTGCATGTTTTTTCCACAAAATGGATCATTACAATGCAGTTGTCTATCACAAATTAAGATAGATACAACATCATAATTACAGCTACGCAAACGTCTTCATAAAGGAAGTTACTGAGTACTCTACTCTATTCAATTTTATGTAGCATAATATAGCATAGTCTCATGTGGCAAGTAGTATATAGCCTCCCATCATCTAGCCTGCTGAAAAGCAAGCATAAGGGCATTTCATACGAAGTGATTCCCTTACTAAAAACGTATATATATTTATTCCTATTCTCATGTGATATGACTGTAGCTGCATTGTTGGAACTTACCGTGAGGGGAACGGTTCTCGCTCACTCCACGCCACCGCCGTGAGGGGAACGGCTCTCGCTCACTCCACGCCACCGCCATGAGGGGAACGGCTCCTGCCTAATCTACGCTGCCGTGAGGGGAACGGCCTACATCCCCCAGCTGCCCCAGCTTCTCCTGCCAGGATAAAGGCGCGGCTGCCCTCCCGCAGCGCGGGACGCCTTTGCATTGTTGGAACTTACCGTGAGGGGAACGGTTCTCGCTCACTCCACGCCACCGCCGTGAGGGGAACGGCTCTCGCTCACTCCACGCCACCGCCGTGAGGGGAACGGCTCCTGCCTACTCTACGCTGCCGTGAGGGGAACGGCCTACATCCCCCAGCTGCCCCAGCTTCTCCTGCCAGGATAAAGGCGCGGCTGCCCTCCCGCAGCGCGGGACGCCTTTGCATTGTTGGAACTTACCGTGAGGGGAACGGTTCTCGCTCACTCACGCCACCGCCGTGAGGGGAACGGCTCTCGCTCACTCCACACCACCGCCGTGAGGGGAACGGCTCCTGCCTACTCTACGCTGCCGTGAGGGGAACAGTCTACATCCCCCAGCTGCCCCAGCTTCTCCCGCCAGGATAAAGGTGCGGCTGCCCTCCCGCAGCGCGGGACGCGCACGGGCGAAGCCCGGGCCAAGGGCGGGCCCGTCTGCGCCCGTCAGAGGCCGAAGGAGGTTCGGGCAGGGCCATATTATTGATCGAGGTTGTTGGAATTTTATTGCTCCCCAGTATTCCCAAATATTCTGCATGTAAACTGACTGTGAAAGATAAGGCGATTTGGGAGGTTTTATGTCAGTATCTTTTCCGCAGTATCAGACTGGGAGCCGTGAGGGAAACGGCCAGCTTTGAGTGTCCTTAATTTCCAGTAGTCCCAGTCCCCGGGGACCCAGGCGCACCTGTGACGCTTTAGTTTGCGCTCAGAGGCACTATCAATTTATTGAGCGTCCACCGTAGCGCTAAGGGTGGGCCCGTTATAGTCAGGTTGGGCCCCCCCCTAACAACCGGGACTTTAACTGGAACAGAGAACAGAGAACTTAACGGATAGGTACCGTGCCCAATCGTGCCTAATAGCCGTGCCCTTATATTGAACTGTGAGCAACCGGAGATGCAGAATATCGTCCTAGATCTCTTTTAACTTTGGTGCTCGCCACCGCAAACTGACCCCCTGTATTTTAATATTTCTTTGTTGCCGTCGCTTTTGGTTTTTATTCCCTTTTAATATTTCCCTGGTTTTAATTTCCCATTTTTAACATTGTATTGTATGTGTGACACCGTGGATTTTATATATAATTATGCGATATATCAATTTTTGCCTAGCACATGTCACTTTAAGGATTACTGTTTTTGCACTTTATTACCAACGGACCATTTAAATATCAAGTACCAGTATAGTGAGTACATTTGTGTGGTAGATAGATTTATGTCTTATATTGACTTTGTGGGTCTCTGATTTGGAGCTCAACAGTTCCATTATTGTACCGTTTTCTTTAGTACATGCCATTTTATCTAAGGTTTATCGGTCCTATATTTTATTACTAGCGGGTTGTTTAAACCCCAAAGGTTATGTATAGTGAGTTTGCCTATGGAAGACTAATCTATATTGTATAGTATATGCCATTATATAGCCAACCCACTTTGCACTTTAGTTTTAAAGGTGAAACCTTATAGCAAGAGATTCATCAAGGGGGCAAACTTTTTGTTCAGTATAGATTCAAGGCATTAAGATTGTAGGAGGTTAATATTTACTGCCTTGTATTGGCCCTCCTAGCCCTATTTTAGCCACTGTATCATATTCGGGGAAGTAACCCCTACGCTCTTGTAGGCATTTTTATAGGGACACATATTTATCCTTTGCCCGTATAGCCTCCTTTGTAGCATCCTCATGGCAAGGAGGAAGCTAGCCAAGTCTTTTTCTGCTAAATCATGTCCAACGATTGATTCATTTTTGGTTAAAGCGGTCAATGTTCTCACTGAGGAAATTGACCGTACTGAGAGGAGTCTCTCTATGGGCTCAAGCTTTATCGGGGTAGAACAGGGAAATGGGGCTGGGGCCCCTTCCGGTCCCTTTAGTGCGAGCGGATCCAGTAAATCGACCAATAACTCCTTGGCGGTCGAGGAACTTGAGCCGGCCGTTATTGTTTCAGGAGGGATTTGTGGGGATCTTACTCGAATATCTATGACCCCTAATTTGACCGCCCTTGAATGCCCGCCGCTACCGATAAAGACCAGGGGACGTAGAAAGAATACCCTAGAACAGGGGAATTTTAATTCTAAGGCCAAAGCTAAAAATGTTAAGAGTATTCGAAATGGGAAACTTGCTGATTCTTTGTCTTGTACAGACCCTATATCTCAACAATTAACATTAGCGACTATCTCTGATAAAATAATAGAGCTCCTAAGGCCGCTTTATGATAAATTGGACATTTTAGCTAGAGAAATTCATAAAATTAGTGGAGTATTGGATATAGTTAATTGTAAATTCCAAAAAGAGTCAATTAGGGATCATCAAAAGGATGTTATTATAGACCCTATTGACCCGACTACTGTTGTAGGTAACGATCGCAGAGATTGTAGCAAATATTGTAAGGAGCGGGCCCCCATTATACAAGCAGAAAATAGGGAAAAAGATAGAAATATAGTAATAGGAAACCTAACTACTAATAGTGGATTTGCACCACCTCAAAAGGAGCAAGTAATGAACAAGCCATACGAATTTAAATCACCTGATCCTATAAAGTCTGATGGTCTAAGACCCTTAGCCCATGGGGATAGGATAATGGCCCCGGTCGCAAATTTGCCCCCCGAATGTAGTCCCTATGTTATAATTTTGGCCAATGTCCCCAAACTTCAAATTGGGCAGGCAGAAGAACATGGTTCACTTATGAACAAAGTAGTGTTTTGGCTGACTAATAGTTGTGGTTATCCTATGGAAGGAATAAACCAGATTTTAACAACCCGTAGAGTGGGCTGGATCGGGCCTTTGAAAAAATGCTTTGATGGGGACTGTATTATTATCAATTTTAGATCACCAAGATGGGCATCCAATACCCTTAAAAATGCACCACCTCCCATACGGGGGGAATTTAATACCACTCTTCTCCCTCTGGGGTACTTTTATAGACACCTGAGGGTGATGCATGGAAACGTAAGCTGGCCTCCAAATGGATCTTTGTTAGCTTCTTCTCAGGTTTCCACCCTGCCTCATTTTGCTATTCCAGTAACTAATAGGTATCAGGCTCTGAGTGGTTTGGATACCAATGATTGACGTGAGGGACTGATACGGGCTAATGAGGTTGCATTTGAGAGTTATTTATCTAAAAGTCCCATAATGGAAACTTCAAATGCTAAGAACATAACTAGTAAAGTCGGTCTATGCATGATAGAGCAATGTGAGTCGTTATCCACTAACGTATTATGGACAGTCAGTATCCCTAGTAATTCAGAAAGTATTCCAGTAGAATCAATTATTACTAGTAAAGAGGTGGGACACGAAGTACCCCCTCAGGAATTCTATGAAACTAATATGGGCAAAGGGTACCAAGTTACTACATGGAACATTGCTGGGCTTAAAAGCAAAATAGGTACACCATCATGGTCTGATTTTATTTTGGCCCAACATGATATTATATGTTTACAGGAGACGTGGTGCACCGATCCAATATATGTAGAGGGTTTTACCTCATATTGGTTACCATCCCAGGCCTCCCTTTCGGGTAGAGCTAAGGGCGGCCTCTTGATTTTGATTTCTACTAATTTGGATAAATGTAAAATTAAAAGTTGTATTACTGTGGGAACTTATGCTCAGATTATGTGGATGTCTTCCACCATGGGTAATGATGTTATTTTGATCAATTTTTATAACAATTTGTTTAATTCCCTACGTAGTTCTATTGTCCATACCCTGGAAAGGGAACTCGAGAAATTGACTAGTACCATTAGGAAACCGATTATTATTCTTTGGGTTGGCGATTTTAATGTTCAAATATGCCCATTGTCCCTGACCAAAGTTTGTGGGGCCTAGGAGGGGGAATTTGAAGATGATTGTTATATGCATTTCCCCCATTGTGAATATGGTAGTGCCTTAAATGGTGTTATCGTTAAACTGGATTTAGAATTATTGTATTGTGCTACCGATAAAAACAACATGATATGTCCCACATTCACAGGTAGGAATGCATCGTCTAATATTGATCACATTATTATTTCTAGTAATAGTGTACATTTATTTTCAACCCCTGGATAACGGACCAACCAACTAGTGACCATAATAGTATTTCTTTGTATTTATTATGTTGGGGCTTTAAAAATATCACCAGTGTTCCACACAGCCTATGTATTGCCCCTACCAGACCGAATGGTGTCCGGATAAAATGGGCTGGTCTGGACCCATCTAAAATCCAGTACGATGTTATTACACAGTGTCAGAATGAAATTCAAGTCTGCTTAGGGGATGAGGTTGACCCAGCATTGTTGCTTGATAATTTTACAAGGATCAATAATACTGTGGAGAACCTTTTGTTGAAACCAGTGTGTAGAAATAAAAAACCTAAGGTGGGATGGTTTGATGATAACTGCATAGGGGCTTTGGGCCGCCTTAAACGAGCTCTGGGGTGTAAGCCAAGAAACCCGGATATAATTAAGGCCTTACGTGCAGAATACGCTTTAGCCCTAAAAATCTGGAAATTGGAACTCCAAAAAAGAGCCTGGGAAGACTTAAGTCTGGCAGCCGATACTAAAAATAATAAACTTTTCTGGGATACCGTCAATAGTTCCTTTTTGAAGGATGACCATATTCCAGAATTTAATTCTTATATTAACTGTAATTCTTGGGTAGCCCATTTTTCCACTATTTTTAATCCTTTTGATAAAGATGTTCTATTCACTTTGTCCAATCATAATCCTGTTGAATGGCCAAAATTGCCCTTGTCAATTAGTATAGAGGAAGTATTTGAGGGCATAATTAGTAGTAAGGGGTAAGGCACCGGATCCCGACGGGGTCCCGATAGACTTTTATAAAAATGAAATGGTTTTATGGTCGCCGTTTTTAACCAGAGTTTTTAATGTCGCCGTTGAGACTCATTTTCCTTTATCTTGGGGCCAGTCAATTATAATACCAATTTATAAGAAGGGTGTTAAGACTGATGCTTGTAATTATCGCCTGATTTCTTTATTGGACTCGTCTATAAAGATCATGAGTAGGGTCATGTTATCAAGACTCGAAACCTGGGTCCAAGAAAAGTCAGTCCTTACTCAAGTGCAATATGGGTTTAGAAAGGGTGTTGGCACACTGGAGCAGTGTGTCAACCTGGATCTTTTGATCGGCAAGTACACATTAGCTAAGGAGGAAATTTATATTTGTGTTTTGCTGACCTTAGCAGCGCTTTGATTTGGTAGACCACTCCATTTTATGGCCCTTATTGTTGGATATGGGTGCCCCCAAAGAGATTATATTTTTCTTGGCTAGATTATATGGGGAGCTATCAAGTAGGGTGCTGGTACGGTCATTTAGGCGAATATACCCCGCCTTTTAAAGTCAAAAGAGGCATCCGACAGGGCTGCGTCTTAGCTCCATTACTTTTTTCATTGTTTATCAATGAAGTTGATGCAGCACTGAAATTGTTTGAGTCGGATGCCCCTAGGGTGGATGGGAAGTCTGTCCCAATCCTTTTATATGCCGACTGATGCGGTTTTACTCTCTCGCACCCCTATTGGGCTACAGCGTCTTATTGATAATTTTACTGTTTTTATTACTAAAAGAAAACTTTTAATTAATAAATCAAAAACTTTTGTTATGGCTTGCGGTAGGAACCCTATAACATCTAGCTCTTACTTTATTGAAGGTTCCAAGGTCCAGATAGTTAAGACATTTTGTTACTTGGGTATTACATTTGCAGGGAATAGGTCATGGGCCCAGGAACAGGATAATGCCTGTTCTAAGATGCTTAGAAATATAAATGGTATTTTTAGATTTGCGGCTAAATTGGGAAATCGACGCATTAAAGATATGTTGACAATCTATGAGATACGATGTGTTACCGCAGCTCTTTATGGGGCAGGTGTTTGGGGTCATCTTCAAGGTAATATATTACAACAAACTGAAAATTCGTTTTTAAAACGCTTACTTTGTGCCCCTTCATCTGCCTCTACGGAATTGCTCCACCGTGAGGTGGGCATCAGATATATTTCAGATCTGGCTTCAACACGACCCCTTTTATTATGGAAATGTATATGGTCAAAAGAGGAAACATTATTTACTCAATCTATTATACGGGACTGCCTCAAATTGGAGAATTGTTTAAGAATACCCTGGCTTAACTATATTATTTATTGGTTTAAATCTTTATTCAATTGTGACATCAGATCGGATCCTGGGTGTACTCTTTCTGTTGCTAGAGCTGAGATAAAACTAACCATGCTAGCAAATAAAATAGAGGCTCGTTCATGTGTTATTAAGAATCAATCAACTTTCCTCTTTTATTCGCAATTGGACCTTAAACAGGGTTTTCAAAGTTATTTATCAGCAGTGACTAGAGTTTCACATCGATTTGTGCTGACACGCTTAAGATTGGGTATTGTACATCATCTTGTTAATTTTCCAATTATGAAACAGTGTTCTGTTCATGTATGCCCACGTGATGGAGTCTCAAGACAAAGCTGCTGCCATATGTTATTATTCTGTTTATTTTATTCCCATCTTAGGAGATTTTATTTAAAACCTTTTTTTCTACATTACAATATAAGATCCACTACAGATGCCTTGAACTTGCTCTTCAGATTGGATGACCCACGATTATGCTTTTATTTAGCTACTTTTCTTCTGAAATCTATTAGTGTTAGGAAATCTATGATTATTGATATCTGATTGTGTGTTTTAAGGGTATTATGAAATTATATGTAATTATATGCATTTGCACTTTTGAATTAGGATAATATATGATCCAGTAAATGTTTGGACCTTCATGTGAATTATGCACTCGCACTTTGTATCTGTATTAACATGTTTACGCACCTTGATGTATTCACATTTTTATCCCACTGTTTTATACTTTTTTTGGATTTTCCTGTAGATTGAGCTTTTTTATGTCTGTATTGCTTATATGGTTGATTTATTTAACCGAATAAAAGCTCTAAAATCGAATCGAATCGACTGTAGCTGTACTGGCATTTGGAATTGCAGGACACTATGCAAGGTGTACAAAGTTGCAAAGTTGGCAGATTTGCTACTATGCCAAGTTTGGTGACCCTTGGTAGCAATGATGAACTGTTCCTGCTACCACTCAGAGCCACATAGGAAAACCAATGGTCAGTTGCCATTTGTCAGCTACTCCCATGTCCTTCTGTGGGCCCTACTCTCTGCTCAAAAGTTAGAGTAGAACATTGAGGCTGGATTGAACTTGCTTTATTCTGAGGCGAGAGAGAGGTGAGTCAATTTGGAGCAGGAGTTTGGGACGTAAGCAAACAAGGTGATAAGACTGGATGCCCTTTCCGAGTCTGCTGAGTTTTTCATTTTATTCAGAAATACAGACCAGGGAAGTTCCTGTCTCAATATCTACCTAAATTTCATTTCATAACATTATTCATTAAACCTTTTAAGTGCCACTCCTGCAGCACCTTTAAAGAATCTTCAAACCAAACACTTCCAAACTAGAACCAGAGCAGTGCAGCCCATAAATAGTCCTTTCACAGAACACTCATCCTCTTTTAAATGCTGCTCCTGATGAGATTCGTACTTCTTACATTGCTATTTTTACCGGTTTAAGATAGTCCAGAGTGTGTAGTATAGGCATTATTACTGGGATTTGGTTATGTTTTAGAGATTTCTAATTTATAGAAGCAAGGCTTTGTAGGTGAAGGTTCTAGTTGCAGTTTAAAAAAGAATAATTGTTAACTGAGTAAATATGCCTTATAACTAGGATTTTTGTGTTACCGTGGTAGTAGGCATCGGGGCCATGCGAGTGCAGCATTTTAAAAGTGCGTGAAGCCTCCCTCAAATCATCCGTTGAGTGGGGGCATACACACACAGGTTGTAGCCCAGCGTAGTGCTCCACACATGTGTGGGCTCGTGTGCTGTCAGCCTAAATCCAGCACGAGTGCTGCGTGTGCCTCGGCATGTGTCTGCGAGCCCCGGGTTGGTAACGGCTCAGTAGCACAACGGATCAGCTGTTTGGGAGCACTAACCGGGTTGAGTGTGGCAAGGATTGGCTAACCGTGATCTCACAAAATTCTGGCAGCCATATTTGTTTGGGCAAAATATGCTGGAAGCATATGCACATGTGTTGCCGAATGAGGGAAAATGCCGTTGGGAGTAACGGTGGCCTTTCCCGCATACAGCTGAGGAGAAGAGAGGTGCACATTTTGTAGAGTAGAGGTGGTAGGTTTTGAATAAGGGAGTTTTGTTATAATAGTTATTTGGTGACAGTTTGTCAAAGGTGTTCTAGAGTAGATTATGTATTATGGACGCTGAACAGGGAAGTAGTGTTGAGCTGACTGGGGCTCAAGTGAATGAGGAAATTGTAAAAAAATTACTTCACCATGAAATGAGGGCACAGGTGAAAGAGACGTTAGATGGTATTTTGAAAGATAAGAGGAGGAAAGAGATTGAATTGTGCGAGGAGTTTTACTCATTATCAGAGGATGAGGAAATGAGACAGAAAAGTGGGAAGAAGTTGAGTAAAAAAAGCACATGGGTTTAGAGTAGAATCAATAAAAAATGGAAGGATGGATTAAACTCCTTAAAAAATAAAGGTGTCCTAAGCGACACACATAAGAGAGGTGACCGTCACAACATGCAGAGAGTAAGTGCCATAGTGGCACAGAGGAGAATGAGTCCAATTACTTGGATATGGTGTCAGAAGACAAATAAAGAGTCAGATGAATATGTCTTTTGACATAATCCAGGATGACGAATTTGACATAGATTTTAAGAAAAATGAGGATACCACCTCTAAGGAAGTTTTGAGGAATCCCTTAGGGGAGGAGATGCTTTCTCCTTTTAATATTAGGCACCCTTGGAGTGGTGGCCTATGGATCAAGTGGCCAAGTTGATTAGGCAATGGCTGAGAAAGCCCTTGGAAAAAGAGGTGAGAAAGGCATAAAAGGTTGAGTGTTCCAAGGCCAGTTATTGATGAAAAGGTGTGTGTAAAACCAAATTTGGATCCAGAAATGATCAGTTTTTTATTTAGATTGGGCAGAGACCTACAAAAAAGACTGGAAAGTTCTCTGAAACAATGTCAAGATAAGGTTTTGAATGTTCTAGGTCCATGAGTGAGAATTTTTGATATGGCGGAAGAGGTGCATATCAATGACACAGAGGTAGATTTAGAGCTGTTACGAGGATGGTGCCAGATGGCAGTTATCCTTTTGGGCAATGTGACTGCTGTATTGATGGATAGAAGAAGTAAGGTAATTCTAATGAAAATCAGTCCAAAGTTAGGTGACATGGCAGACAAGGAGCCCAGAGACAATGCAAAGGGGCTGTTATTTGGTGAAGGCTTAGTTAAAAGCTTGGGAAGATATGTGGTGACATTCACAGTGTTAGATTAGGCTCAGGTGAATATGAGGAAGGTTTTTGGAAGAGGTGTTTTTGGTAGGGCCAGTAGAGGGGGACTTTCCTCTGGCTGGCAAATGCCAAGGTCCCAATATAACAATCAGTACAAAGGTTATGTAAGAGGGTATCAAGCCTATGCAGGATTCTACCCAAACAGAGGTAGAGGTGGATGCTCAGGACGAGGAAGGGGTTCGAGATGGGGTTAGAATTATCAAGGATCCCAAGGTGAGTATGGCGACTATAATTTGTTTTTCCTAAAGAAGGGTAGGAGATCGGTTGATGAATTTTGTGAAAGAGTGGGAAAGGATAAGCAAAGACCCGTGGATCTTAAAAACAGTACAAGGTTTTGAAATGAAGTTTGTAGATCAGCCATGACAGGTGAGAGAACAAAGAGAGTTATGTATGACAAAGGTTGGTGGTAGATTCAGAAATAGAGGAAATGTTGCAGAAGGGAGCAATAAAGCAAGTAGAACAATGTATGAGAGGGTAAATAAGCGCTCTTTTTTTTTCAAGAAAGTACAAAATATGGAGGCCAGATATAAATCCGAGGGAGCTGAACTTGATATACAGACAGTTCACAATGGAGGGAATCCATTGTTTGAGAGGTATGTTATTGAAAGACGATTGGATTGTGAAGCTGGATTTGAAGGGCGCTTACTTCACTATTCTGATGGAGGAAAACAGTCAAAGATTTGTGCAGGTTCGTTGGAGAAAGAAGTTATATCAGTTCATGTGTCTTCTTTTGGGTTGTTATCTGCCCCTTGGTGCTTCAAGGTGATGAGAGCTGTGATGGCCTATTTGGGGGAGGGAGGGAGAGAGGAGTAAGGTTAATAGTTTACTTGGACAATATTTTGATTATGTCTCAGGACAAGAAACAGTTCAAGAAATAGTTGAATATGGTATAGGAGTTATTGGAAAAGCTGGATTTTATTACAAATTCAGAGGTGGGCAGTCAAAATATAGAATTTTAAATATCGACCTACACTAATATCGAGTTTTAAATATCGTAGGGACAGAATATCGAAGTCAAGAATATCGTTGACCAGAATATCGAATTTAAGGTAAGTAATATCGATTTTTTTAATATCGAAATAAGTAATATCGAAGTCATTAATATCATTAGCAAAAATATAGTTGTAAATAATATCGATTTTTTTTTTAGTGTTATGTATTTTATATGGATGTTTAACATTTTTTTTAAAGTTTTTAAATTATTTTTAAATATATGTATTAAATGTTTAGAAAATAGTAATTTTTTTCAAGGAAATTTTGCGTTTTAGTATCAGAGCGGGTTGTGGGTTTATAGGGTGGGAAGTAATTTAATTATAATTAACTAATTAATATGTTTTTATTTATTGTTATTCATTGTTAATTTATTGTTAATTAACACCACCTCATGAGTCCAGGTCCTTCTCAAGTACCTACCTTGTACTTACCTCATAAATGGAGACCTATCAGGACGATACATATCACGACGATCAGTGGGAGGAAGATCCCCTTGCGGCCCTCCCATGGGACGACGACTTTTATGACGCGGTGGACGCGTCCATCCACAAAGCGGTGAAGCAGGCCATGACTCCTCTTGAGGAGAGGCTGACCCGGAAAATTGACCAAGCCTGTAATAGATTGGTCAGGGCCTCCCAGGCTTCTGTGAGTGATTCTTCTCCCAGTACTTCTGCTGCAGATCACCAACCCCCCCCCGACCAAGCGTGCTAGAGACGCAGGGGTGGCACCTGATGCTTTCAATCGCCTGAAACAGGCTTTCTTGGCTACCACCACTCCTCCAGTGGTTCCCTCTACCTCCAGCGACGGTGTCCCAGGGGATGCGGATCAAGGAGATGCGGACGACTCTACCGAACCGTCCCGCCCTTGGCGCCCTTCCAAACCGACTCAGACCCCTGAGGAACAAAATCTTTGTGCGGACATGTTGGACCCGGATGATATCCTCCATCGGAGGTCCTCTGACTGGGCCCCTTCGGACAAGGTCACCCAATATGTGGCCAGTCGGATCCGCCACGCACTGGAACCTGCGACCCGTAACTGCCTTAGGGGAGAGTGCCCTCGCCCTTCCTTGGAGGGGAAAGTAGCCGCCACCCCCGATATTGAACCCAGAATGGCTACCTTTCTCCAAAAATTCGTTAAAGATCCCAAGAAGGGCATTGACAGGTCCTGGAGGGCCTGTCAAGTCAAGTTGCTGGATATATTGGGACCCATTACAAAAATTCTGGATATGGCGGAAGAAGCCAAGGCCTCGGGGTCCCTAATTTCCCCCAATCACCTCTCTTCCTGGGCCCAACACGTAGTGGTGTTCCTCGGGAACGCCAACTGTGTGATTTCCACTGAGCGCCGCAGGTCTCTCCTTATCAAGGTTGACCCCAAGCTTGGGGACCTGGCGGATTCCGAAGCGGGCCCGGTTGCGCAGGGTGGCCTTTTTGGCGAGCCTTTTCTCAAGGAGCTAGGGAGGTTCGTCAACACCTTTACCTCCCTAGACCGGGCGCAATCTTCTATCAGGAAAGTGTTTCACCCCCGGGTTTTCAGGGGGGCCGGACGAGGTAGGGGCCGCTCATCCGGCCGTCCCAACCAGAACAGAGGTCAAGGCTCCAGTCACGGACAGTACCAAGACCAAGCTCGCTTCTGAACTTTTACCCCACCCGTGGGCGGCGAGGCAAGAACCGAGGAGGCAGAGGAGGAGGAGCCGGCTCCAATTCTTCTGGTGAGTGTTCTCCCTTCTTCCCTTCTGAGAGTGGGGGGCCGTCTGGCGCATTTTTTCCCAATGTGGACTTCCATCACGGGGATGCTTGGGTCCTACAAATGGTACGGGGCTTTCATATAGAGTTTCACGGGTCGCCTTATCAGATCACGCCTCCTCGTCCCCTCTGTTTTTCCGAGGCAGAAGCCGTTTTGATCGATCAGGAGGTCCAATCCCTCCTAGACAAGGGAGCGATTGCGGAGTCTACGCGGCACCCAAGAGGCTTCATCAGCAACCTTTTTCTCGTCGACAAAGTAGACGGGGGGCGGCGCCCAGTCATCAACTTACGCGAATTCAACGAGTGGCTGGTCTACCGCCACTTAAAGCTGGAGGGTATCCATCTTCTTCGCGACATTCTCCGGCCCGGCGATTGGATGGCACGCCTCGACCTCAAGGATGCCTATTTGGCGATTCCTATCTTTCCTCCCCACCGTCAGTTTCTTCAGTTTCTTTGGCGGAACAAGACTTACGAGTTCTCCACCCTTCCGTTCGGTCTTTCTTCCGCTCCGTGGTGCTTCACCAAGGTTCTTCGGCCGGTGATAGAGCGCTTACGGGCGTCCGGCATGAGGCTCATAGTCTACCTAGACGACATCCTGCTGATGGTGCAAGATTCAGGGACGCTTTCGCATCAGATGCAGTCCACAGTAGATCTCCTTCAGAACCTCGGGTTCGTCATAAACTAAACCAAATCCACCCTAACCCCATCTCGGAGAGTTGTTTTTCCCGGGTTTCTGATAGACTCGGTAGAATCCACCCTCACTCTTCCCTCCCGCAAGATGACGAAAATTCGGCATGAGATTCGGAGGGCTCTAGCTCAGACTCAGCTATCCCTCCATCAGATAGCTCGTATTGTAGGTCTTCTTTCGGCCTCCATTCAAGCTATTTTTCCCGGCCCACTCCATTACAGGGCACTGCAGCGTCTCAAGGCGGAACACCTGCGCAGAGGCCGGCCTTATTCCCACAAAGTGTGCCTGACTCCAGAAGCCAAGGAGGAGCTGCAGTGGTGGCTCGCCAACACGGAAGCGTGGAATGGTCGAGCCATCTTCGGATCTGCACCAGATATAGTTATGGAGTCCGACGCGAGCAGATCAGGCTGGGGCGCGAGATGTGGCGACTTCACCACGGGGGGTGTGTGGTCTCCTTCGGAGCAACGTTTGCACATCAACTGCCTGGAGCTTCTAGCCGGCTCATTCGCGATCAAGTGCTGGACCAAGGACTTCATACAATCTTGCGTCCTCCTCAAGATGGAAAATATCTCAGCAGTCCGCTATATCAACCATCTGGGGGGAACACGCTCGAGGGCCCTTTTGGAACTAGCGGCAAATTTTTGGCAGTATTGCCTAGACCACCGGATCTCTGTAACGGCGGAGTACCTGCCCGGACAGGACAACCAGGTGGCGGACTTCCACTCCCGCCACTTTCATGACCAGAGTCTTTGGCAATTGCACCCGGGAGTGTTTGCGGACCTCCAGTGCCTCTGGGATCCTTTTTCGGTGGATCTTTTCGCCTCTCGCCTGGATCACCAGCTTCCCAGATATTTCAGCTGGAGACCGGACCCTTTGGGACAGAACAAACGGACGCTTTCCTACAGGATTGGCAGGGGGAAACAGGTTATGCCTTTCCTCCGTTCTCGATGATAACCCGGGTCTTGGCCCAGGTTCGGTGCCAGGGAGCGGAGGTGGTGCTCATTTCACTGATATGGAGGTCTCAAGTGTGGTTTCCGGTTCTTCTGGAACTTTCTTGGGATTCTCCAATCCCACTCCCCCTCTTTCCGACTCTTCTCCTCGATCCGGACGGGACTCCCCACCCACTGATCGAGCAGGGTGCCCTGAGGCTCATGACATGGCGGATTACAGGGGACGATGGGCGGTCCCAGGCCTTTCGGGTGCGGCTGAGGAGTTTATGTCTAAGGCCTGGGCAGACAGCACGGTAAAACGTTACCGATCTACCTGGAAACGGTGGTGTTGTTGGTGTCTGCAACGGAATATCAATCCCATGGCAGCAGATGTGACCTCCATCTTAAATTTACTTAAAATTACTTTGCTCCTTGCAGGGGATTTGAATAAAAATGACTCCTGATGTGGATTTACTGGCTGACCGAGCGACGAAAGAGGAAGCATGGGCAGAAACAGAGGACTATCAACACCAGGAGGACTCCTGATTGGTCCAGTTGAAGGGACACTCTATCTAGAGACACTCTATTGTTTGTCTGTTGATTCCCTATGGTTCATGGGAAAGTTGTTTTTATCTGACTTTAAAATGGCTGCTGTCAATAAATGTGAAGAAAGAAAAGCATAATCCTCGCCTCCGAGTCCTTAATAGAATTGAAACTTTCCGTTACGTTAGCTAGGAAATTTTTCATTCTCCAAGCTTAAAGAACAGAGAATCAAGATTTCATCAAAAACATGGAGGCTAACATTATGTCACCCGCCTCTACCTTTAAAAAAAACAAAAGAAAGAAGGAATGAAAAGGTGGTAGGTGGATGAGATCATTTAAAGAATAATTTTTTTTTTTAAAGAAATGTGTGCGTTATATTTTATGTTTACAGGTTTATAAGGTTATGAGTATAGACTACATTGTTGGTGTTGCTTATTTTTTAGAGGCTTACTGAAAAAGGATGAAGAGGAATTTTGGCTCAAGAGAAATACTTGGAACAGGAGTTTCAGAGTTTGAGAATGTTTGCTGCATTTAAAGAGGACGAGTGTTCTGTGAAGGGACTATTTATGGACTTCTGTGTTCTGGTTCTAGTTTGGAATTGTTTTGTTTGAAGATTCTTTAAAGGTGCTGCAGGAGTGGCAATTAAAAGGTTTAATGCATAACGTTAGCCTCTGTGTCTTTAATGAAATCTTGATTCTCTGTTCATTACACTTGGAGAATCGCCGTTTTCACACATGGTTAGCATGTGAGGATTCCCAAGCTCTTGTGACGTGCTTGAACTGGCAGAATCACTCAATGGGACAGTGAATTGCTGCAGAAAAAAGTCAAGCTTTGGAGTCCTATGACTCTAGGTGTCTTAGCAGCATCCATATAAGCAACACTGTATCAGATGGCAACTGAAGCTGAATGGTGACTTGTTGCAGGTCAGGTCGATGGTTAAGTGAGTGGATGAGGTCTCAGTGTGTGCTTCTGTAATTTAATGCAGATGAAGTGTTAGGCAGAGACTGCAAGTTGCCTCACAAGAAGCATGAACTGGGCAAAAGTGTATCACAAATTTGAAGTGAAGTGTATCGCAGGGAAGTGAGATGTTCCTCCACCCTTACTGCAGAAAATTGTTTGCTATGGATAGTAAGGAAGAAGTTAGGCATGCTTAGGGGGAGCCCTGTCACAAGGATTAGAAACATTTAAGAACAAACATCCCCATGCCCCCGCTACCACAGAGCTAAAGAATATGCATGTGATCATAGAGAGTGATTACACCTACGTGGTGTAAAAAATAAAGTTGGTTGTGATTTTAAAGAACCCACCCAGGGATCAGGAGACAATAGGGTAAAGTGACAATACAATGTACCCTTGCTATGGAGAACACATAATTTGGGGGTCTATTGAAATTAGAACAGTTCCACAGTACAGTTAGAATGTTTCATACAAAAATTTCTTTTGACAGGAGCCTGTATGAGGTAGAACAGCACCCAGCAGAAAACAAGTAGTAGCAGCCCACTATAGAAGTGCATTATCTTAGCCCTTCTGGAGCTATCTTTAATTTAAAAAGGGCCGCAAACAGTGTCTATGAAGTCTTCCTTCACTTGCTGTTGGTTGCAACTGAAAGCATGATATATATAGTCCTTCTTGTGAATCAGAGAGAAGCTGTCCTATGTGCTAGGAAACAATTGTCAAATCTTCTGATCTATCATAAAGGTGAAAGGGGGAAAGGCTATAATTCGCACCAAAAGCCCCTGGAAATGTTTACTGTATTCTACTCAGCACAAAACACCTCAATAAGTTTAATACCGAGTCTGTGAATGTTCTAGAAACAAGCAATGTTCAACTTAATCAGACAAAACAATACACATTTGTGATAGGATGTCCATTACGGAATGCTGACTAGCTGTCATATAATTTGTAGAACTTCAATTGTTCAACACAAGAACCGTTTGAAGTAGCCTACCTATTTTGAGCTTGGCAAATTTATTAAAACAATAAGGACCATGTCAATGTTTTACTTCTATTTTGAGCTATCATTCTTAACTCATTCCAAATAGGGAAAAGCAATAGATTCAGGAAAGAATGCAAGCGGAAGAATCCTGATGTATTTTTAGACTATCAAGTGGCAAAAATCAAATAGCAAGGGACATAATGACAATCAGGTTTCTGACATAAATTCATAACTATAAAAAAATCAATGTTTAGTGCCTAATCCAAAAATGTATTTTCTGCAATTCATGTAGGTTTATGGCTGAAAATGCCTTCATTTATATGTTTCAGGAATTCACAGATCAATTCCTGAGAGGCGTAAATACCACTGGGAAAGCGTTTTAATAAAAACAAAATAAAATAGTTTTAAGGAATGTGCAGTATTAACATGCACGCTTAAAAGAACAAAAATGTGTCTAAAAATATTAACAAATGCACACAGCTACCATACTTATATGTACTAGGCCTCAAATGGTCTAAAGTAATATTACTAAAATCCTAACTTGCATAGAAATGCTTAAACACATGAAATGTTAGTTTCTGAACAGATGATATTATCCAGGAATGTAGATATAACAAGCGCTGGGCGGAGTTTCCCTCCGTGGAATTCTAAGGAGTTACAAAAAAAGCTCAGTGAATTCCGCGGAGTTCCGTGAGCGGGCGAAGTAAGCATATGAGTGTGCCATGATGATGAGGGCTACCCAAGAGGTCAATCTGATACAGCGGTAAAAACAAATAAATACATACATGGAGAGACACCACAGTGTGCAAAATACGGCAAAATGTCGAATTAATTATTTATATGACAGCTGAGCAAAGCCGCCTTCCCAGGGTCAGCATGGAGCTGCACTGCGGGCGTGGTTACAGTAACAGGCGACAGTGCAGTCAGGCACACTTGAACCCACCCCCCACCTTTTCAGGCAGTAGAAACAGGACTCACCCTCCTACCTCCTGCCTCCTTCAATCGCACTTTCCCGCAGCCGTTTCCTTGTGCTGCTCACACTGCTTCCTTTGAGCACATCCACTGTGCTCACAACAAACGTCTGGGGGTACCATCACCACACCAGGCAACCCGTTGCTAGCACGGGAGGGCTGCACTTGCAAGTGAGGAGCATATGGGAGAACAATAGGAGAGGTGAGAGCCTGGTGGCTAAACAACGATTTTTGGCCAGAGAGGCATGGGGAGTGGCACGTGAATGCTGTGAGTGGGCACAGTAACTGTCTGTCTCGGAGCACGTAATCAATCATCAGCACCCTTGGCCTTCACCTGACCTGCCGACCTGGAAGTGTATTTGGCAAAGCGTTGAGGAAGTTCCGTCCTCTGAAAGTGAACACAGCACAGGACAAGAGGACTTTAACAATCAACTAGAGCGCTAACTATGGCAAACGAGTAGCGCAGGGGGTGAGCAGCAGAGCGCAGCAGCACACAGCTCAGCAGCAGCACACCGGTAAAACTCCGCTCCGGCAACCGTGCGGAGCTTTTGTCGACCTCTGTGTTCCAGATTGAGTGCAGAGTTGGCAAACTCCCCAAACTCCCCTGGTGAAGCGGAGTTGGCCGTCCAGCCTTAGATATAACAAAAATGTTTAACTCTTTTCATAATGAAGTAAACGTTTTATAGAGTTTCATATATTTCTGCAGAATGTTTCTACTTAGACAAAGTTTACTGTCGCAAAAGATTAGAAATTAGTCTTTTTAACCCCTTCGATGCGCGTGACGAGCTCAGCTCGTCATGCTGCGCGGTAGCGCTGTGCGCATGACGAGCTGAGCTCGTCACGACCACACCCGCGATCGGAATGTCCAGCACACAAGCGGAATTCCGATCGCGGTCAAGGGGTTAATGAAGAAGAGATTAAATCATACATGTAGAACAGTATTAACTTGATCTTGCTCTTTTTGACTAACTTGTATTTCCTTTTCAGTGTATGTTTGCTGCAAAATGTTCTCTTTGGTTATAGAGATGTTTCAACTTTTACATAGCCTATTGTGTAGATATTAGATTCAAAATGTTAGAAGTGTACACATATATGTGAGAAAATGACTCTGAGTAAGAAGCTGACCCATACTCAACATTAGTAGATACAAAACTAACATAGTGACTTGAAAAACTATTGTTCACTCTGTGATAAGATGAGGAGTAATCCTCTTCCCAGGAAATCATTGAGCACTGATTGGATGGAAGAAGACTAAAGATGTAACTGTTTCTGAAGTTCATGAAATGTGTTGTTTTATAAGTGCGTGTTCCTAGGCCTGAGCATGAAATCACACTCCGCTCGCAAAGTTTGCAGAGTTTTCCCTACTCCGAGCTCTGCGTAGAATGCGGGGTTCCAAAAAACTCCGCCCCGTGGAGTGAAGTTTTTCCTGGCTCGCCAACAATAAGTTGGCGAGCGTGTGCGAGGAAAATCTTACTCCAGACCATCTCCAGGCGAGATTTCTCAATGCGGGCAGTCACGGAAGGCCGTGACCGCTCATGTTGAGAAAACTTCCGTTCACGTTGAGGAAGCTGTCGCTCGAGTAGAACATCTACTCGAGTGGCAGAAAGTAGCAGCGCCCTCCTATACTGTGCATGGTGCTGTTCGCACTGATTTTCCACCGTGGGACAAACACCCGGCGCTAAAAATCAGCGTGAAAAGCACAATCTAACGCAGTCCGCCACTTGCAGAACTCCACGTACTTTTTTGGTCACTTTGCGGAGTTCCGTGAACCAAACTCCACCCAAGGCTAAGGTTACCCTCTCTTGCCAGATGCTATTTCAATTTTGCCCCAGATCCTATACCACGTTGCTCAGAGACTCTACTGAGGTTCTTGAGCTTCTCTTTATGGGATATTCCATTTTGATAATTTGATATATTGAGCTGATTTATTGCTGAAAGATTTATGCTTAGTCTTACTCTCTTGATTTAGGACTCTTTATGGGTTCTGACTGACTCCTTTCCCCCCATATTCTTAGAATAGGGATTCTTTCCTTTATGGAACACGCTTAATGCATTTATTAATATTTGACTGCTGATTGATTTTAACAAGATCCTAATAATCAATGTTTGATGAATTTGTTCAATGACTTAAAAAGATGAGCTACTAAAATATTTTGATTAATAAAACCCTTAAAACCTATACTCAACTCTCTTTAGTGACTCAATTTAATGTTGATAATTGTGATTATAATTCACTGGATGTATTGATCTTTTCTTCTCAAAACAATGTCAAACATCCACTTCGACCTGACAGAGCAGGAATCAGCTGGAAGTTGGTATTTATGTATTTATTTATTTATTCAAGCGGTTTTATATAACACAAACTTTACGCAAAGGTGTCAAAGTGCTTTACCATAGAACCAGTTACATTACATAAGGACTTCCGAGTACATGAATTACATAAAAGATATGAAACAGATGAACTCTAAACTCACATAAGAATGATAGTAGGTACATACGTCTACTACAGATACTAGTGGTTAGAGTTACATGTATACAAGTTGCAAATTCACTCAAGATTACATTTTAGGGAAAGTTGAAGCAATTAGGGTTGGACATATATATATTACATGTTTACACAGCATGATCTTCTCGCCATTGCTGGGCTTCTTGCTTTCAGCCCTGCCTTCAGGGTGTTGTTGCACTCCTAGGCGGTGATGTTGGGCCTGGAGGGATCCCCGAGCTGGTATTGGCCGTAGGGGTAGAAGGCCGGGTGGTGGTGGGCGAAGGCTGCTGCGTTAGTCTGCAGGTAGATCTAGCGCTGCATGGGGGAATCAAGCCAGGTTGTAGACATCTTGCCCCGAGATGGGCCCAGCAGAGCAGTCATGCCTCCAAAAGGGCCCCAGTCTTCTGCCGATCTCGACCGCCTCAAGGGCTAGGGTCAGCCCCAAATGTTATACGGGCATATGTGCAGCCTGCACTGTGGAAAGCCCTCTAGGGAAGCTCAAGTGCCCTCCAGTGCCCTGCCCCGCCCGCAGTCGATGCCGGGTCCCTCCATGCCGCAGCTTAAAGACTAACTCTAGGCCTCCGAGTCGTGCTGCACGACTCACAGGCCAGCGCCGCCATTTTTCTTTCTCATGTTCCCCTGCTTAGGTTAGTATTGGGGGCGATGGGTGGGAGGGGGTTATGCTGAGCTCCTGACACTGGAGCCCTAGCTGGTCCACTGCCTAAAGCTTCTTGTCGGCATCCCACCGGCTGACAAGTTAACTAGACACTTTTAATTTAAATCTGATTTTGCTACAGCAAACCTGATAGCAGAGATATGGTTTACATTGAGAAGAGAAGCTATAAATAATTTCCCTGAGTTAGAGAATGCCCATGTCCTATTGTCCAAAGCTCTGAATCTGAAGACTGACATGGTCTGACTTTCGAAGGTGGTTGCTGTATTGGAGGTGTGAATATCAAGAGGGTTATGTGTCATGAATATTGATCATTGTAGTACACATGCTGAACGCATTGATGATATTTATGTGCTTATTGTAAAGAAGTTGAAAAGGTTATCGGGCTTGACGTAGCCTAAGATCCCGGTGTAAATAGTTAGATAAATAAGAATTGAAATATGTTTTTTCTTGTCTACTATAGATTTGTGGTGTAGATTGTGAGAAACCACCAACTACACAATTGAGAAAGAACTAAACCTGGGCATAGTACTACGCTACGCTCACGCAGCATGCATAGTTTGTAACACAGTGCAAAAACTGTGCTAAACACATAGCGTAGCTGCAAAATCATTAACACCTACAAATGCTTTGATAAAGCAATTTTACATGCTAAAAAGCATATAACCAATTCACAAAAATGAACTTTGACAATGAAAATATTAGGCAATGAGAGAGGTGATGATTTTGGGGTCCCTCCTAACCTAGGGGGAGGACCAAGCAGATGCCTTGAACACAAAGAACATATCATGCTGAACGATTCAGTGGGGGTCCCTTCCTCCTAGGACCACCCCAAGCACAGTTATGGGCAAAAATACAATCCCAACCAAAGGCCCTGCAAAGCATTATGGGACGAGATTAGCAGTGGGCAGTGAATATTATAGTGTCCAATATCAAAATAATTCTACAAAGAGCTGCAGTTCAACTAGTCGTTACTAGATGTCCCTCACGAGTCAAATGCAAAAGCATTGAAAATATTAATACATCAAGCTGCAGTTCCACTAGTCGTTACTAGATGTCCTCACGAGTCAAATGCAAAGGCATTGAAACCCTTTCATGAAGCTTTTGCATTTGACTCGTGAGGGACATCTAGTAACGACTAGTGGAACTGCAGCTTGATGTAATAATAATTTCAATGCTTTTGCATTTGACTCGTGAGGGACATCTAGTAACGACTAGTTGAACTGCAGCTCTTTGTAGAATTATTTTGATATTGGATACTATAATATTCACTGCCCACTGCTAATCTCGTCCCATAATGCTTTGCAGGGCCTTTGGTTGGGATTGTATTTTTGCCAATAACTGTGCTTGGGGTGGTCCTAAGAGGATGGGACCACCACCGAATCGTTCAACAAGATGTGCTTTTTGTTTTCGAGGCATCTGCTTGGTTCTCTCCCTAGGTTAGGGAGGATCCCAAAATCATCACCTCTCTCACTGCTTGTTAATTTATCATTTTCACTTTTGTGAAATGACTATATGCATTTTAGCATATAAAAACAGAGATACTTATTTTATCATAACTTGCACTGAGAAAGATGCCTTACGCAATTAGTGTAATTTGGGTAGTTCAAAGTGTACTTTGTTCAGCTACGCGTAGTGCTACTACGCAAACTACGCCCAGGGTTAGATAGGACTGTAATGAATTGTTGTGATTGTACTAATATTGAATGATGTTAGTGAAACATACCTGCACAAAGGTGAAGCTGCATTGATTATGTTCATTTCCCGCTGGTTGAGATTTCATTAACATATGAAGAATCTCTTTTTGTGTGAAAAAGTGGGGCGTATTAAAACCTTAATATTTCCATTGCTGAATTGTAGTCATTTCTTTAACCCCTTGCCTGCTTATGACGGAACCACGCCGTCATGAGCCACGGGCGGCGTGTGCTCATGACGGCGTGGTTCCGTCATGCGGCTGCCGCTCCGCCCACGCGGCATTAATTCCCCGCCTGTGCGGGCGAATTAATGAGCGGGCGGGGCCGTGATGGAACCACGCCGTCATGAGCACACGCCCCCCGTGACTCATGACGGCGTGGTTCCATCACGAGCATGGCAGCGCCGCGCTCACCTCCCACCCCCCCGCGCCGCGGCGAAATTCGCGCCGCGGCCAAGGGGTTAAAAGAGCAGACAAGGGTTTGTTTATTTTGCATTCGCTTAAAGTTGTGAAATTGTGCATAGGAGAGAAATTGTAAAGGAGGGTGAACTGCTGTGAGGAGTGAGATCATATGTCAAAATGTGCTGCGCTGTGATTCGTTGGTTGGTGTACTGTCACTATTCTATTTGCTGATGGCAAAACAGAGTGCCACACTGATATAGGTCAATTGTTGTGTAAGTGCTGCATTGTGATTGATTACAGAGTATTAAAGCTTTAACAGGATTGGAGAATAGAAATCGGATGTTTAGGGAATCGAATCAAGACATTGAGAATCTGAATTACACTGTTAGCTATTTGCCGAATGATCCAATATCATGAAAGGTTTTAAAAGTTTTAAGAATTTTGTGAGAGGTGATGCGACAATTCCAGTGCGAAAATTTGAAGAAGCAGTACTTGGCTTGGCAACACAAAATTGGTGCGTGGAAGGGACAAGTTACGCAGCAATTAAAAACGCATTAAACAAACAAATCCAGCAACTATCATGGGAAGCAGATATACTACATCATTTACCAGGGACAGCCAGCCCGAATTAATTACATCATATGAGGAACACAGAATACAGCCGTATCTGAACCAAGCACTGGGAAGGAAGTGCTTAAACGACATTCAATGGGTCAGGCTTGTGCCCCTGCCAGTAGAGGAGCTAAATCCCGGATGGAAATCTCTGGCCCTTACAACCAAATGCAGAATTTGCAAGTACAAAGAGGAGTCCCTGCTGCGCCTGGTGTGTTGTTGCCCAGGTCTGCTACTGCAACGTCGAAAGCTGTTAAAATTGATGTATCTCTCCAAAGGGGTCCGGACAAGCAAAGAAGGAGTATCTGCCTTGTTCTCTTGCACAGCACCAACCGAACTGGCCAAATTTGGGAAATATATGTCAAGAGGTGAGTGCCCGGCTATCTGAGCAAGAAGGGCTAGATGATATGATAGGGGCTAGCAAGAATGACAAGTAAGCACGTAGTGAAGAGGCCTGTTCGGCAGCTACAACATAATCTTTATTATGCTGTAAAAGGCACACCAGCACTTTAAGCCTCAAGGTCGTTAAACAATTCAGCGTTTCGAATGGATGCTACCAGCCTTTATCCTTCTTGCTTCCTGAGTGCATCAAAAGTGGGAACTGACACTAACTTTTAAACCAACGGCTGCTAAGAGATATTTTTACGGGAGTCACACATGCAAATGCCCTTTTGAAAGAACAGGCACTGTTCATAATTTTAAGGTGCAAACTCTAATTAATATTAATGATTGTTTTATTTATTTAGGAAATATTGCAAATGATTTTAACTAATTGTACGATAAAATTTTCATTCATTCATACTCCTATTAATGTTTTTTCAGATACGGTAGCCTAGGGGAACACTACCGCAAAAGGTTCCGTCATTAAGAGAAAGGATTCAGGGTACAATTAAATGATGAGCCTATTCGTTCTTAAGGAATGCGATTACACATTACTGAATTAGTAAAATGCATTTGTAGATGGAGTGATTTTGAGAAATTGGAAAGTAAATGGGCAAAGACTGAAAAGAAAAAGAAGCAATCAGGGGTGGATGAAGCAAACAATAAACAACCAGCAGGTTTCCTGGATGAAGGAGAAGCTTCGGCTTATCCGTTGAGAGAAATGCAGGGAGAAGCATATGCCCATGTATCATGGAGCATCGGAGATCTTGCAGCATTTACGAAAATAATTTTCCGAATTTGAGAGACAGAACCATGCAGTGGTACACACAAAATGACAGATTTGTTAAAATTTCAAAAGTGCTGTGGGTTGACTTGAAGATATTCTGTGACATTGTTGTGCCGATTGATTTGTGGACTGAATGCAAAATTGCAGTACAATGGCCACATGCAGAGCCGACGAGAGATGCTCGCACTAATGCACCATCTCCTGAGGTTATGGAGAAACAAGAAGCAGTGATCACATTTTTGAAAGGCAAAGTTCCTCCAAAGGATATTGATTGGGTACAGATCAAATGAAGAGCAAAAGAGTCAGTGCTGATTACTATGAGTGGTTGCTTCAAGTGTTTCAACAGCACAGTGGAAGGGAGTAGGCCGAATCCAGTGATATGGTATTTTTCGTGTCTCAGTTTGTTATTGGGTTAAGACCAGAGATTAATAAGCACTTACAACAGAGGGGCCGATTCCGATCCTGGTCGGAAACCGTTCCGTCCGACACGTTCCCGGAGCGATTTCCGACCGATTCGTGCCCCTTGGCACCAAGCGAGCGAGTACGATGCAGCCGCATGCTGGCTGACTCGGTTTGGTCGGACTCCCATTGAAGTCAATGGGAGCCGGTCGTACGACGCGTACATGGGCTCCCTTTGACTGAATGGGTACGTTGTGCAAAAAGGGTGCCCCCTGTAGTGGGTACGCGTTGGTGCCATCCGCACCGTATATGCATGTATAGCCTGTGTCCGACTCGTAAGGCTACGGGTGAAGGGGGGTCCGGCACGGACCCCCGAAGTCCGCTTCCCAGAGCGTTTACGTGTCGGAGGCTCCGACTCGATCCGGCTGTCCGGATCGTGCATCGTACTGGCTCTGTCATAAAACGTCTCCATTGCGCGGTACGAATCGAGTGCGAACGAGTCGTACGGAGCGGTTCGGACCCGGAAATGATTCGGTCGGCGATTTCGCATTCATTCGCATCGTACTTGGGCGTCCGGACCTCTGTACGACTCGGTCGGAAACAAAGCCTCCGACTCGGATCCGGTAAAGCCGAATCTTATTCGGAGGCCTTCTGACCGAGATCGGAATCGACACCAGAGTGTGATTTGTTGGCAAATAAAATTGTTGAATGAAATCTTGAGATATGCAAAGTACAGGAAATACTGATGGTATGCAAGGGGTTGGTTTACAAGCTGGAGTACAAGGTACTCAATGAAGTTTTCTTTCACAGGGTAGAGGTAGAGGTGTCGAATGGTGTTGGACCTGGCCCTTTTCTGCAGGGTTGTTCCCAAACTTTTTGCCTTCCTCCTGTATTTCCTATGACCTGTTTTTGTTAGTGTTAGGACTCTGGGCACTTTAGCACTGCTGAGCAGTGGTAAAGTGCATGTACTCTCTCCTGTAAACTTGGTAAGATTAGTCTACACCTGTTTCGCATATTTAGTTTACCTGTACGTTCCTTGTACAGTGGTATACTATATACCCAGGGCCTGTAATTATATGCTACTAGTGGGCCTGCAGCACTGCTTGCGCCAGCCACAGAAGTAGCCTTTCAAACCTGTCTCAGGCCTCTGCCACTGCAGGGCCTGTGTGCGCAGTTTACTGCCACAGTGACTTAGCATTTAAAGTTATTGCCAAGTCTGACACTCCCCTTTTACTATATATAGGTCACCCCTAAGTAGGCCCTAGGTGTCCCTATGGGAGGGTGCTGTGTAGGTAAAAGGTAGGATATGTGCCTTTATTGTGTGGTATGTCCTGGTAGTGACAAACAGCCTATTTGGTTTCTCACTGCTGTGAGGCTGCTCCTCTCACAAGTTTGCATTTGGAATTCCCTGATATGTGTTTGAGTGGTAATTTCTAATCTGGAAGGAGTAGCATTGCCATGTTTGGTATTTTTGGAATAATCGTGATAAATCCTGCTTATTGGTGAAAGCTGATGTTTTATTACCATTTTGGAAATGCTACTTTTAAAAGTGGGCATTTCTGTGTGCTTATGACTCTTTGGGGCATATTCTCAAGGACTTATCGCCGAGTTAGCGGCACTTTATCGCAGCCAAAGTGGCGATAGATTCATTGCCCTATTCACAAGCTGGCGCTAACAGCCGATATCGCCAGTTTTCCTGCGATAGCAGCTGCAAAAAACATTGCCACGGATGACACCGGCAACTAACGCTAATGAGATGCAGAGTAGGCGTTCCTGTGCAAAAAGCAGCGAAAACACCACTTCGCAATATTCTCTACAACCAGCCAGATCGGCGATAAGATCCCAAAACAGGCGATAAGGCGCGTTAGCAGCAGGGATTTAACACCTGCTCCTACTTGGTGTTAAGTCGGACGACAACCTGCACCACAAAAGGGAGCCCAGCCCAGAGCCACACCTGAAGAACAACAGATGCCATGGAGCTACTGATCATGCAGCTCGGAGCCCCAAGAGGGCCACAACACCCACCGCCACCGCCACCACACCCAGGCCCGCCACCCTCCCCCCCGGCCACCCCACTGCTCCCCCCGGACTACCACAGAGGCAGCGCAGACAAAGACAGCGGACCTTCAGAAAACGCACCAGCCTCACAGACTTAACACCAGAGGATGTCATTGCCCACTACAGGCTCAAAAGGACAACCATCCTCCGCATCCTGACCATCATTGCCCACAGGCTGACGGTACCAACACAGCGGACAAACAACATCCCTCCGCAGACAAAGCTGCTGGCTGTGCTGCACCTGTTGGCCTCTGGTACCTTCCAACCAACAACTGCCAGTCAGAGGAGTCTCACAGCCAGCCCTATCCAAGTTCCTCACACCTGTCTTGGATGCCATCATCAGCTTGGTACCCCAGCACCTTCACTTCCCACACACTGCGCAGGAACAGCTGGAGACCAAGCAAGGCTTCTACGCCATAGCTGGCTTCCCACACGTGTTGGGGGCAATCGACTACACACATGTACTCCTCGTGCCCCCTGCGGCCACTGCACACAATTACCGCAACAGGAAGCACACGCATTCCATCAATGTGCAGGCAATAGTGGACCACCTGGGACTCTTCACCAATGTCGTCGCCAACTACCCAGGCAGTGTGCATGATTCCTTCATCTTCCGACAGTCCATCATCAACCAGCGCTTTCAGGATAATGCATTGCTCGTTGGTAAGTACCAAATGAACACGCCACACACCTCAACTCCACAGTCATGCAACTCACGACTCTGGGAATGCACATGTTACAAACTCACATACAACATGCCAAACAACATGCCCACCTACCAGACACGACAGCACAACTTATTGTGGTAACCTGGGCTAGCCATGTACACGCGCCATCAACGGCATGGCACCTCAGCCACACAATATCAGAATGTGGGGAGAGGTGAGAACAAGGCATGTGCGAAGGAGGCAAGTGACCCATGAATGAGAATGTACACAATGCCAAGTGTGGCGTGGATGTGCTGGCCAGACTGCAGTATGCAGACCACAGACATGTCCATGTCAACATATACTGCTGGTGTTTGGAGTGTAGTGGACGCAACCATGTTACCCCAGGCAGTGGGGAAGATTGCGGAAATGTAGCTTGTTACGTCCCCCCCTGTAAGCGTGAGCGGAGTGGGCTGGCCCGGCGTACGCCAGGCCAGCGTAGGGGTGTGAATAAAAAGCCCGTTGCCCTGGGCATGGTTCTCTTCCGGAATGGCCAATGTGTCTGCCAGGGCGGTGCCTCTCAGCCCGCCACGAGGCTGACACCGTGAGCAGCGGTGCCTGCGATCCTGTGCGCCTGCTGCACCCCAGGCTGCTGGTCCCCAGACCCGTCTTGGCCGCCCCTGCGCAACCAGGCCTCACTGCTCACCTGCAGACACTGGCGTGTGTCAAAGAGGGCCCACCACGTACCGGTGCAAGCTCCAAGCCCGAGGCCCGTGACCTTGGCAGCCTCCTCAGACCATCACGGCCTCCGCAACACAGGCCCCCAGCACTCCTTTCTCATTGATGTACTCCACCGCTGCCTCCGGCCTACACTGCGGTCCAGTAGGTCACACATTTGGAACTGAGTCTTGATTTTTCAATGGCCGAGTTCATATCATTGCACGCAAGGAGAGGAGTAAGAGGAAGACGCGGTTCAGTCCGGAGGAAAAAAGGATCATCGTTATGGAGGTGATCGAACACTACCAACAACTGCTCTGGTGCCACTAACTCTGTGCATCGCAAGCCAACGACTGCTGCCTCCGGCCTACACTGCGGTCAAGTAGGTCACACATTTGGAACTGAGTCTTGATTTATTTATGGCAGAGTTTATACCATTGTACAGGCCTCATCGCAGCCTGCATCCCCTTTCAGCTCTGGTGCCACTAACTCTGTGCCCCGAAATTCATGGACACTCTCTGGTTGAACTTTGGTGGCATCTGAGTCTATGGCCTGGGGGTTGTCTTCATCATCATGTAGCTGATACTTACTTGGTGTTAAAAATGAGTCTGTAGCATTCATCTCCTCCATATTGCCTGTTTCTGCCCTCTGCATCATGCCCTGGAAGAACACATTCCACTGTCCCCCGAAACACTCGGCGACATCCACCTTCGACATCGACGAGGACCCGCTCAGCTCTCGTGGCCCTACCTCAGTGCACCGCAAGTCACCGTCCCATGGCGGTGGGCCTGTGCCGGCCGCAGTGCATCCGGGGCCACTAACTCTGTGCAGCTCAAGTCGTGGACCCTTGCTGTTTGAACTTTGAACTTCTTATTGTCTGATCACTGTTGCAGTTGTTGCCAGCACTAACCACTCCCTGAGGGCTGGCTTACACTCACCCCACACCCATCCAGCACAGGCATCACTGGACATGTGAACCTGGCAATAAAAGGGGCCGGGCGCACTTGCCCGTAGCCAGTTCCACAAACTATCTAAGTGTGTCCGTGTGGTCATTGTGTATGTATGAGGGCCCTGGGCCCTACCACATTACATTGTGCTGTGTACAGCGGACGCAACCATGTCACCTCAGGCAGTGTGGAAGACCTGAGACATGTAGCTGTGTCGTACCCCCCTGGAAGCGTAAGCGTAGTGGGCTGACGTACGACAGTCCAGCGTAGGGGTGTGGATGATCAGCCCGGGGCTCTGGGCGTTGCTATGTGTTGGCCTTGCCAAGGAAGTAACTAATGCGTGTGTCTCTGTTGTAGTGTCGGCGCCACCCGTCCCGCAATGGACAATGTTGCGATGTAGCCTGCCCCTGGAATGCGGGCTCGGCCGAAGGGATAAATGAAGGAGCGCAAGCCCGCTCGGGGTCCGGGATCATAAATGCCAACTGTTGTGTGTGTCGCTATTACCGCAGCATAGGCCATAGGACTACCCTCAACCGCATCACGAGTTCAGCCAGCCATGAACTCTACATCTGTGTCCGTCCTATCCTTACCGTAGGCCAACACACATGGCCCCCCACCTTCAGCGCACAACATCACAGTGTCGTTGTCAGGCTTGTGGACATGCGCAGACAGGCATGACAATGGTGTGCCGTAGGAGTGCAAGTGATGCAACCGCGCTGTGCACACTAGTGAATAGGCTCGGGGGGAGGGAGGAGCAGCAGTGAGGCTACGTAATACACATTGATGCCGCTCATTTGCTACAAGCAGTACCTGTCAAACAGGAATCACTAAGTCACACATATCACACACCAATGAACTAGTGAGCCTGCCAACACATCATGCAGAACCAACTTTTGACTCATGTCTCTCTGCACTGTCACAGGTGATCAAGGATATGCACTCTGCCCTTGGATAATGACACCCCTCCGAGCCCCGTACACACAGGCCCAGAGGCAGTACAATGCAGCCCACAAACGCACCAAGGGCATCGTGGAACGCACATTTGGCGTGTTGAAGTCACGTTTCAGGTGCCTGGACATCACAGGTGGAAGGCTCCTGTACAGCCCAGGCATCGTGTGCAAGATGATCGTTGCATGTTGTGTGTTGCACAACATATGTGTACGCGCCAATGCCCCATGGCTACAAGTGCCAGATGCACCGGACGATGATGAGGAAGATGAGGCAGGTGGACCACACCCCACTGCAGCAGCAGCAGGAATAGCCCGTAGGAACACCATCATTGACAATTTCTTCACATGAGCACGTCACATTGTCACAGTCCTTAGCAGTCATGGGACAGTACAAAATGACCACAGGCACACCATGTGCAAATAAATTCATTACAACACACATTCCCTGTGTGCATGTTACTCCTCTGTACAAGCACATCACTCTGACAAGTGTAAGTGCAACATGTAGTGCTAACAATCTCATAAATTGGAAATAGATGGTGGGTGTGTCACCTCTGTACAGAGAGGCTGTTTAGGGTGTCACGTATTCGAAATGCCATTTCTGTGTGTCAAAGATAGTACGGAATCCCACTCATCAGCGTTTCACATGTGTCCCAAATCATTACATGTATGCTGTCATTTGTGACCTACAATTGACAACAGGTCTTCTTTTGGGGTCAAATATGTACCACCACGATGCAGGGATGCACCCTGTGACACAAGTCCCACAACATGAGCTACATGGACGTAAGGGGGAATCACTGCCCCTACATTCGTCCATGCTTTCATACTTGATTAATCATAGACATGACACATCTGTGTGTATTAGAATGTATTATTCACGTTCAGTGGAGTGTTGAAGCTGTCTTAGTACTGGGCCATGCAGACAACACTTTACAATGTTGCCCCGTGGAGGGCCAGCCAGAGTCCTTTAGGGATTGACAAGTTACTCGAAAGGGGAAGAGTCCTGTCCACAGGCTGATTGCTGTGTCATTGTTGAGCATGCAAAATATGGCAGTCCATGTCGAGGTCCAAGGTAAATGTCGCTGAGTGTGTCGGGGGACAGTGGAAGGTGTTATTACAGGGCATGATGCAGAAGGCAGACCCAAGCAGAAACAAGCCATATGGCGGAGATGAATGCTACTGCTTCCTCCTTACCACTAAGGCAGATTCATCCTCATCTTCGTCCTCTGACGTTTCATGTGCCTCACATGTGGGTGGTGGTGTTTGGTTTGCAGCACTGTGTGACACTGACACATCAGGGGCCGGAGATGTGGATGTAGAAGTAGCAGCAGCATTCATCTGCGCAATGTCTTGTGGCATCACTCCCATGATGAGGATCTGCAGGGCATGGAAGATCCCATCTACAGCTTTCTCGTGTGCAGCTGTGGTAGCCATTCTTTGCGCCTGCATCCGCTCCATGTTCTCCATGACCCTCCTTATGTTTCCCAAATCACGGATGACATCGCTGTAGCCACTCTGACTAGACAGTTGTTGTTGTCTCCGAGTCATGACTCCAGCGACGCCAGCCATGGATTGTTGGAGGGCGTGGGGCGGACTGTGGGTGTCCGTTAGGGAGTGTAAGTGGTCCCTGATGGGACTTAGACATGCCATGAGGTCGAACCCCACCCGCACCTGTTCAGCCAGCTCCTTCTGGCAGTCTAACACACGGCGTTGGACCGCCATGTGTTCTTCGGTGAGGTGCTGGGAGACAGACGTGGTGGTGGGTGCTTCCTGCTGTGTGGTCTAGGGGGTGGGATCACCTCGATGGTGCTGGGCTGCCCTGCTACTGGAGGTGCGGTGCGGAGGTTGTCCATGAACTGTTGGAGTTCGTCGTAGTCGATGTCCTGGAGGTCGTCTCCATAATCGCTGACGTGATGTAGGGTCTGCTCTGCAGGAGGTGTTGATTGTCCCTCTGCAATGTAAAGGGGAGATGCAGTTTCACAGTGTGTTCCATGTATGTTGACGCATTGGCGGAGTTTACATACAGACTGCATGACAATGTACAATGTGACTGTTTGTGAGGAGATGCCTATTTGATGCGGGACAGTGGACATTTGTGCTACATCACGGATGTGAGGTTGTACTCGTACATTGTCATCTCACAGTTTCCTGCTATGCCAGATGTGATTGGCCATTTTGTGCACACATGCGGCAACAGTTGTGTCCTGTGTTCTGTTGTGAAAGTGTTGCAGTTTGTACCACATTGTTGTCAATGTTGAGGTGCTCTTATTCTTATGTGTGTGTGCTGCATTGTGGGTGAGTCGCCCCTGCAGCTCAGATTTGGCTGCCCCTTATCCCTTTCAGGCGGTGTGACTTTGACTTCTGTGCTTCTACAGTGGTGAGATGTTGCGGGCTTGGGTGAATTGGGCTCTTGGTCGAGTTGTGACTCTTGGGCATGGTTTGTCCGCAGTTGTGTTGTTGATGTCAGGGGTTGTTTGTGCACGTGGATGTGTCAGAGTGTGACCTGCTCCTTTCCGGATGTGGTCCACACTCAGTCACCTCAGTGTCGTGGCGTGCACCATGTCATGATAATTGGACTGCAGCCATGCTAATGGTCATGCAGTGTCACTTGCATTGTCAGTGTGGCACACGGACCCGCAGCTTTGCTGGGTTCAGCACATGTGTATGGGTTTGTTGTGAGATTAGTGATGTGTGGGGAGGGCCCCCTCCGGGCACATTGTCGACGGGGGCCTACTTGCTGTTTCTATGTGTGCTGCAGTATGCCAAGGAGATCAGGGACATGAGCCAGAGTCATTGTGGGTGTGCAGTGTGCTCTACTTAATTGTGCATGTGTGCGATTGTGCCCATCTCCCCCCGTCCCCCCAGTCGGTACTCACCCTGTTGATGTTGTGTCAGGTCATGTTGAGCAGTGTCCGGATCCACTACTCCTGGCACCGTATCCCGACTGATGACTGTGGCCACCATTTTCTCCATGTCATCCAGCTCCTGGTGTGCCGCTGGACCCCCACCTCCAATCTGCGTTGCTGCTTTCATGTTGGCATCGAGTTTCTTCTTGGTTTTGCCCTTCACATCATTCCAGCACCTCTTGACCTCTTCCATTGTCCTCCTCAACTCTGCAACTGCATTCACATGGTCCAAGATAGTCTGCCATGTTTGCGTCTTTGTTGCCAATGACACGTTGGAGGTGACGAACAGTTGTTGGTAGTGTTCTATCACCTCCATAACGATGATCCTGTTTTCCTGCAGACTGAACCGCGTCTTCCTCTTCTCCTTGGCCTTCCCCGACCCCGAGGTTCCTTGCTGGTCGTCTGTGGGGCTTGTGGGGTTCGCGTTGTCCTCTGCACTCGGTCCGGGTGCATCCATGGTGCTACACAGTTTAACTTTTTTTTGTCTTTTTTTTTTCTGCTTTTATGGTTCATTTTCCCGCATGACGCGTGGGAATTGCAGGCCTGTCGCTGGTTATCGCTGATTTTTGTATCGCGATTTGGGGCATCGCAACTTTTTTCGTGTTTGTGTTTTGCATTTTTTCTGCGTCCCGTTGATTTTAACGCGGTCATTTGGCGCATTATCGTGAGACTATCGCATGGTGCCGCCGGGTTGAGAATACAACGTTAACACGGTGTTATTTTCCCACGGTGGACTGCGATGTGCAAAGTTGCGTTAAGCTAATTTTGCGATAATTATCACACGTTCTTGAGAATATCCCCCTTTGTGCTTGGCAGCCTGACTCCAATCAATGTCTGGTTTAGACTCACAAAGGCCTGTTTTATGCATTCACTCTATACAGTCACAAAGGGAGCTGAGCTGTGTCCTGCGTATTCTGATGAGTCTTCCTGGGCTAGAGTGGTGGGAGGAGTTGTCATCCGCACCTGACTAGTGCTGTGACTGCCTTTCACAATGCTGTCTCTGCCGCCCTGTAGTGTGTCTGGAGCCAGGGCTGGGGACTAAATGGAGTTGTTGTGTACTTCTAAGGATTGTAATAAAGTTATCTCCACAACAAAGTCATGAGTATAAGTACAGGGGATCTGACTCCATGATTTTAGACACTGCATGGACTTGTATCCAGACCCTACTGGCTCTACAAACAGCACATTGCCAGGAGTGACTGTTATGCTGCCCGGAGGACCCGCCATGGGACTTTGCTTTGTTGTGCTGACCTGCTACGAAGGACCCTGAGCTTTTGCCCAGCTTATTTCAAATCTGGCACCACTGTCCAGATCGAGCAGTCCGCTCCGATCTGAGTTTGCCAGAAGCATTTTTGTGGATTGCGGTGTGGGCAACCCCAGCCGGGAGATCGCGCTGTGTGGACGGGGATGTGACGTCCAAAGGCACCATTCCCCTGATTCTGTCCTCGCCGCTTATCAGGAACCCCCCTAGCAAGGCCCTGCCACCAAGAAGGATGCAGTGAGCAGAGCCCGCAAAGAAAGCAAGCCCATCCCGGAGAATCTCTGGCACTGCAGGAGGTTCCTACGCCAAAGTCCCAGCCTGAGGAGCCTCGGCGCGACACCAGAGGCAGACGTGACCTCACCTGGTGGACCAGAAGCGGTCCTGGTGAATTGTTGGCACTTTTGTGTTGACCAGAGCGGTCTAGCATTCCCATTAACCTGAGCAGGCCTGCTGGTTACTTTGTGCTGGGTGGCCCCGCAGTGGTGGCCTGCCCCATTGCCTCATCCCTAGTACCTGTTGGGGGCAAGCCACTATCTTTCAGTAGTGGTGTGGGAACCCAGTGAGGTCTCCCCACCGGCATTGGTATTTTTTCGGTGTGCGATCCCAGGCTGCTGCACTCTATTTCCCTACACACTGGGGGATCCAGCAAGGTCTCCCCTTTGAATTCTACCTTTTGGGGGGCACTTGGTTTTGTGGCCATTGTGGGTCAAGCCCGTGACGGGGCCCCCATCCTAGGAACTGGTCGCATGTAGGGACGATGTCCTGGAAATTGCTGCATTCTCTGTTGTAGGTAGGCAGGTGGCCCTGTCACCTATGTGTTGTGAAAAGTTACCGCACTACCTATAATAAGCTTGCAGATGCACTGTGGCCTAGGAGTTCATAATGACATATGGTGATTTATGTACAATGATGTTTGGTAACTCAAGTGTTTTCTCCGTCTAAGCTAACTGCTGCATTTCATGCCCTGCTATTGTAGTTTATGTCATTTTATGCCTTGCTATGATAGGATAACGAGTATCATTTCAGGACCTGCATAATATGTACAGTGTTAGTGTAGGGTGTTTTCATGACATGTGCAACCTATAAGTATTTACTTTATTGCACTAACTGCAATGTTATGACAATTGCCTAGTTGGCAAAGTGATATATGATTTATGTGATTGTGGTCTATGTGTTATATACAATATATGAGATATTTTTATAGAATCCTATGTGGGTTCTCTTTTGGATTGTACTTATTGTGTCACTGGTGTGTGTGTTGTGCAAACACTTTACACAATGCCTCTGGGATAAGCCTGACTGCTCTGCCGAGCTACCAAGGGGGTGAACAGGCGTTAGCTTGGGTGTGTAAGTCCCTTACCCTGACTAGAGTGGTGGGCTCTGCCTGGCTTAGCTGCATTCCCTAGCCAACCAGAAACCTTATTTCTAACAGAAAGGCTTATTCTTTTTAAGTAAAAACTGTGTGTTTGTTGGACAACATAAACATCAGAAGTGTGCGAGACTAACTCCACGCACAACATCCGTTCATGTTGGCCTTATTCCTGCTAGCTCACAGTGCACCATCTGTACCTCTAACCTGACAAGGTAACAAGTGTATTGTGTAACCTCAGGAATTGACAAACCTGACTCCCCAAGGAAATCATAGTAAAAGATCTAGAAATTTTTCATTTGGTTACTCATGCATTCTTAAAGAGATACACAAGAAATACACAATATGCAGTTTCAATATTTATTGAAGCATTGTTATTCTTGAATAAAACATGTGTGCTGCAATATTCAATAGAAGAAAACAGAATAATGTTATTAGCATAACGAGAATGTTGAAGAAGATAAACAGTTCAAGCATTTTGTTATTACAGAGAAGATATGCTTGCATATAAGTACTATCATGTATTGTACTTCTACCTAGCGCTACTTAACCTAGTCTGTCTAGGGTGCGTGAATCTGCCAATTCCCTGTAGGGTGATCCAACTCCTCGTTGCCTGTGGAAAAGTGTCATCAGGCTGCCCATCTTGATTGAGAGCTGGGCAGCATCCCTCGCATGAGGTAAACAGGAATCAGCTGGTCTGGAATTCCGGCATGGGTCGACCTCTCAGTGCCAGCCAAATGCTCCTCTGTCTAAACAAGAGAGTGATGTTGTTTATATAATAAACATCATCCATGTTACCATGCCGAAGTCCCAGTCAGGCTGCTATTGCTTTTGCTATTATGATAGCTCTGTCGCTGAATGGACAAAACAAATAACAACATATTGTGTAGCGAACTTAGGGGCTTATTTACAAGCCCCTATCGCCACCACAATGTCACTTTTCAGGACGTTGTGGTGACGATAGGAGCTTCACCTTATTTACAAGGCAGCGTTAAGCTACTTAACGTGCCTTAACGCTGCCTTGTAAATAAGGCACCCTTTCATGCTACACTCAGCATGAAAGGGGAGGGCAATGGGTGTTCCGGTGGGCGTTCCAACGCAACACCCATTGATTTTGACACGGTGCCCCATATTTACAAGGGTGGCGTTAATATGGGGCAGCGCCAAAATTAAGACAAGGGAAAACCCTTTTAATTTCTCCTCGTTTTTGTTGTTTCCATGTGTGCTGCGTTGTGCAGCACACATGGAAACAGCAAAACGCCAATGATTGTTTATGTGCAGGAAGGTGTCCCTTCCTCCACATAAACAATCATTTAAAAAAATGACGTTTTGCAACTTCTATGTGTGTTGCATTAAGCAGCACACATAGAAGTTACAAAACGCATTTTAAAGACTGATTATGTGCAGGAGGGACACCTTCCTGCACATAAATAATCATTTCCCTCAATGTAGGAACCCTTGCACTATGGTGCAAAGGTGCCTGCTTTGGCACTAGGCAGATAAATTTAGCACCAGCGCAGGGGAAAACGCGGGGCTGCACCATATTCTGGTAAATATGGTGCAGCTCTGCATTTCTAAAGTGACGGAGCGTGTTGTTAGCCTTCTTGGCCTAACGACACGCCTCGCCACTTTCCTTGTAAATATGCTCCTTAGTGCATGTACTTAGGGCCTGATTCACAGAACTAACTTACGTCAAAAACGTAAAGTTAGTACTTTTTGGTATTCACAGAATGAACTTACTCATTTCGGTATTCACAGAAGTTAGTAGTCCTAACTTTAGGACTCCTAAATGCCTTCTGTGAATACCGAAGAATCTTGAAGTTAGGATTTTTCTCAGTTTAGGAGTAGTAAAGTTAGGACTCCTAACTTCAGGACTCCTAAATGCCTTCTGTGAATACCGAAAGTCTTGAAGTTAGGATTTTTCTCAGTTTAGGAGTCGTAAAGTTAGGACTCCTAACTTTAGGACTCCTAAATGCCTTCTGTGAATACCGAAAGTCTTGAAGTTAGGATTTTTCTCAGTTTAGGAGTAGTAAAGTTAGGACTCCTAACTTCAGGACTCCTAAATGCCTTCTGTGAATACCAAAAGTCTTGAAGTTAGGATTTTTCTCAGTTTAGGAGTCGTAAAGTTAGGACTCCTAACTTTAGGACTCCCTAAATGCCTTCTGTGACTACCGAAAGTCTTGAAGTTAGGATTTTTCTCAGTTTAGGAGTAGTAAAGTTAGGACTCCTAACTTTACTACTCCTAAACTGAGAAAATCTAACTTTAGACTTTCGGTATTCACAGAAGGCATTTAGGAGTCCTAAAGTTAGGACTACTAACTTCTGTGAATACCGAAATGAGTAAGTTCATTCTGTGAATACCAAAATGAGTAAGTGTATTCTGTGAATACCAAAAGTACTAACTTTACGTTTTTGACGTAAGTTAGTTCTGTGAATCAGGCCCAGAATGTTCAAGGCATTTGATAATTTGCCTACAAAGTGGAAATGTAAGCAAAGCTCAGTTCAGAGAATATTATCCTGCACAGGCACACAAGCAAAAGTGTGTTAAATATCACCGTGTTTAAGAAGGAAGACTACTTTACAACGTGAGCATGTAAAATGGTGGTGTTATTACCTGGGCCTATAATGTGACAACATAACAACCACTCCTTGGACGTGAGACTACTAAAAAGCTTCCTAAAACACAATGCTAAGAATAGAAGTAAAAGGCATAAAACCCTAAAATCATAAAAGGCATTTTGCTATTTGAAAAATAAAAGCATTCAGAAAGCCATATTTAAAAAGGTGAATTTAAAAAGCAGGTTATAAAGAGGTGCAATTTAAAACAATTTGGAATGTTAAAAACATAGCTGAATTGAAAGTTCCCGCAACTTGACACTGCCAGCTTATTTAGGTGTTCCGAAGAGTAGATGAAACATTGCTGTTCCCAGCAACTGCAGATGATGTTCCCAGATGCACCCAACGCATCCGAGGCCAGATGTATGACCCTTCCAATTTGCAAGTCGCAAATTGCGCCGTTTTGCGATTTGCAAATTGAAATTTACAACAGTGTCACAGACACTGATTGCGAATCCTAAAGGGGTTGCAAATTACCTGCATCATTAATATTCATGAGGCAGGTGCAATATGCGACCCCATTGGGAATGGCTAGCACTCCCAGGGATGGTGGCTTGCTGGAGTCAGCAGACCATCATGTCTGTGTCTGCTTTGCAAATAAAGCAGTTTTTTTTTAAATGCAGCCCATTTTCCTTAAAGGAAAACGGGATGCATTTAAAAAGAAAAATGAAATGTTACTGTTTCATTTTTTAAGAGTAGGCAGTGGTCCGTGGGACCACTGCCTGCTCTTAAAAATATTTTCAATGCCAGTCACAAAGGGCTTCCAGTTAGCGAGTGGCATACCACCCATTTGAAATGGGTGGTAAACTGTCAGTGTTTTACGGCCGCAAAGCAATCTTACATTGAAGTGTGAGTCGATATTAGGAAGGGACACCCTTGGCACGCCCCTCCCTAATAGCGAGTCGCAAACCCTATTTGTGAGTCGGTAGAAGGTTGCCAACTTGCAAAATAGGGTTTGTAAATAGAGCAGACCTATTTTGCGGTTGCAAACGGGCTGATTTCCCATTTGCGACCGCAAAAAATGGTCATACATCTGGCCCCAAGTCCATAGAGCAAAACTTTTCCACTCCATCCCCCTAAGTATCCGCCAAGGAAGGATCGGTCAGAGCTGAGTCTGCAGAAAACGAGCCAGGATCCAGATCACTAGGAGCCGAAGCATCCCAGGCAGGCTCATAGTAGGCTTTTAGAAGCAACTGAAAGCACAAGGGACAATGGTGCAAGTGGGCCTTTAGGGGACCCACCAGCAGATCAATGTCTGGAGATTGAACTAGTTACATTCCCAGGCATATGTCCAGGGTACACTCGAAAGTGCACAGCAGGCAGTGGAAAATGGGCTGCACGCAGTGTAGCCAGACAGGCCGGAAGGAAGGACAAGAACCAGTGTTCATTTAGTTCCTGAAGAAGTGGTGCCTCAAAGGACTGTATTATTCATTCATGACACAGGAGCACATATGGTAGTGCCATCCCAATTTGGCCTCGTGATGGGACATCTATTGCGAACCAGAAAAATAAGCACAGTCCCAACAACGAGGAACAGGACACGCGGTAAGCCTCCAAAAATGCTTCTAAGCACACAGTTCATGAATGATGAAATAACTCCAAAGACCATCTGGAAGCTACTAACCAATCTAGAAGGTACTAACCAACCCGGACCCAATTGTTTTTTAAAAAGTGTGCTACCCCGCAGTACTACACATGTTAAAAATGCGGAATACAAGCTCCTTGAAATGATGTGGGAAATTAGTGTGGAGTAGCGACTGTACCTCAGAAGAAGACCTTGCAACTTGAAGATCAAACATCTATCTTGCAAATGTTAAGGCCACATCCTTCTGGAACAATAAGGCTTTCAATCTGCTTAAAGCATCAAAGTGCACATTCAATAGCTTAATTGAAGGCCAAAGCGTTTCATCCAGAACTGTGCGGGCAGGTGGAAACAGTACTTGTGGACAACTGTTCACAACCTCAGGAACTGTTACCAGATTGGCAATTCCCAGTTTCATCCCACAACAGCCTCGATCATTCAGCATCAATTAACTCCCATTAGAGAGTATTCTGAAAGCCAGATGGATCACAGTAGCCAAAGAACCCTTCATATAAGACGACAAGTTTGCCTTCGACACATTACATGCGCCATGAAGCGAAACTTCCCTGCAAATTAAGGAATGTCCCCAGATACTCCAAAATCGGTATTTGAAAGGTAAGATCCATAACTCTTATACGAACCCTTCTCCTAGTGCTTCGTATCAGCCCACTTGATGGTGTTGTAAGCAGTATTGGAAGTGAAATGTCAAAATTGGCAAAGACATAAAACTGTGGATTATCCAACCCACGGAATTTATTTCTACCACAGTGAGTGGTAGTTTCTCTTTTGTTGCCATGATGGTCTTTTGTTTAATAAGATTGTATGATAAAACCAAACTAAAGGTATTAAGGTGTTTCCATGGAACGCGACCAGCACAAAGTGTCTGTAGAATCCAACCCAGTAACATGATAACTCTAAGCTGCAACTGTCCATGTTGTAAAGAAGCCATGTCACTCTATATGCTGTCGATTGCAGATGAGACTGTTACCCAGAGAGTAAATCCTGGTGGATAGAGTAGTCATACCATTATCAACTACTGTCAGAGCCCTTTCTAAATTTGCCCTGTCAATTTTGTGTAATCTCTCACAGCTTCCTGTTGTGAAATGTTCCACACTTCATTGTATATTGCATACAGAAAGAATTTTTGACGTGATTTTCGAGGACCTAACAAAAAGTCCTGTAGTTCCAAGTCATAAGAAAGAAGGGACAAGTGTTGTTTAACCTGAGACAATGTGGATAGTTTAAGCCAATCAAGGGACAACTTCCCAATGCTGTAAGTTGTTACCACCCCTGAATGTTGTGTCTGCACATAACGTGGGTCTTGCACATTGATCCTAAACCCTTTGGTGTCATCAAGAAAATGTGCCTGATGTCCGTTACTATCTAACTGCCACACTAACCATCCCTTTTGATTGGTGCTTGAAGAATTGTATGTTCCGTTGTGAAGTATGTTGTCTAATGTTTCCTCCTTGTAACTTGTGAATTGTTGCCGGTTCGCAAATCGTGCAAATGTGGGAATGTTTGGTGAGTTTAAATCTGTTTTCTTGGCCAGGCCAAGACAGGATATATGCTGCACAGTTTTGTTCAGAAAAATCATTTGTTGTGGTATAAGGCATGCTCTAAATAAAGCCTCTTTCCCCTGAACCTGCCAATCTCTTGTTCCCCATATAGAGTTTTAATCAACATTGTCTTTCCAAAAGTCAAATACTTGTACAGACAGCTGGGAAATAAAAGATGCAGAATAAATTAGCTTGGTGTCAGTGAGCATAGTTTTCTTTGCCCATGAGGGTGTGAGTTTATGATAATAAGACTCTGGGTCAGCTGGATTGTGACCAGAAAAATATGCAAACTTCTGTGTAAATGCTTTTGAGCTACTCCATGGCAGTGAGGGGCAGTGTTCCCATTGTATGTAATACATTGCGTCACGTGGAGTACTTGCTTTATGCAGAAAGTGGGGACCATAATGGTGAAAACAGAACATTTCATCATAATTGGAACTGCCTTCATACATTTCTTCATAGTTAAAACCAGTAAAATGCTGGAGATCGTCTAGCATTCAATTCACTGTATGAATATCCCAACCATCAGAGACAGTACTAGGAGTGATAACATCATGCAAAGAAATTTTGAATACATAAGGAATTTGAATTGTTTCAGGCGGTCGAAATATATCATAGAATACCTTATCCCAAACAATTCCATCAGGACCTGGAACAGCAGAAATGTTCACCAGGGAAAGGTCTCTTCGCACTTTGTGTGATGAAGAATGGGGTGCTAAAACCATGTTCTCCAGTTCAACAGCATAGCATTCAGGGAGATAGTGCCCATTTAGAAGCAGAAAAAAGACAGTCACAAAACCAATCCAGATGAACAGGAAAAGTGCTGCAATTTTAATCCAAATGTATATCCATGAAGGGACATGTCTTTTTTAGCCAAATGTAAAATACACACAGTCTACCTCAAGGTGGTAGTGGTGGTGGGTCAGATGAATCTGAAAAGAAGTCATCAAAGTCGATGAAGTAGTCAGAGACTGTTCGATCTATTTTAGGCAGCTCTTGAGGCTGTGTAGAACTGGGAGTTGATTTGATTTATGGCACGCTTCTGTAGATACCATCTTTGTTTGCAGAATTGAAATCTGTGTTTCCGTACATGTTGTTTGTAAGGAGGTTGTTTATGTAACAGGAAGAAATGATACTTCAGAGTTAGCTGTCCCCAGCCGGGGAGAAGAACCTTCATCGCTGATCAAAGCTTCCATCTGGACTTCCTGTAGGGTAGTGAGAGGAGAACCAGCCACATGATGTGGTTTGATGAGATCTGTTGATACAAATCTCTAGTTTTTGCAGCCAGCAAAGGGTGGTAGAAGTAGAGTTCTGGACCTTGAACTGTCAGGACAGGCTCTGTAGGATATCACAAAATCTTTCTTGTCCACTATCTTTTCCCGGACAAGATCCCTGATCTTTGGAATCCGACCAGGAGTTGCTGGTGCATCCTTCACTTCACCAGTGGCAGAATGTTTCTGCTGGACAGCTCTGAGCTTCTCGAAAGTTGTTCATTGATGTCAAATGGTGTTTCTGCCACCACTGTACTGGGACTGTTGGGGTCTGGAACCCACATCTAAACGCCAAACAGGTTCTCATAGGGAGTCCGACCACTCAAGGATTTCCTAGCCAGATTATTTAGGGCTCCCTTATTTTGGGCTCCCTGGACTCCATACAGGTGATGGACCCAACTGGGACCTGAACCTAATACCCTAGCTGTTAAAGACTGCTTTAAGTCCTGGTTGTTCCTCTCCACTAACACGGTTCCCTTAGGATGATAGGGAGAGGAGTGCCGCACAGTCACATTCAATTTTCCCATGGTTTCTGTGTAAGCCCTGGAGGCAAACTCCGGACCCTGGTTCGAATGGAATGTGGCTACTGCGTAAGTCCAGATAAAGACTTGAAGATCTTTTATAACAGTTCAGGCGTCAGCCAATCACTGTGGCCAAACCCATAGCAATCGAAAGCATGAATCCACTGCTACCAAAATGGATTTGTAAGCCCAATCTAATTTAAAGGGCCGCAGTGGTCCAAGTACACACAAGCCAGAGGCTTTTCTGAGATCAGTAGAGCTGTCTGTGGTGAACGTGCTATGGTGGAAACCTTTATCTGCTGGCAGATGTCGCATTTGAGGACAAAATCCTCAGTTTGTTTGTAGAGATCTGGCCACCAATAGCATTGCTGCAATAATGAAACTGTAGCTGCAACCCGAGTGAGCAGATGCTAGGCCCTCATATGCTGCTAGGTTTAGCCTTAAGCTGAGATCTGAGTTTGGTATTGATTGATTCCCCACTCTGGGAATCTGAGCTATTGGAATGTTTTGCACACTTAACTGGTTGGAGTATTTTGCTGGAAAGCCTTTCGGCATGCGGGTGCCATTGTGCACAGTGCTGACAGCTGTCATAATGTCTCCATCTATCCTTATACTTTAACAAGTAATTACAGCAACTGCAGCAGTTTGCACTGTTACTTCTGCTGCTTCATCAGCCATGGAATTTCCTACAATATGTATTCCTACATGCTGATCACTCAGTGTGTGTATTGCATGAGCCTGTGGCAAACACACTTTGAGTTTGGTTACCTGTCCCCAAAGCGGCGTGTGCTTTATAGTGTACACTTTGGAATCTCTGAATCCATTCTTGCTCCAGTAGTATAAGTAAATGTAAGACTGGACAAAATAATACGAATCACACACAATCAGATTGGGGAATCGAGGATTCGTATTCTCAAGTGCCAGAATTAGAGCTTTTAGTTCAGCCAGCTGCGCTATGTGATCACCTAGTGACTGCGGTTAGGTTTTTTGAGGGCGGAATTCTCCATCCATCATTCTACCCTTCACAGCAGCGCGCTGCAGAATATTCGTGCATTGTCCCTATGGCAGGCTGTGCTGTATCGTCAGTATAGATAATGTAATCATACTGATATAGAGGCATTACTTCATTAGGCAGAGGATATTCGTTTTCATATTGCAGGTATGCTTGTGCTTGTAGTGTACAGTCTAATTTGTAATCTACATTAGTTGCTGTAAGAGAGTTGGCCCATTTTATTAATTGTGGATGTAAAGTTTTTGCATTTGGAACGATGGCATTTGTGACAGACTCTAAGGCTGGGACTGTTGTCAGGACAATAATGTGTTTCCCCTGAGCCAAAGATCTTTCTCTCACTACAGCAGTCTGTACCGCCATCAGAACCTTTTCTGCAAAACGCATCTCTGCATTGGTGTATAAATGAGATTTATATGCAATTGGTACAGTGTCTCCTTCATTGAATGTGATATAGGTGTACCCGGTGTACCCTGATGCACCCGCAATTATTTGGATCACCAGGTTTATGGTGTTAGCACGTGTGTGTAAGTGTTTTGAAGGTAGCATGTCAGCTTGTACATAACATGGGATTTGTGTGTGTTCAGTTGTCCAATGTGTACTTGAAAAGTCTGGACGAATCAAGTCGTAGAACGGTTTTACCCGCTCTGTGTTGTCTGTAATGTATGTTCTGCCAAAGTTTAGGAAACCCAAAATTGATTGGAGTTTCTTTAATGTGTTTGGTGGGTATAGAAGCATGCATTTCTTGAGGAAATGTGTTCGCTCGGCTTCTTATTTCACTTGACAACTCGTATCTAAGAGCAGGACACTGAGGTGGGTTAGGTTTGATTTCTTGAAATTCAATTTGTAGCCCATGTGAGCAAATCCCAAAGCTATGCGATCTATTCTAGCCAAGTGAGATGAAAGGTCATAATCCATCAAGTATATGTCATCGACATAGGACAATGCCTGATCGTCAATTTGTTTCAAAAGTCCTGTTATCTGGGCTGAAAACAACCATGGGCTGTTCTATACCCTTGGGGCAATCGACAGAACTGCTGTCGAGAACCTAGAACACTGAATTCAGGCAGTACCTGCTTTCAGGCGCTATATTCTGGTAGAAAACAAATCCATTGGAAATGTCTAAGGTTGTTTTGTATGTTTTCTGCACTGTTATTCATTAGTGCCGCATTGTGCACGTTATGTACAGCAAATGTGCATGTAGCGGTGTTCATGTGTCTATAAATTAACACTAAACAATATGGATGGTTTGGTTTCATTAGTGGAAATAAAGGATTATTCATAGGGGAGGTGACATTTCTATTACACCTTGGTATTCAAGTTGTGTGAGGATCTCTTTACCTTGTTTTTTAGCCTAATTTTTATGGGATATTGTCTTTGAGGTTGATCTCACTGGAATCATGTGATAAGGGGAACTGTCATCCCACTCCACATGGTTGCAGTATAATGCAGGAGCTTGCGCTAAGGCCTACTCCTTGGCATATGAATTTTTTACTGCAGCTAGGACGAGGTTGGAAAAAGCTGGTAAAATTACTGCTTCTTACCTGAGCCAGTTCATTACAAACTCTGGTGGCCAACCCTTTTCAGTCAAGAGAATGTCATAGCCAAATGGCAAGTTCTCCCAAAAGAGAACATTTACGGGATGTTGTAAGTTCCTCTCCATCTGGAGTAGCATCTCATATAGCTAATGTGGGACAATCACTCTCCTATATGGTGTTCAACATGGATATAGTCACTCGTTGCTACTGCCGCCAGATTCCGGTGAACTATTGTGACTTCTGCAGCGCTGTCCAGCATGGTCAGAGCCCACTCCCCTCTCAGAAGCAGTGTCCTCAATATCCGTGGCTTGCTTGATTTTCAGACCAGCCACCTTCTTCTTCTTGAATTGAGGCTTGAACTGTTTGTTGTCCTGTTTTATAAAGTCAGATGAGCATTGTGAGTCCTTCTTTAGCTTCACGTACTCCTCTGATGTGCGCTCCGATCGCCCCCCTCTCTCCGAGTGTTTTTCAGATGAATCCTGAAAGGAACAAGAGGAACATGTATCAGTATCCTGATACCTATCAGATGTTTTATTATTTTCATGGTTATGCAAATTATAGCATTTATCAATAGACTTCTGTTGAGGAGATCCACCCAGTGTTTTAGTCTTTTCTTTATTTTTCTTATTATCCCACTTCTTCTTAATAGAAGAGTCTGATGCCTGCTTAGAGTTATCCTTTTCAGACTTACTCTTAATTTGTGGTTTACTAGGTCTGGCCCCCAAATTATCTCTACCTATTGTTGCATAGGTTTCCTCAATACTTTTTGGTAACTCTCCTGGAGCCACATTTATGAGTCACTAGTGTATAGCCAACGCTGCTGTTTCCCTTTATTGTTAAACTTGCTCATCAGTTTCATCCCCAAATCCAGGGATGGGGCTACCCGTACTCATTTTGGATCTGTTTAAACACTTCTGGCAAAACAGCTAAGGAGGGTATATGTGTGTTCTGAAATATACTGCAGCAAAGACTGTACCCCAAGTGGCACAGTCTTCCTGTGAGAGAGCCATCCCCATTGGCTGTCATATTGTGAGAATCCTCAGGTCCCGTATGGGGAAGCACTGCTTCAAGCTGATTTGGTTTTTGTGCAATCCAGAACAGAATTTCCTCCCGTCTGATGGGAATTTTATCCAAGACTACGTTAATAGGCACTGGACTAATTCCAGGCCTACCCAATTGTGGATGTGCAGCTTGAGCAGCCCTTGCAGGATTTACTGTCATTGTTCTCATGACAAATTGTGTTAAACATATATATGTTTTAACCAGATCTGTATAGAGCATACGTAGGTCTGGAGCTGTCAGATTTTCTATCTCTGGATAGGGTGAGTAACCAGCTAAGACTGGCCATGTTTCTCCCTCGTTGCTAAGGGGACCTAGTCTAACATTTTCGTGTGTGTGTGGTAGGGCGCCTTCAAACCAATTTTGGTGTTCTTGGTATGTTAATGGTATTCCTAGTGCTTCATAATCTGTGTAGTTGTTGGGAATTGAAGCCTCATTGATTGTTTGAAACTGTGTTGTTCGTGCTTCTGCAGCTGGGAACTTAATCCATGAATAGAATACATCTGTCCTGAATGCTTCATGGGCCTCAACCATGAAGGTACTGTGTCCACCCCTAAGGGGGAGTCCACATTGTAACAACATTGGTGTAACCGTATGTCCGCAGGTCGCTGGTATATTAGTTGCTGCGTCTTCGTCAGCCATATGAAACGTGGATTTCAGAGAGGATACTTCTATGGGGTGATCCTTTGAAAGGGTCAAGCTTGAACAACCTGCAACCAATACATAGTTTTTACCTACTCAGCAGAGGGAGATTTTTCCCTAATACCATGACGTCTCTGGTTAAGAGGTGAGTAAGGGTCTTTAAGTATACAAAAGAAAACTACTCAGTTGTACCATTAAATAAGAACCCAAGGTAGAACGTTGACAGCACCATGTCGTACAGCTTATACTGTCTCAGTAAAAACTGTGCTTTTGATGAACAACATAAACATCTGAACTGTGCGAGACTGACTCCATGAACACCATCCAGATATGTTGGCCTTAACCATGCTAACTCACAACACACCATCTGTACCTCTAACCTAACAAGGTAACAAATGGATTGTGCAACCTTAGAACATGACTACCCTGACTCCCCTAGGAAGTTGTGATAACATATCTAGAACCTTTTCGTTTGGTTACTCATGCATTCCAAAAGAAACACACAGGAAATACACAAAATGCAGTTTCAATATTTATTGAAGCATTGTGATTCTTGAGTAAAATATGTGTGCTGCAATAATCAATATAAGGAAACAGAATCATTTTATTAGCATACGAGAATAATGAAGAAGATAAACAGTTCAACACTTTTGTTGTTACAGAGAAGAAATGCTTGCATATAAGTACTGTAATATATTGTACTCCTACTTAGGGGTCGATTCCGATCTCGTTCGGTATGCCCTGAAAGAGCCGCTCGGAGGCTTATCGTCCGAACGACACGTTCCGGCAGCCGGTCCATCCGGGCGAAGAAGTACGATGCGCAAATGTGTACAAAACCCGAACGAGCCGTACGCTCCTATTCCAGCTACAGTTCCCGTACGAGCCGGATCCGTAAACGCTGAAACGAGTCGCATGGAGGCAAAACAACAGTAGTTTCCGGGAGGGCAAGTACGATGCGTACTTCCTACGCGCCGAATAAGTCACCACCTCCAGCACGTCTCGGCATCCGGAAGAACAGTATTTCAGGTCCAATTCGCACCACAACACGATCCACGGCTACGAAACGGACCAACTCACAACGCCGACGAGACGAACCAATGATCCACGCCTACGAGATGAACCAACCATGAATCCGATCGCGCAGGTCATCCCTGTACTGTACATCTATGACCGGATCAACAACAGGAACCGACGCGTACGTCGCAGACGGTAAGTCAGACACCCACCACACAAACAAACATCACGAACCAGCGAAATGCAACACACACATAGGGGGTGGATATCCCTCTCCACCAGCATTGCCCAACCCATAGGGGTTGGATGTCTATCACTACCAGCAGTCCCCACCCATAGGGGGTGGATACCTATAACTACCAGCAGTCCCTACTCATAGGGGGTGGATACCTACCACTACCAGCAGTCCCTACTCATAGGGGGTGGATACCTACCACTACCAGCAGTCCCTACTCATAGGGGGGATGCCCATCACTACCAGTCCACCCTACTCATAGGGGGGATGCCCATCACTACCAGTACTCCCTACTCATAGGGGGTGTATACCTACCACTACCAGCAGTCCCTACTCATAGGGGGTGGATACCTACCACTACCAGCAGTCCCTACTCATAGGGGTGGATACCTACCACTATCAGCAGTCCCTACTCATAGGGGGGATGCCCATCACTACCAGTACACCCTACTCATAGGGGGGGTGCCCATCAGTACCAGTACTCCCTACTCATAGGGGGTGGATACCTACCACTACCAGCAGTCCCTACTCATAGGGGGTGGATACCTACCACTACCAGCAGTCCCTACTCATAGAGGGTGGATACCTACCACTACCAGCAGTCCCTACTCATAGGGGGTGGATACCTACCACTACCAGCAGTCCCAACTCATAGGGAGGGGGATGCCCATCACTACCAGTACACCCTACTCATAGGGGGTGGATACCTACCACTACCAGCAGTCCCTACTCATAGGGGGTGGATACCTACCACTACCAGCAGTAGGGTGGATACCTACCACTACCAGCAGTCCCTACTCATAGGGGGTGGATACCTACCACTACCAGCAGTCCCTACTCATAGGGGGTGGATTCCTACCACTACCAGCAGTCCCTACTCATAGGGGGTGGATACCTACCACTACCAGCAGTCCCTACTCATAGGGGGGATGCCCATCACTACCAGTACTCCCTACTCATAGGGGGTGGATACCTACCACTACCAGCAGTCCCGACTCATAGGGGGGGATGCCCATCACTACCAGTACTCCCTACTCATGGGGGGGATGCCCATTACTACCAGTACTCCTCACTCATAGGTGCTGCAAGACAAACACACCACCCCCACCATCATGTCAAGATTGTATATTGTGTGTCAACTGCCTGCAACTGTGACACTGAAAGGGAACACATAATGTCCTCCCATCACCGTTGTGACCAAAAGGTGAATGTGAGGGTAAAACACACAGTTGTCACCATAACAGTGTTGTAATGGGGTCTAAACTCCCCCTCACTACAGTGAACAAAATGTGAGTGTTAGGATCAGAAATCAAGCATATCATGAACCTTGTGTCAATGGGGTCTAACCCCCCACTCACCACAGTGAACCAAAGGTGATTAAGGGGTTAAAAACGCAAGCTTCAAATGAAAAAGGTGCTAATGGGGTCTAACCCCCCCCCTCACTACAGTGACCAAATTGTGAATTTGGGGCTCAAAAATCAAGCATATCAGGAACATATTGGTAATGGGGTCTAAACCCCCACTCACCACAGTGACCAATAGGCCATCAAGGGGTTAAAAACACAAGCATCATATGAAAAAGGTGGTAATGGGGTCTAACCCCCCGCCCCTCTCTACACTGACCAAATTGTGAATTTGGGGCTCTAAAATCAGCATATCAGGAACATATCGGTAATGGGGTCTAAACCCCACTCACCACAGTGCACAAAAGGTGAGTATGGTGTTCAAAATTCCAGCATATCAGGAACATTGTGGTAATGGGGTCTAAACACCCCCTCACTACAGTGACCAAAAGGTGAGTATGGTGTTAAAAACTCCTGCATATCAGGAACATTGTGGCAATGGGGTCTAACCACCCCCTCACTACAGTGACCAAAAGGTGATTATGGTGTTCAATAATCAAGCACATCAGGAACATTATGGTAATGGGGTCTAAACACACCATCACTACAGTGTCCAAAAGGTGAGTGTGGTCATAAATTTAGCTGCCACTTCAATACACCAGGTATCATACCTGGCCCGTACATAACAAGCAATGTAGTGGCAAAGTAGTGGTTGTGTGCCAAACACACATAGATCTGTTGACGGAACGATTGTTGTGTCTTACAAATATACACTCAGCCATGTGCAGACAACCATTGCCCATGGGGGCTGACAATGCTCCTGTGGGCAATCAGATTATGTAAGAAGTGAGCATCAGACTGCATACACATATATCTGCAGGGACAGACACACAAACTAAGGTATCCTGTGGAGACTGTAGATGTGAGGTGACACAGTCACCTACCATGGCACCAATGGGACATACCAACCATGATGAATGTGCTGACTGATGATGTAGGAGACACAGGGATAGCAGTGGAGAACCTCTAAACAAGATCCAGCCAATGGCACACAAAAGCCATACCAATGCATTGGTGCAGATGCACAAACACAAACAGGCTGACTCACACTGCATCTCAAACACAACATGTATGTGTGTGTGTCAGTGTACCCAGGCTGGTATGCAACACATGATGGTGTGCTGCGCTCAAATCACACATATGTTTACACAGTGCCATACTAAAGTAAATCATGAATTGGCTACCCCTCTGTGGGCAAGAAGGCATGGTTAGATGAGTGGGATCCCAACAGACTCAGGTGACACAAGCTGGGTGGAACAGCAACCAACACAGCAAGAGACAGACCCACTCCATCTGTACCCTCAAGGACCCTACATTGAGGTAACAGTAGCCTGCATGATAACCCCTCTGTGAAGACAAATTGGGATGTTGCCCCTACTGTGGACCCCAGTCACCTGTGCACACTGGGTCATGTGTCTTGACACACCAACTACATTCACACTTACACAAACACAAATCACTGGCCATGGCCTGTAATCCAAGGGCAAAATGTAGGTAGGGGCATAGCCATGCCACAACTCACATAAGGACACTCCCAACACCACACACCGTGAACGGCACCAATGTGCATCTGCAAATCCCACATGGACTGGGGACATTGCACATGCACCATGACAATACCAGGGGTGGTAGGGGGGATCCAAGGTGCACAAACTCATCACACATGTCCAGTTAAAAACCCTTGTGAATGTCTGCCACACTGCGCAGTATGCGGTACATGTGCCTGACGTGAAATGTATCTGAATAATTGGGATCCCTGCCACAGTCCCAGAACAATGAGGAACACAAGGCGACCCACAAAGAACACATGTTGAAACATTCAAACCGTGCAGCTTTGAATCTGAGCAGTGGGAGCAGTCACACACACATACAAGTGACCCAGTCACAGAAAGATACCACATAGGGAAATCAACTTGATGTTGGAAACACTAAACTGCCTTGGCAAATCCTAAATATGTCACACTTGCATTTGGCCACCTCCCAGGCCCTAACAACAAACACACTGCGGGATGACACGCTAATGGCCAGTAGTTTCCCATGCACCTACATCCCAGAAAACACAGGGCAAAAATCTTGGATGAACACAGGACAACTCATCAAGCATCACAGAAAGGGACATCTGTAGGGAATACAGGCTGTGTAGAAAAATGGAAGGGAGCACACGGAGACATGCTCACAGAACATACCCCATGGGCTCAGGCGATTTCACGGAATGACACACTGCCATGAGGTGACTCAACTCCTGTGGAAGGTCAGGTGTGCAAAAAGTAGTCTGTGCAGGGCCCTGTCATGTCTGCATAAATTGTGGTTAGTGAGCCAACAATTACAGCACACTGAAAGCTCTGGTCACATCAGACTGTGTACAGGAGGGTATTTAAGTCATCTGCACATACTCAATTAACATGTATGGCAAGTTGCACTGACGCCACAGATGACTTGGTCACCATTTTTGCTAAAACCTGCATGTCCAGTGTAGAAGTGCCCACTGTTCTTAGAAATGACTTTGTGCACAAGTGTAAGCACAACATAAGTGCAACAGTGCAAGCCACAGATGTGACACAGCAAAGGAATTGTGAGGCTCCCTGTGCCAAATTTTATGGATCATGACACACTCTAATTGCAGCAAAGGATGACATGGATACATACCGTAATAGGACTCAGATACCAGGGACCACATGGAGTCCATCACATTCGAAAAACAATCAATAGCTACATTACAAGTATTACAACTGCAACTTAGGATACACATTAACAACATCATGTACATCATATGCAAAACAACATTTCAAAAATGTTTTGCTTTATTCAGCTTTAAATTAGTGATGTGGTGAAACCAAGGAGAACATAAAGGCCCATGGCCAGTCCATTAATTATGTCCATTAGGTGTGCGACAGAAATGACTGCCCCACATTGCTTGCCTGCACTGCTACAGCCAGGGGACATCTCCCCTTGGAGGGGCATACATAGGGTCAGGCCAGGCACTGCAGGGACAGGATCAGGGGATAGCAGTATGGGGCAGGTGAGGGGTGGTGGGTGCAGGAGTGTCAGTGGCAACTGCAGTGGAGGTGTCTGACACAGTGGGCACTGTCACCACAGCAGTGCCCAAGTCAGACGGGGTGGAGGGGTCTCCACTGCAGTGCCAATGTCAAAGGGAGTGTCTTAGGGCAAAGGTGAAGTGGGCAGGACAGATGGGGGGACACGGACTCCACAGCAGTCGCAGGAACAGGCTGCGGGTGTGAAGTGGGGGGTGAAGTGCATGTGGTAGGGGGAGGGCCTAATCATTTTGGGGATGGTGTATCTGTGTGTGGGGGAACCTGGGGCAGGGTGGGGGGGGAACCGTAGGAGTGGTGGGCTTGGGGCTGGAGACTGTGTGGTGGTGGTGCGTGAATGGGGAGGGGTCTTGCTCCTCCTGTTCCTGGGGGATTTGCGGATGGGGGCCTCAGTGTCCCTGCACCAGGGGGAGGGTGTCTGTGTGGCAGGGGAACTCCCCTCTGTGCGTGGTGACCGGCTCTTCCCCTTGTGAGTGGGATCAGATGGAGCGCTGGGGAAGAGGCCAAGGTCACAGAGGAAGAGTTGCTGGGAAGTGGGTGGTGCAGGTGAGGCAAGGGAAGGGGTTTTTGAGGGAGAGGCATCTGAGGACTGCGGAGTGGTTGTGGATGCCTGCCTGTGTGTCTGTGCCCTATCCCCTGTGTGTGTGCTGTCAGTCGACGGAGTGTGCGTGCTTGCGCGTCTAGACCTTGTCTTGCGTTGCTGTGTGCTGCTTGGGTCTGATGATGTGCGTGCCTGTGCCTGTGTGAGTGTGCGTTGGGTAGGTAGGGTAGTGGGGATTGTGGATGGGGCAGAGGTAGGAGGGGTGAGGGACTGTTGGAGGAGGGACACTGCTGCCATCAGCGAGGAGGCCATGGACTGATTGGTCCACTGTCGGACAGACATGTTTGCTGAGATGCCCTCCATGAAGGACACCAATTGTGTCAACAGACCGGTGTGAGCATGGAGGACACTCAGCATTGATGTCTGCCCTACATGGATCTGCTTAAGCAGGTCCACAGACTCCACACTCAGTGCAGCAGGGGAGACGGAGGCAGGGGGTGCGGTGCCTGGACTGAAGGAGACATGCTCCCGAACACGGGAGCCTCCACGGACATCAGGGATGGGAGCAGCTGGGAGGGTGGAGATGGTGGTGGTGGCGTGGACAGACGTGCTAGCTGTTGTCTTGGGTCTGCTGACACCAGTCTCCACAAGGGAGTCATCACTGGAACTGGATGCGTCCTCAGCTGAGGTGGTTATAGCTGAGTGTTCCTCAGTGTGGCTCCCCTCACCCTCCGTGCCACTGGGTCCCTCCAGCTCCTCCGCGGAAGACCCAGTCTGGCTCTGCCGCTCCTCTTGGTCCATGGAGCTGTCTCCTCCTGTAGGTTTCGAAGCTGCTGCAAACAATGAAGAAAAACAGATTCACATTCGTCACCTGTATTGAGCTGACACATGACTGTAATTGCAGCACATCACAGAGCAGGTCCTGGCATCATCTGATAAGCATAGCAAAAATGACTGACACATATGTGAACCAGCCACTTGTCATCCTGCCAGTCAACCATGCCCCAAGTACACATCCTGGGGATGGACACATCCGTCTGGTGCATGTATGATGTCACTAAGTATATGTGCAAACATGCCCCACAAAGGGCCAGGTGTCAGATCTGCAAGGATTGTGAGTGTAATGTGTCACTACACACATAACACATCTCTCTCCAGTGACTCTGTACATGTGTCCGGAAATGGGATGGCCAAAGTCACTGTTAACATGATGGATATGATTCCATTCCCAGACACCATGATGGCCTCATGTCATGATAGTCAATGCTACAACGGAGTGCATGCAGGACAACTGACAATACTGCAGTATCCTGATTTGCATGTGGCACACCATGCCACAGGCCTGTCTGGCCAATGAGTCCGTACTGTCTCCTGTCACCGGGGCAGTGCATACAGAAACCATCAGTGTGCAGTGTGTCACACCAATGTATTAGCGGGCAATGCAAACTCTGTAGCTCTCAAGTACACATGTACAGCCCCTGCTACCCACATCACCAAGAATCAGATGATCACACAGTATCCAAATTAGACATTTGAGTTTGTGCTAACACAAATCAGTAAACATGGACACATCACAGCCTGTCGGGAACAAAGTGAAGCAGCCTGCACTTTAATTTTGAATCCACCATTAGGCACACTCAAGTAATTACACACCTATGTTTTGCCCCATGCGCTGATACAACAGCCACACATCATAAGGCAAGCCATTACGAACATTGTAACACTCTTGAAGTCAAAGAAGCTATGCCAGTCCACAATGTCACCAAGGCAGACACCCCATTGCACATGTCAGAATGCTCACATTGTTGGCTGACAGCCAGGATTGGGAGGTTCGAGTGTCTCATCTGTGCGGAGTTGGCATACCTGTCCTGGTCCATGTGCAACAGGTGATGACCAGAAACAGTAGGCAGGTGGCTATGCATGTGTCACAACCGTGACATTCATTCTCCAGAGGCACCAACATTTGTATCACATGATGCATGTGTGTCTGCTAAATACCTCCGACACTTATGGTGCCCCATCTGCAATTACAACACCTTTGTATTGCACACACAGAGTACATGTCAGACATCTGTCTATGTGCAGACACATGTCAAGCAATTGCCACACTCATGAAGCACAGAACGAGGTACCTGTAGCAGATGCCGGCCCCAACATTATCCTTGGACAACAGCAAGGACACACAGCACTAGTGACACTACTCAGAGACCAAAAGGCCCACACCTGGTCAGCAGATGAGAATGGGGAGTCACCAAATGTGTCCACATTAGTGTTGTCTCAGTAGACACACGAACTGTGGGAGTGTTAGGAGGCTGAGGGAGTGCAAATAGCATGTTAGCCATAGTTCACCAAAGAGGGATGAACTTACCCCCTCCTTGCTGCTGTCTGGCCTTCAACTGCCCATCCAGGTCAGGGAAGACCACCGTCAAAATCCTCAGCATGTAGGGGGTCAGTGTCCGTCCTCCGCCCCATCGGTGTGGAGGCGACAGCTTCAGCTGGACCCTGGCGATCCTCCTGGTCCAGCCACGAAGGACCTCCCACCTCTTCTGACAGTTGCGGATGCGGCGCTTGTAGACCCCCACTGATCGAACTGCCCGTACGATGGTCTTCCAGATTTCCTGTTTGTGATGGGCATCAACCTGTAAGGGTGACAAAGTAAGACACCATTACTACACATGCAACATGTTTGTACATCACACATTTGACCATACATGTTGTTATCACAAGGGAATATGATGTATACAGGTAGAGCAACTATGGTCATGGGCATTTGTCCTGTGTGCAAGCCTGCATCAACAAACTGAAAACTGAGCATGAACAGTCAGACAAGGAATAAAATGTACACATTGACATCACTGCACCTGTACAGTAATTGTATCCACACATTTTGAGATTTACAAATACTCAGTGAGCATGCTTGGCATTGCTGAACACAATGCTAGTAGTGCTAGTCAGACTCCATGCACAATTAGGAAGACAGTGGACTGCGCACTCACCTGCTCCCCTGGTTTCCCATACAGCTTGCTGTACTGTGGAAGGAGGCTGTCCAGCAGGGCCTGGTTCTCCTCCTCGGTGAAGGCTGGGGCTCTCTCCACAGTATGTGCCATTCTTGAAGCCAGAGGATGCAGAGACAGCAACAGCGGTAGCGGAGATGTAATGCTGTAGCAGTTGGTGCAGGCAAGTGAAGTCTCTGGGGAACAGACAGTCTTATATCTGTGCTGCAGAGCTGAATCTGTCCCAGGTGACCTAAGTGATAGGTCCGACACGTTTGCATGTTATGAAAATGACCAATCAATTGCATTGTACACTTCGTACACGCCTCCTGCATCGTTCAAAAATTCAACTACATCACCCCATTGCTGTAGATACATTGTTGTAGGGAGCCAACTGAATTTTTTTTAACACGATTCGTACAACGATCAAATCCGCGTCAGTCTCCATTACATCCAATAGCCAATGCGTGCGCACGGCTTGGTCCGTAAGTGTACGACGCGTCTTTTAAAATTTCACCCACGTCTGTCTCCATGATAGTCAATAGCCTATGCGTGCGCACGTCTCGCTCCGTCAGTGTACGGCGCGTCTTCTGAAAACTCACACGCATCGGTCACCTTTGCAGTAAATCTCCAAAGCGTGCGCACGGATTGGTCCCTAGGTGGAAGACGCATCTTTAGAACACACACACGCATCGGACACCATTGCAGTCAATAGCATAGGCGTGCGCACGGATCGGTCCCTAGGTGGACGACGCGTCTTTAGAAAACTCACACGCATCGGACACCATTGCAGTCAATAGCATAGGCGTGCGCACGGATCGGTCCCTAGGTGGAAGACGCGTCTTTAGAACACACACACGCATCGGACACCATTGCAGTCAATAGCATAGGCGTGCGCACGGATCGGTCCCTAGGTGGACGACGCGTCTTTAGAAAACTCACACGCATCGGTCACCATTGCAGGCAATTGCTAAGTGAAGCTACACACACAATACCTTACCATGGACTCAGTTGCTCTACAACATATAAACAGCCTGTCACACAGTGTATGATGTGACATCTCAGGATGTATTACCTGTGTGAGTATGTGGGTCCACATAGGATATTGTATGTTGCACTTAGTGGCACACACTCCCAGGCTTTGCAAGGTGTGATGGGGACAGACACCATTGTGTGTAATGCACATCACCACTGTCATTTACAATTGTGCAGATCACACCCCGAGGCATGTACACAGTTCTAAGTGCCCATTGTGTGCTGACATGTTACATACACCCTGACTCATAGGTGAAAAGGACTGTGTGTCACTGGGTGTCCCACAGCTAACATTGTGGTGTTGTGCAGAGTATGTGCGTATTGTGCTACACACGTCTCTGATTATTTGTGGTAGTTGGCAATCGTCATCACCATCCATGTGATTTTGACATGTGAGTCGCTGTTGTGTCTGTTTGTCACAGGCATCCATTTTTTGCATGTGCAACAATCTGGTAGCACTTCATGTGTGTATTGTGGGTGTGTTGTTACATGTACATCAGATGCTACATGATGTCAGTGCCCTTGTGCCAATACAAGATAGTTGTGTGTGTGACAGACAAACACCTGTCATGTGGGGAACACATCTGTCCTTCCTAGTCACTGAGGTGTGTTTTGGGTACGTGACATGTGTGATGATGTACTGGGAGAGACCACATTGATTGTTCACAGCACAGCTTAGCACTTGTTGTGTAAACATGTAGAGCTGAGATGTTATGAGAGGGGCACATAGCTGACATTGTTGTCCATGCCCAACAGCACACACAACACGTTATTGTGTCTTGTTCTGAAGTTGCATGTGATATTGTGCATGGTCATTGCCACATATGTAGGGTCACTGACAAACTTTCTTTGCTCACCTATGTACTGCAGGAGACCAGCTGTCCATAGACCGTTCCCAGACCTTGCAACCATGTCTGAACGTGACTGCATCCGGCGGTACCGCCTCACCAGGCCACTAATTGAGGATTTGCCGGAGCAGTTGGCACCACATTTGCAACCTGGCCGGACATATCCATCAGCGCTGACCCCCAAGGTGATGGCAGCCCTACACTTCTTTGCCACCGGTACCTTCCAGTACACTGTGGCTAGTGCAGGTGGGATGTCACAGACCATGTTCAGTCGTGTGCTTCGCGATGTATTGGAGGCAATGTTGTTATTCCTGAACTGGTACATCCAATTCCCAACCCCAGGACAATTCACTGCGATTAAGAGTGACTTTTATGCCTTGGGAAGAATGCCACATGTCATAGGCTCCATAGATGGCACACATGTTGCTTTGGTACCACCACAGGCACACGAGCAGACATACCGGAACAGAAAACATTTTCACTCTATTAATGCCTTGGTGGTATGTCTGCCGGACATGACCATCTCACATGTGTGTGCATGTTTCCCTGGTTCTGCACATGACGCTTACATCATGCGGTTGAGTCGGATACCAAACATGATGTCACAGCTGCATAACCAGCGTGCCTGGCTTGTTGGTGTGTAATATCTGTTTCCCTTGTATGTTTTGGCAACTTTTGAGATTCACCCACTTCTCCAACCCATTGAATGTTTGTTTGTTTGTATGGAGGTGACTCTGGATACCCAAACATGCCGTGGTTGCTGACCCCCCCTCAGGAACCCTGTTACACCTGCGTAGATCCGTTATAATGAGTCACATGGGCGGACCAGGAGAGTGATAGAGCGGACATTTGGCCTACTGAAAACCAGATTCCGCTGTCTGGACAAGACAGGAGGTGCCCTCCAATATGGCCCAGACAAGGTGTGCAAAATCGTTATTGGGTGCTGCATGCTACACAACCTGGCAGTGAGGAAGGAGTTGCCTCTCATCCTGGATGATGATGACCAACAGCCGCCTGCCGTGGATGATCCTGCTCTGGGACATGTGGCCAGTGATGATGAGGGTGAGGGGGATGTACGAACACAGCTCATCAACAACTTCTTCACATGATCCCTGGGCAGGTAATACATGCTTCAGTGTGGGTGGCACAGGATCCCTGAGCAGGTCATACATTCTCTAGTGTGGGTGGCACAGGATCCCTGGGCAGGTCATGCATTCTCTAGTGTGGGTGGCACAGGATCCCTGGGCAGGTCATGCATGCTCTAGTGTGGGTGGCACAGGATCCCTGGGCAGGTCATGCATGCTCTAGTGTGGGTGGCCTTTTGCCGCTACTGCCCCTGCGCCCCCTCCCCCCCGGAATTCCCCTCCGGAATTCCCCCACTCCCGCCTCCCAGCCTCTCCTCCCTCCCACCTCCCCTACTTAATGGCGGTCGCTGCGCAACCGGATGCGCGAAGCGGTCGCTCCGCCGGCGCGCCGAAGGCGCACCAGAGGCAAGCCCGTCTGCACCCGTCCGCGACCCGACCGCGGCCAGCGCCAGGAACTCTGGACCTCCCACTACCCATCGCTATGACACCACCACCCTCCTCGCACTCAACCCTGGAAGACTTAGAGAATGCCAACAGGCCTCGCCGAACACGACCCACGGCCAGTTCTCCTGCCTCCACTGCCGCCAGACCCTCACCACCACCCTGGCCTCCAACACCGCCGACGCCAGCACCGGGGACATCCTAAAATGCATCCTCCTCAACGTACGCTCAGTACACAAACATGCCATGGAAATCTGGAACCTACTGAACTCTCTCTCACCCGACATCGCCTTCTTCACAGAGACCTGGACCAACGCATCCTCCGCCTCCCGACATCAGCACCGCCATCCCAGACGGATACAAGATCCAGAGGAAAGACCGCGCCCACCACCCAGGAGGGGGCCTCGCCATCGCCCACAAGAGCACCCTCCGCCTCACCACCTCCAGCGAAACCATCCCCTAAGACGAACACCTGCACTTCCAGATCCAGACCACCCCCAAAGCCACACTCCGAAGAACCCTCATCTACAGACCCCCCGGCCCCCAAACACCCTTTGCCACCACCATCACCAACTTCATCGCACCCCACGCCATTGCCTCAGCAAACTACATACTCATTGGAGACCTGAACTTCCACCTCGACAACCCCAGCGATCCCAACTCCACTATCGTTCGTGACAACCTCACCAGCATCGGACTTAAACAACTCGTCAACACACCGACCCACAGAGCAGGACACACCCTCGACCCCATCTTCGCGGCAGGAAACACCGTCCAATTCAGCCACACAACGCAGCCGCCATGGACCGACCACCACTGCGTACACTTCGCCATCAACAAACCCAAGGCACCCAAACCAGCCCCACGCCCACCTTGAAGGAACTGGAGCAAGGTTTCCGACGAGCAACTTAACTCCACCCTCACCCGAGACAATCACACCTGGGCACCCAACGCAAATGACGCAAACAACGCAGCCAGAGAACTCCACACCTGGATCTTCAACTGCGCAGACGAGCTCGCCCCGCTACGCAACCCCGACAGACAACGCCCCAGGAAAGCCGCCTGGTTCACCACCGCTCTCCAAGAAGCCAGACGCACCTGCAGACGCATGGAGAAGAACTGGAGAAACACCAAGGCAACCGAAAACCACACCACCTACAAGGACTACCATAACCAGATCAGAGCAACCAAGAGGAACTTCATCCACAACAAAATCCTGGCCAACTCCACCAACTCCAAGGAACTTTTCAGTGTCATTCAGGAATTCACCAACCCACGCAGCGAAGCCACAGACATCACACCATCCCAAGACCTCTGCGACAAGCTTGGAACCTATTTCCACCTCAAGATCAAAAACCTCTATGACAACTTCATCGACCATCCACCAGGTGCCACAGACGGCCCCCCGCCCCCCAGAAACATCAGCCAGCTCACCATCTCCAACTGGACACCGATCACGGCCGAAGACACCGCCTCGACCATGAAAAGCATCCACTCGGGGGCCCCCACCGACCCCTGCCCCCTCACATCTACCACAGAGCTGCGGCCGCCATCGTACCCAAACTACAACGCACCATCAACACCACCTTCAAAACAGGCATCTTCCCAGACGACTGGAAGCGCGCAGAAGTCAGACCCCTGCTCAAGAAGCCCACAGCTGACCCCACCAACCTCAAGAACTATCGGCCCATCTCGCTCTTCCCCTTCGCAGCCAAAGTTGTAGAGAAAACAGTCAACAGGAAACTGTCACGATTCATTGAAGAGAACGCCGTCCTCGACCCGCCCCAATCCGGATTCCGAAGCAACCACAGCACAGAGACCGCCCTACTCGCCGCCACAGACGACATCCGCACCCTCCTGGACCAAGGCCACTCCGCAGCCCTCATCCTACTCGACCTATCAGCAGCCCTCGACACCGTCTCCCACCGCACACTAGTCGCCAGACTACACGACGCAGGCATACAAGGAACAGCCCTGGACTGGATCCGATCATTACTCACCGGAAGAAGCCAAAGGATCAAACTCCCACCCTTCCTCTCCGACCCCACGAAAATCACCTGCGGAGTCCCACAGGGTTCATCACTGAGCCCCACCCTCTTCAACATCTACATGGCCCCCCTCGTAGCCATCGTCCGACAACACGGCCTCAATATCATATCCTACGCCGACGACACCCAGCTCATCCTCTCCCTCACCAAAGACCCCACCACTGCCAAACTCAGCTTCCAGAAAGGAATGCAAGACGTCGCAGTCTGGATGACCAACAGCTGCCTGAAGCTCAATGCCGAGAAGACAGAAGTCCTTGTCCTCGGTACCACCCCTTCTGCATGGGACAGCACCTGGTGGCCGACCGCCCTTGGAAGCCCACCTACCCCCTCACACCACGCCAAGAACCTCGGCATCGTACTCGACTCATCACTCACCATGAACCGACAGGTCAACGCTGTCACCTACAGCTGCTTCAACAACCTCCGCATCCTCCGCAAGACCTTCAAGTGGATCCACCCTGAGTCAAGGAAGACAGTCACCCACGCACTCATCACCAGCAGACTGGACTATGGAAACGCACTCTACGCCGGCATCAACAAGTCCCTACTCCGCAAACTTCAAACAATACAGAACACCGCCGCCAGACTCGTCCTCGGCATCCCCCAACACAAACACATCAGCCAACACCTACGAAGTCTCCACTGGCTCCCCGTGGAGAAAAGAGTCACTTTCAAAATCCTCACTCACGCCTACAAATGCCTACACAACAACGGACCCAAATACCTCAACCACAGAATCAACTTCCACGTACCCAAAAGAAACCTCCGATCTTCCAACCTCGCACTGGCCGAAACCCTGCGCATCCACTGAGCCAGAGCAGGCGGACGATCCTTCTCTCACATTGCAGCCAAGACCTGGAACGAGCTACCGGCAGACATCAGACGCGCCCCCTCCCTGAACACCTTCAGGAAGACCCTCAAGACCTGGCTCTTCGGCTAAACAGATCTGCAGACCCCCCCCCCAGTGCCTTGAGACCCTCACGGTGAGTAGCTCACTTACAATTCCCTGATTGATTGATTGACATGATAATGAGTATACAGTGATATGTTGTCTATGTTTTGTAATTGGCTGATATGTGTAGGGGTTGCAATGTTGCTGCTTAAGTGTGTCTGTGTGCTCATTGACAGGCTGCTTGCAGTGATGTGTCCTTCTATTGAGTATGTACTGCCAAACAGTGCTGGAATTGTAACTGCATTGTGTCCAGGTATCTTGAGCTTAGTGTCTGGCATGTGTATTGGAGATGTATGCTGTCATTCAGTGATTCTAATGGTGTTGTATGTCTGTGCTCCACAGTGTCCTTTGGCTGTTGTTCGGTCACGTGTGACCCCCAAAATCACAGATTCATGTTGCAGACTGCAGGCTGCCGTTGTCCTAACCATGATGTGCCACACATCCCTGGACTTATATGGTTTACCAGTAGCTGACTTTGTGCTCACTGTCACGTGAGGTTACCTCCCATCTGTTGAGGACTTATGACTTTTGCTGGTGTAATAAACCTGTGCATCACTTTGAAATGTGCTTTGTCTGTGTCCACACATCCAACATTCATTTGCATGCTGCACCTGTGGGCAGCTTGCCACAGACTCAGGATGGGTGTTGTGTATATGCATCCCACTGCATTCTCTGTTCGCATAAGTTAGGACGATGAGTTAGATGGGCATGGTAAGTATGTGTTGTGTTGACGTAGTGGGGTGTCTACCTCATATGTGTCACATCACCATGACTCACATGACTGTGTTTACATAGCTGTAGTAGTTTCCATGCACAGACATCTTTTCACAGGTCATCCTCTCAATGACACAAACCAAGTTTCAGTCACAACAGAGGCATGTATTGTGTTATAGTGAATTTATTTACATGCATGTGTTTGAAAGTTATACGTAAGTGAAAGTGCTGTACAGTGCAATAGGAATCCAAAGCTCACAGTGCAGTTGGTAGTGTTGATTGATGACATTTCTAGAGTAAAGTCCACAGTCCTTTGGAACATTGGTCCAACTTAGACCCTCCATCACATGTGTGGGAGTTTAGCAACAGTCAAAAAGGTGAATGCTTTGCACACATGGGATGATGTCTAGAACAGGTAGTCACATCCCGGTGGGTATGCATGGCCATCTGCCTCTTACTTGTCCTTCTTCGGACGACCCCTCTTCTTCTTCTCAGGGGGACCCTCATGTGCTGGCTGCTGCGGTGCAGAGGTCTCTCTGCCAGAGTCCACCTCCGTCCCTGTGGCAGTTGCTGATGTAGTGGCAACTGATGTAGTGGGCCCACAGGGAGGTGTGGTCATGTTGTTGGCTATCTGGTGGAGGCATGTCAGTATGTCCCTATGCACCGCCATATGGTCATATATTTTGTCCATTTTGGACTCCATCCGGGTCATGTGTTGTTCCACCCGTGACATGTGGGAGTCCATTCTGGCATGATGTGCAGCCTGCTGTTGTTGCATGTCCCTGAGGATCCCCACAACCTGGCCAAATCCTCCGGTGCTTTCCTGGTACGCATCTATGATGCGTCCCAACTGCGGATCTTCCTGCAGTCCAGCCCCATCTGCAGGCCGTGGCCTCACCCTGACCACCCTCACACCACTCCTACCCACACGGGCAGGACCTGCCCTGGCAGGCACAGGCGACACTGGGCCCCTATCTGTGTTGGCACTGGTGTTGTTGTCCGTCAGCTCCTGGGTGCCCTGTGTACCTGTACCGTTCTGTTGCCTTGGTCTGTCTGTGTTGGCAGGGGTGATTGAAGTATTTGCAGATGGTCCAGGAGTGGTGGCAGGGTGTGCTGATGTTGCAGCTGCTGGGGCTGGAAGCAGAGCCACACCGGAGGTGCCAGGTTGTTCATCCTCGTCCGAAGAGGACATAGAGGCATCCACACCGGGGAGCTCAGGGTCATCCAGAGTCTGGGACTGGGATTCCTCTTCTGTTCTTGCTGTGTCCCCAGCATCCCCTGTGGGTGGAAGAGACACACAATATATGTAATGTTTCTGCACACATCAATGGTTCACACACATTACAGTTGCCATTGCACATCATGATGAGTGTATGTACATTGCATTGTCCTACATTGTCTGAGACAGGTGTCTATTTTGGTTTAGCACAATGTCATTTGATGCTTGAGCATTTTGGTGAGCACGTCGAGCTGTGTGCATGAACATCTCATTTCATGATTGTTTGACTGTACATGGGCATTGCTACTCAAGTGCCCTCATGTGCCTGACACAGGTGTGTCCCTCCTCTCAACATTTGTACTTTAAGAATGACATACATGCACTTCCACTTGCGATGTGAAGCACGTTTGGACGATGTGTACTGGCATTTGTGCTTGTATTTGTAATTAACATTGTTGTGTCTGAACAACATGGTCACAGTACGGTATGGCTGCATTCACTGTGGAGATACTATTTTGTTGTGTGTGTCCCTAGTTCACATATCATTTCACACATGTGATGGTGTTATCCGTAGCTAATGATGTTGGGGCAGAGTTCTGTGCGTGATGATGTCATTTATGTGGTCAATGTCCTCCATGGTAAGGGGTATTAACCACGGCAGATCGCAGACATTCCCATGCTCATGAGAGAGAGGACCAGAGGTTTGTGTGTTTGACTTATGCTGCTGTGAGTTGTATGCCTACTCCTACCCAGGCCAGGTTACTCCTTGTGTTGCAAGTGTCAATGACAGTGAGGGGAGTGTTGTGTGAGGGATACAATCAACGCTGCACGATGTAGGAGTGGAATGCAGATCACCACAGTGCCTTGTGTAAATGACACCATGCTATGGTGTCAGCTATGTTGCTGTGGCCATTCCATTCACTGTCATGTGTCACCTGTGAATGGTGTATATGTGGTTTGGGGTGTGGGCTTTGGTATGTGCTATGTCTGCACCTCCCCAATTGTCATGTAGGGCACACACCTTCACAGCCAGGCCAGGGGGCACCCCTGCCACACTGCAGGCCCAGACAGTGAGAGGATACATACAGTTGCGATGGCTGTCAGTGTGAAGGGGTTTGAGGGGGCAAGTGCATAGGTGTGACTTGCAGCCAATTCATACATCTAGCCCATGTGTCAGGCATCTTGCCAGGGCATTTACTTTTTGTGTGAGTGGTCCCAAGGGGTGTATTTGTTCCTGCTGTGAAGGCGTGTGTATTTGCGGGATTGCTGGTATTTGGTGTACTTGCAGGCCCACCTTCTCCCACAGAGGCCAGCTAATCCCCCCTGTAGGATGCTTCCATTGCAGGGAGTCCAAGTTAAAGTTCTGGATGTCAGGCAGTGGTGTCCTGTTGTTTGTTGGAGCACAAGTCCCAGCAGGGCCTTGTGCTCCCCACAGCAGGGCCCAGTGTCAGCCATCTTGTCCGTACTTTTCCTCTCCATGTGAGGTGGGCATGGTTCAGGGTGGGCTTGATGGGCTATGTGGGAGGGGGACTTTTGGGTATGCCTACAAATCCCATCATGCTTTTGGCTACACCCGCCTTCCCAGCATACCCGACCTTCCTTCCTGTGACTCAGCTTCCCTGTGAGGTAGTGTAACAGTGCTGGCAAGATGGCTGACAGTGGTGTCCTGGTGTTTGTTGGAGCACAAGTCCCACCAGGGCCTTGTGCGCCCCACAGCAGGGCCCAGTGTCAGCCATCTTGTCAGTACTTTGCCACTCCCTGTGAGGTGAGCATGGTTCAGGGTGGGTTTGATGGACCATGTGGGATGAGGACTTTTGACTGTTGCTACAACTCCCATAATGCTTTCAGCTACAGGCACCTTCCCAGCATACCCAACCTTCCTTCCTGTGACTCAGCTTCCCTGTGAGGTGGTGTGACAGTGCTGTCAAGATGGCTGACAGTGGTGTCCTGGTGTTTGTTGGAGCACAACCCCCACCAGGCCCTTGTGCTCCCCATAGCAGGGCCCAGTGTCCGCCATCTTGTCAGTACTTTGCCACTCCCTGTGAGGTGAGCATGGTTCAGGGTGGGTTTGATGGACCATGTGGGATGAGGACTTTTGACTGTTACTACAACTCCCATAATGCTTTCAGCTACAGGCACCTTCCCAGCATACCCAACCTTCCTTCCTGTGACTCAGCTTCCCTGTGAGGTGGTGTAGCAGTGCTGTAAAGATGGCTGACAGTGGTGTCCTGGTGTTTGTTGGAGCACAACCCCCACCAGGCCCTTTGTGCTCCCCATAGCAGGACCCAGTGTCAGCCATATTGTCAGTACTTTACCACTCCCTGTGAGGTGAACATGGTTCAGGGTGGGCTTGATGGACCATGTGGGAGGGGGTCTGGTGTCTGTGACTACAACTCCCATCTAGCTTTTGGCTACACCCACCCTCCCAGCATACCCGACCTTCCTTCCTGTGAATCAGGTTCCCAGTGAGGTAGTGTGACAGGTTTGGCAAGATGGCTGACAGTGTTTGTTGGTGTTTAGTACCAATGCCTTGCTGTATTTGTTGTTAGGTTTTTACATGCTAAGACCTAGTTCTATATTGCTCTGAGATAGCAGCTATTGCGTTTGTGTAACTGGCATACACAACACAGAATTACTTTTTTCGGGCTTAATTTGGCTTTGCTAACGCTACTTGTTTTCAATGTCCCCTTGGCAGTGATGTGTGTGTGTTGCCACACAATATTGACTAGATTGGCTGTGTACTCACCAGGCTCTGGTATTCCTGTCAATCCATGGATGCCCTCCGGTGGGAGTATGGCCCGCACTTTCTCCTCCCAGGACGTGAAGTATGTTGGTTTTGCAGGAGGGCCACCGCCAGTACGCTGGCTCAAGGCATGCTCTCTGGCTATGAGCTGCTTGACCCTCCTTCGCACATCATAGTACCTGTTCTGGATGTCATCCTTTGTGCGCAGGCAAGGTGCTTGTGCGTTCACCTTGTCGACGATCCTCTCCCACATCTTTGTTTTCTGTGACATGGGGGTCTGTTGGACCAAGGTTCCAAATAAATGTGGCTCTACTCGGAGTATTTCATCAACCAAGACTACCAACTCACTATCTGTGAACTTTGGATTCTTCTTTGGGGGCATGGTGCTGGGTGGTTGTGGAGATTGATGTGTGTGTGAGGGTGTAAGTGAGGGTGAGTGGGTGTCAGTTTCTCTTGCTTGTTGTGAGTGTGTTTAGGAGGTGATAATGGTGTGGATGTTGTGTGGTGAGTGAGTTGTGGGTGTGGCTCAGAGTGCAGTGTAGTTGTCTTCTCTGCTGTCATGTGTTTGAAAATAGCAAAGGATCATGGTAGTGGATTTGGGCCTTTATGTAGGTGGAGTTGTGGGTGTGTATTTGTTCATGATTTTTTTTTTTTATTTCTTTATTGATTTGGACATTGCTTGTTTTTTTTTTCCTCTGGTTTTAAATGTAGGTTTTGTTGTGCATGATGGAGACGTTCAGTTGACTGGGAAGGACGCTGACAGGGGCAAATGAGAGGTACTCCGAGTCTGTCTCACTCACAATGTGCTCTGTTGCAGCGTTTGCTTACGCGTCGGTCGCGACGGGCTGTTTTCAATGGTAGTCACTGTTTCCCGTACGTCTCGTTTTTCCAGATTGTGCTCCGTGCGAGTCGTTTTCCTTTTGCACGCATTGCATCGTACTCGTACGGTCATACGGAGCGTGTACGTCTCGTTCGGGTCCAGTCCGGGTCCGTGTCGGTCGATACGTTTCGCGCTCCCTTTACGGGCAAGTCACTGTTTACCTTGCGGCTCGGGCGTGCGGATTGCGCTCCATGAGACTTGTTTGGAAATCACACGCATAGCATCGTACTCGTACGGTCGTACAGAGCGTGTACGTGTCGGTCAGACTCCAGACCCGGTCCGTGTCGGTCGTAATGTTTTACAACCCGAATCGGAATCTGCCCCTTAGCGTTACCCAACCTAGTGTGTCTACGGTGAGCGAATCTGCCAAATCATTACAGGGTGATATAACCCCCGTTACCTGTGGATAAGTGTCATCAGGCTGCCTGTCATGTTGGATAACTGGACAGCATCCCTTCGCATGAGGTAACAGGAATCAGCTGATTTGGAATTCTGGAATTTGTCGACCTCTCAGTGCCAGCAAAATGCTCCTCTGTCTAAACAAGAGAGTGATGTTGTTTATATAATAAACTTCATCCATGTTACCATGCCAAAAGTCCCATTCAGACCGCTATTGTTTTTGCTATTGTCATTGCTCTGAGCGGACAAAACAAATTACAACATTTTGCGTAGTGAACTTAACCCTTGCACAGAATGCTCAAGGTATTTGATAATGTGCCTATAAAGTGGTAATGTAAGCAAAACACAGTTCACAAAATATTATCTTGCACATGCATGCAAACGAAAGTGTATCACATGTCACAGTGTTTAAGAAAGAAGGCAGCTTAACAACATGAGCATGTAAAATGGTGGTGTTTCTACCCGGGCCTATAATGTGACCACACAACAGAGACCCATTGTCACCTTTGTAATAAAATTGGGCATTGGAAGAGGGAGTGCAGACATAGGGCCAGATGTACAACCCTTTTTTGCGGCCGCAAAGAGGAGAACCTCCCGTTTGTGGCCGCAAAAAAGGGTAATAGCATGTACAAATGCTATTTTGCGAGTCCCTGACTCGCAAAATAGCATTTGCGATTCTTGCTATTAGTAAGGGGCGTCCCTTCCTAATTGCGAGTCAACATGCTATGTACTAGTGATTTGCGACCGCAAAACACTCGCAGTTTACCACCTACTTCATGTAGGTGGTAAACCACTCGCAAAGGGGAAGGGGTCCCCAGGGGACCCCTTCCCCTTTGTGAGTATGTTGGAAAATATTTTTTAAGAGCAGGCAGTGGTCCCAGAGACCACTGCCTGCCCTTAAAAAATTAAACTGAAAAGTTTCATTTTTCTTTAAATGCATCCCATTTTCCTTTAAGGAAAACGGGCTGCATTTAAAAAATAAAAAAGGCTGCTTTATTAAAAAACAATCCCAGACATGTTGGTCTGCTGAGTCCAGCAGGCCACCATCCCTGGGAGGGCTGTCATTTCCAATGGGCTTGCAAATTGCGAGAGGTTCATTAATATTAATGAGCCTCGCAATTTGCAACCCCATTGGGAATCGCAAACAGTGTGAAATACACTCTTGTACATCGGAAATTGCGCCTCGCAAATTGCGACTCGCGAAAGAGTCGCAATTTGCGATGCGCAAATGTCTTGGTCGTACATCTGGCTCTTAATCCAGATAGAATGAATGGAAATGTTTAAATGAAGGAGAAAATCAGGTGCAGATGCAGAATGTATTCATTCAGCAGATGCAATAACAATTCAAAAACAGGTCCCTATGATGCAAATTCCACAAGCCTAAATGATCCCACAAAATATGAGAAACTCTAGATTGAACCTAACTCAAATACCCAAGGCAAATCTAAATCCATTCCAGAATCAGAACACATTTCAACAATTCCCGATGTTAAGACAATGATGGTTTCGGCTCCGATAATTCGCAATGACAGTGTCTGAGGAGGGAGGAGGTTTGCATGCATGGTGTCGTCTTGGCAGTAGACCAGAGTGGACCATTTGTAGAAGGAGAAGTAAATGGCCACCAAGTGTCATTTCTGAATGACACCGGTGCTACCAGATCCACTGTAAGAACAGCAGAAGTTCCAGACCAACCCCTCTCGGTAAATAAGATCCAAGTCGTAGAAGTTTCAAATAAACAAATAACAAATCCAGTTTCAGAAAAAGTTCCTGTAAAATAGTTTAGTTTGAAGAAAATCATCAGTGTGTTGTTTATGATTCTAGTGTTGTAAAGCTGTTAGGGAGAGATGTATTGTGCTAGTTAAGTTGCATGATGAAGATGTGTAGTTTAAAATTACTAGACAAGAAACAGCTGTAAGATTGTATCCAGTAAAGACAGTTGACAAACTGCCTCTGGATTTAAAAAAAGCAGTAAAACCAGAAGCATGGGATTTCACAGCATAAGATATCAAACTGATTAAAGGTGTAGAATCACCTGTCAGACTCAAAGTAAAACATAATGCTGTGTATCCAAGAACACAACCATATAATTTGACTCCAGAAACAATTGCAGGAATAACTCCCATAATTGAAGAAATTCTGAGAAAAGGAATCTTGAGAGAAATTAGTGGAAGCCCTTACAACACTCCGATCATGGGTTTACAGAAACCCAATGGTAAATATCGGATTGCACAGGACCTCCGAAAGATAAACAGCATTGTTGTTTCATGTTGTACTGTGGTACCGAATCCAGCCATCATACTTTTTCAAATTCTATGTACTGCAGAGTAGCTCACAGTAGCAGATCTGTGTAAGGCTTTATTTTCTGTTCCATTGCATGAGGACAGCCAATACCTTCAGAGGGAGAGCTTTGGCATGGTGCTGACTTCCACAAGGGTATACAGAGAGCCCATTCATCTTCAACCAGATCTTGAAAAAGATTCTAAAATCCCTGGAGACGCCCTACAGATCACTTCTCATGCAGTATATTGATTACCTACTTGTGGCATCAAACATATGAGAAGCTTGCAGACAGGATATAATTGCCCTTTTAAACAACCTGGCTGAAAACAGTTATAAAGTGTCCCCAGACAGACTGCAATATTGTCAAAAAGAAGTTAAATTCTTGGGACATATCATTGAAATAGGAGTTAGGAAAGAGTCACCAGAGAGAGTAGAAGGCATTTTGCAAATTAGCCCACCCGGAACACAGAGAGAAGTCAGAATGTTCCTGGGATAGGTTGGCTACTATCAACAGTGGATATCAAACTTTTCCTTAGCGGCTAAGCCTTTACTGAGGCTGACACACAAAGATGTGCCTGATACAGTTCCTTGGGAAGACGAGTACTTAAGAGAATTCCTGAGAGAAAGTCTCTGTCATACCCTGGCACTAGGAATACCCGATTGCAGTAAGACATTTACATTGTTTTGCAGTGAGAGGGAGGACTGTACTCTCTCAGTGCTTACTTAGATGCTTGGAGACTCACAAAGACCTGTGGCTTATTTTTAAACCACCCTTGACCCTGTAGCAGCTTGACTGGCCAGCTGCCTTGGGTTAATCTTGAGAGATGTGAGAGTATAGTGATGAGACATCCTTTAACTGGTAAAGTCTCTCAATCTGTAGAGATTTTAAGTACCAGATCAAAAACCCAATATATGACAAATACTAGGTTCACTAGGTATGAGCAACAGTCGTTCTCTTAGGAAAATGTGGTTTTGAAAAGATGTCAGATTCTTAATACTTTAACCCAAATGCCTGCTAATGAAGATTTCAATGATGATACTGAACATGATTGTCTAGAAGTCACGGACTTATGCACAAAGCCAATGCCCAACATAAAAGATGAACCCTTAAATTGAGCCTGTTTATGTAATTTTTGTTGATGGCACATGTTTGAGGAACAATAAAGGTGTGCTTACCCTGTCTGCACAATTCAAGAAATTGTAGAAGCTTCATGGTTTTAAAATGTTACCTCCTCACAAGTTGCAGAACTGATTGCCCTTAGAAGAGACTGCAGTCTAACAGCCCAATTAAGGGTGACTATATTTACAGATAGCCAGTATGGCTTTAGTGTGTTCCATGATTTTGGACAGTTATGGTCACAAAGCGGTTTTATGACCTTTCAGGAACCCCGATAAGAAATGGGCAAAATGTAAGAAATTTGCTCGAGGCACTGCAGCTGCCAGAAGAAGTGGCAGTGGTTAAATGTGCAGCTCACAGGAGTGGCAATGAATATGTCACAGTGGGAAACAGTTATGCTGACAAATTTGCACGATATTGTGCACATTTAATGGGGGTTACACAAATGAATCAAAAGAAGACACTGCTCTATCAATGTTGTTGTCAGTAACTGATACACAGTAAGAATTAAAAGAATTGCAGGACAATGTTTCAGAAACAGAACAGCTGATTGGATCAGAGCAGGATGTGAGAAAAATGCATATGACATCTGGCTGTCAGCAGATGGAAGACCAGTATTGCCAGACAGTTTACTGTTTCCCAGAACACAACATTCCCATGGTGTAACACACTTAGGGAAAGATGCAATGGTGAGGCCGTTCAGACAGAATTGGTTTAATCCCATATTTAGAACGTTTGCAGAAGAATTGGGTCATCAATGTGTGACATGTCAACAGATGAATGCAAGGAAAATGATACCAGTAACACTGAGTCACGTGTGAACAGGTGGTCCATTCAACAAGATGCAAATGGACTTTTTTGAGATGCCTGTTTGTAATGGGTTGGGATATGTACGGGTTATAGTGTGCATTTTCTCTCGATGGGTGGAAGCCTACCGAACCCGGAGAAATTACAGTCTCACTGTAGCTAAACTGTTGTTGCGTGAGGTAATACCTAGCTACGGCTTACTAGTTTCTCTGTAATCAGATCGGGGAACTCCTTTCATTAATGAGATCCTGAAGATGATTTGCACAGCATTACAGATTAAGCAGAGATTACACTGTAGCTGTCAACCAGAGGCTTCTGGAAAAATAAAACAGCTCAACGGAACCATAGCGTCCCGATTGGTCAAAGTTTGTGCATCCAAATCAATGAAATGGCCTGATGTTTTGCCTTTGGTGTGGATGAGTCTCTGAAATATTCCTGACAGCAAGACTGGTTTATCTCCACACAAGATATTTATGGGGCATGTGATGAGACTGCCTGCTGTGCCTGTAAATGCACTTTTTAACATTACAGGTGGCATGATACTCAACTTCTGCAAAGGATTGGCTGTTGTGGTGTGTTCTGTTTCTCACCAGGTTGAAGCTGCCACTTTAAATCTGCATCAAGAGCAGTGCCACGACCTCAGACCCAGCAACTGGGTGTTGGTGAAAAAATGCGTACAAAAGTCTTGTCTGGAACTGAGATGAAAAGGCCGCTACCAGATCAGTGCAGACACTGCTGTTAAATATGGCGGAATACCAAACTGGGTGTATGCTTCGCACACTCAAAGAGTAAGAAATCCATATGAAGAAATAGTGTTCTATAAACCAGAACCTAGAGCACTAGTGACAGAACCATCACAAGCTGTACCAGCACACGGAGTGATACAGCAAGCAAGACAACAGCGAGGAGGTGAGAGGGGTGAGGAACAATAAGCAGTCTCACCATTCCAGGTTCCTGTGATTACAAAAAGTGGCATTAAATTCTCGAGAGAAGAAGAGGCAAGAGCTCCACCTGAAGAAGCAATCAAGACAGCAACAGAACAACAAGAAGATCCAGGTGAAGGAACGAGTGCTGGAACAAGAAGAGGCGCACACAATGCTGAATGGCCAAGAAACTATTGTCACCAAAAACTGAGATCAAGCATGTCAGTTGATCGCTTACCGCAAACAATTGTTGAAGAGACGGAGTCAAATGGTATAAGTGACACTCAAGAAGATCAGGAAACACCAAGGAGATCGAAAAGAGCATAAGTGCCTTGTTGAAGGTATTCGGCACCTGAATGGACTTATTATGTGTATCACATGTTAAACACACCAATATCAGATTTGGGTGGCCTGAGATCAGAACTGTGTGAGCCCCCATGACAAAGAAAATTTGGAAGAAGATGTTTGAAAACGATTTCTGAAAAGAAACGAAAGTTTGAGAGACATTATTAAAGTGAGAAATTTAAAAATAGACTGAAATAAACATTTAATTTTGTTTTAAGAAGATTTCCCTAGGTACAAGGCTGCTGAAAAAGAGTAGGAATAACATTTAGAAGAAGACGGAGTAGTGCTGAGGATGACTATATGAAGATTTCTGTAAATACAGAGCTAAAAGCTTAAGAAAAAAACTGCTTTAAAAACTAACAGCAAAAGAAAGTAACTGAACTAATCTGAACTGAACTGATGAATTTTTGCTACTGTGATCTGACTGTAAACAAACATGTTACCTAAATAGGAGAAGATGCAAGATTATTATGGGTTTTACATTTTTGGTAACAGTATTAGTGATCATAATAGTATTAGTAGGGTATTATTTTGCACCAGATTAGGAGATTAGGTCAACATCTGCTCCTGTGCCAGCTACACACACTACAGATTGGACAAAGTTAAAGGCATCGTTCATGAATTACAAGCAAGAAATGTATTCTACTAACGTTTATTATAGATTAGTTTGAGAATACACACAAGCAATGGACACGAAAGACTGTTATGCATGTGCCCATTTGCCTTCATCTGCTGCAGAAGAGGTGATTTACCACCACCTTCTTTTATCATACACAATAACATGTAGTATACTGCTTACATTAGTATATGGCGAGAACATTTTAAATACTTTTACTCAAATTATGATCTAGTTCTTTCAAGAGTGCCATTACAGAGAAGCATGAATTAACACCCATAAGCAAAATAAATAGACCCAGCTTTGCATTATTTTAGATCTTCTATGCCTATTGATAGTGTTAAGGCTTAAGAAAACAATTTAACCTGCTTAATGAGACCCGTAGAGGAGCTATTCATCATGACATTAGAGGGAAGAAACACACACATTATGCACAGTAAAAATACAAAAAGGAAGATGTTTTGAAAAATTTTTGGAAAAAAGAGGAAGGCAAATTTTAAAAGAAAATGATTTATCCGAAGCTAATATTATACAGAAGACAAAAAGGGAAAATATGTGTTTACAAAAGAAGAATCCAAAATAGAAGTAGACGTAGGAATTAGTAGTTGTGAACACACATTTGACATCATGGGCGGTGAATGGCAAATTTTGCAAGGAGAAGAATCAGTCAACCCTGGAGTTTATTTTGTTTGTGGTCAAGATGCTTACCTTCAATTACCTGTTGATTGGTAGGGTATTTGCTATTAAGAAAAAGAAAGAGAAAGGACTCAACTGAAGATGAGAGTGACCTCTAGCGACTCATGTGTGAAGAAATTGTAATAGTTAGATAAACATTAGAAGGGGGATTTGGGAAAGCTTTTTAATAAAAAAATAGTTTATAATAAATGTGCAGTATTAAGAAACAAGTTTAAATGAAAGAAAATGCATTTAAAAATATGACAAAATGCACCAAGCTACCATACCTGTTTGTACTAGGCCTTAAATGGCTAAAGTAATACTGCTGAAAGCCTAACTTGCTTAGAAATGCTTAAACACACGAAAGGTTAATTCCTGAACAGGAGATGCTATTGTTCCGAAGATGTATCATGTATATAGTATAGATGCTTTGACAATGACACCCACACACAGACACACACAGGTCATACACATGATGGAAATCAATTAGTTGAAGACATTTTTGAAGCAATAATTCCACCTGTAGGAGTGATTTTAAATGATGAGAAAATTACAAAACTCTCAATAGTTGTTGACAAACTAGCAACTAGTGCTTCTGGAGCTTTACTATTTGTAAACACAGAATTAGTGGCAATTAGATCAATGGTTTTGCAAAATCGAGTACAATTGACATTTTACTCTAAGAAAAAGGTGACGTATGCAATATGCTGAAATCTCAGGATTGCTGCTCGTATTTCCCAGATCAAAGTAAGATAATTCAAGAATTTGCAAAGAACATTTCTGACCTGAAAGCTGTACTAGAACCATTAGAGACACCCATTATTTAGAACATTTTGGAAAGGTAATCTTAATAATTACCGATTGATCTTCTACTGCTGGAGGAGGAATCCTGAAAGAAATTTGTTTGCCGATATCAATAGTGGGGTGTTGCCTATTGCTTTTCTTTGCTCTTTTTAAAGGCTGTAGATATTGCAATTACAGAAGACGAAGTAGGGAAATGAGTAAAAGAATAGAAAGGGAATTAGAATTAAATGAGCACATCAATCAAAAATATAGAAAAACAAAATGAGAATGTAAAAAGAAACAAAAGGACTCCACTGAAGATGAGAGTGACCTCCAGCGACTCAAGTGTGAAGAAATTGTGAAGGTTAGATAAACATTAGAAGGAGGACTTGGGAAAGCTTTTCAATAAAAACAAAATAAAATAGTTTATAATGAATGTGCAGTATTAAGGAGCAAGCTTAAATGAAAGAAAATGCATTTAAAAATAGGACAAAATGCACCAAGCTACCATATGTGTTTGTACTAGGCCTTAAATGGCTAAAGTAATACTACTAAAAGTCTAACTTGCTTAGAAATGCTTAAACACACGAAATGTTAATTCCTGAACAGGAGATGATATTAGTCAGGAATGTAGATCTAACAAAATTGTTTAAATCATGACCTCTACATAGAGATGACTTTTCATAATGAAGTAAATGTTTTATAAAGTGTCATATATTTATGCAGAATGTTTCTACTTAGACAAAGCTTACTGTCACAAAAGATTAGCAATTAGTAATTTTAATGGAGAAGAGATGAAATTGTATATTTAGAATCAGCATTTAAACTTGATCTTGACCTTTTCGACTAACTTGCATTTCCTTTTCAGTGTATGTTGACTGCAAAATGTTTCAACTTTTCCATAGCCTATTGTGTAGATATTAGATTTGAATGGTTAGAATTGTACAAGTATACATGTGAAAGTGACTCTGAATGAGAAGCTGAACCATACTCAGCATTAGTTGATACAAAACTAGCATAGTGACTTGAAAAATTATTGTTCACTCGGTGATAAGATGAGGAGTGGTCCTGTTCCCCGGAAAACACTGAGCGCTGATTGGATAGAAGAAGACTAAAGATGCAACTTTTTCTGACTTTCATGAAATGTGCTGTTTATGGAAGTGCATGTTTCTAGAGTAAGTTACCCTCTCTTGCCAGATGATATTACAATTTTGCCCCGGACCCTACGTCACATTGCTCAGAAACTCTACTGAGTTTCCGGAACTTCTCCTTAAGGAACATTCCGCTTTGATGATTTGATATATTGAGCTGATTATTGCTGAAAGCTTTATGCTTACTCTCACTCTGTCAATTTAGGACTCTTTATGGGTTCTGACTGACTCTTTTCTCCCATATTCACACACACACCACCAGGCAAGTGCGAGTCCACACACACTGCCAGCAAAATTCCAGTACACAAACAGCCAGCCAAACACCAGTACACGCAGACTGTCAGTGGAATTCCAGTTCACACACAAACAGAAGCTTTCCCTAGTATCTAGTGGTTGTCAGTCTCACTTGGGGGTCAGATGAGCCTAAAAATACTGCTGACGGCAGAAACAGACAAAATGTCTCCCTAGAAAAAAAGGGTAGCGACCCTTGCCTATGGGGCCGCTTTCTCCCTGGTGTCTAGTGGGCCCTGTGGGGCAGATCGGGGGTAATAACCCCCATATAGCCCCCTAGGGGGGGCAGAAATACTGCCCAATTTGTGTTTGGGGGCACTGGCATGTCCATTTTAGCCAGCCCCCACCGCCACGTATAAAAAACATAATCCCTAGTGGGCTTTCTGCCACCTGGGGGGCAAATCAGGGGCTATTGCCCCCATCTGCCTCCTGGGGGGGCAGAAAGACTGTGTCAAACTTTTTAGGGGTGGGGGCATTGGCATGCCCATTCTAGTACGCTCCCACCCCTGACCTACCAAAAACAAAATATTCCCTGGCTTCCGAGTGAGCTATCTGCCCCCGGGGGGCAGGTAGGGGGCTATTGCCTCTGAAAGACTGTCCAATTAGTTTAGGGGCAGCACTCCTACATATAAAAAACATAATCCTTGGTGCCTAGTGGGCTTTCTGCCCCCCAGGGGGCAGAAAAAGGGCTATTGCCCCATCTGCCTCCCAGGGGGCAGAAAGACTGTGGCAAATTTTTAGGGGGAGGGGGCATTGGCATGCCCATTCTAGGCAGCCGCCACCCCTCAACTACAAAATAAAATAGTCCCTGGCTGCCTAGTGGGCTTTCTTCCCCCCCGGGGGGACCTTTTCGGTGCTATTGCCCCCATCTGCCCCCAAGGGAGGGCAGAAAGATTGTCCATTTAGTAGGGGTGGGGGCTGCCCAAAATGGCCATGCTAATGCCCCCACCCCTAAGTATAGAAAAACATGACCCCTGATGCTTAGTGGGCTTTCTGCCCACCGGGGAGGCAGGTCAGGGGCTATTCATCCCTCTGCCTCCTCGGGTGGGCAGAACGACTGTGGCAATCTTTTTAGGGGGTGGGGGTATTGGCATGCCCATTCTGGGCAGCCCCCACCACTCAACTACAAAAAGAAATAGTCCCTGGCTGCCTAGTGGGCTCTCTGCCCCCCCGGGGGGACCGATCTGGTGCTATTGCCCCCATCTGCCCCCAAGGGGGGCAGAAAGACTGTCTAATTATTAGAGGAGGGGGCTGCCCAAAATGGGTATGCCAGTGCCCCACCCCAAGCATAAAAACACATAATCCCTGGTGCTTAGTGGGCTTTCTGCCCCCCGGGGAGGCAGGTCGGGGCTATTGCCCCATCTGCCTCCCAGGGGGGCAGAAAGACTGTGGCAATCTGTTTAGGGGTGTGGGGGCATTGGCATGCCCATTTTGGGCAGTTCCCATCCCTAAATGTACATAAATAAAAATCCCCGGTGCCCAGTGTGCTTTCTGCCACCCTGGGGGACAGATGGGGGGCTATTGTCTGGGGTAGAAAGACTGTTTCCAAATACATTTGGGTGGGGGCATGGTCGTGCCCATTGTGGGCAGCCCCCGGCCTCTCTTATAAAAAAAAAGAAAAATCCTCGGTGTCTAGTGGGCTTTCTGCCCCCCGGGGCGGCAGATAAGGGGCTATTGCCCCATTTTCCCCCCAGGGGGGCAGAAAGACTGTGGAGGTTGTTTAGGGGTTGGTGGCATTGGCATGCCAGTTTTAGGCAGCCCCCACCCCTATATACACACATAAAATAAATCCCTGGTGCATAGTGTGCCCGGCGGGGGCAGATAGACTGACTGTATGCAAAAACGTTGGGGGAGAGCAAAAGCCCTTGCCCAAGGGGCTGATACCCCCTCCCTGGTGCCTAGTGGGTGGATCCCTGCTTGGGGATTAGCCTCCTGCGGTGATCCTCAAGCAGGGATCCACTGGGGAGGGGTACCATTAGAAAGGGGAAAATCTCCCCTTTCCAATGATACATCTCCCGTGTGTTTCTATGCTTGAGGGGCTGAGATAGCCCCACGAGCACAGAAACAGTGAAATTGAAATGAGCCGATCGGCTAATTTCAGTTTCAGTTTCATTGTAATGACGTAAGCGCACCATGCGCGCGATCGTCATTTCATTGAAAAACAAATGCCTCGGGAGGTCGGGGAAGCTGTTTACAGCAGAGGGATTTAGTGATCATGTGCACATGACGGAATGGTTCCGTCATGCGCACACGAGAACTGCGGTGTGTGATGGAACCATTCTGTCATGCGCACGGAAAGGGTTAGATAGATTATAACAGTGAGCAGGTTTAATGTCCAGGGAAAGAGAATTCCACAGTTTGACCAATATGTGAGAAAGGGAATGACCACCAGCCCTACAGCGCTGAAAAAGTGGAATTGTCTGAAGGTATTTAGATGATCCGAATGTGGTTAAATATGGTATGAGTTTAAGGTAAACCAGACCTGAGTTGTGAATCATTTTATAGACAATCCCAAGAGGTTTGAAAGCGAAACACTTGCCTATCAGCAGCTAGTTCAGTTTGCTGGAGATGGGACGAGATAGAGATATGGGGTGGGAGTTTTAGCGCTATGAGTGCTGCAGCATTTTTGACAACTTGCAAACCTAAATTAAAGAGGCAGAGCAGCCTAAATAAATAAAGTTGCCATATTCCGGGTTGACAGTGATCAGAGTTTGTATTACAATTCTGCGCCCATCCTGTGGTAGGTACTAAAAGACCTTTTTATGCATCCTAAGCAGAGAATTACCAGGGGTATTTGTTTTTCCCCAAAATTACAACTTTTATCTCATTTCTATTCAATTATAAGCAGTCGGTTGTCATCCAATTTGAAACTACTGACATACATGTCCAAAAGTTGTCTTGGGTGGCAGAGGGATTAGCTAAAATAATTTCAGTATCATCATCACAGGACATGATGTCAAAGCTGAAAGATTGGGCCACAGGCGCTAGGGAGAGGCTATAGGTACAGAACAATGTCAGATGTAAAGACAACCTTAGGGGTACTCTGCAACTGATGGAAACTAGGGATGAGTGTTTGCAATCTGTCTGAGGGTAAAGAGGCCAGCCATTTTAGTTCTTGTCTGTCAAGGTGAAAAAGATGAGTAATCAGAGTGGAATGAGAGACAGTGTCAAAAGCAGCAGACAGATTTAGTATGGCTAGTGCTGCACTGCCACCTTGGTCTAGAGCTTGTCTGAGGTTATCAGATACCACCAGTAGGGCGGTATCTGTACTGCTGGAAGGACGTATCCAGACTGAATCATGAGTGTGATTTTAAGTACTGTGAAAATTGTTTCTTGACATGTTTTTCCAGTATTTTAGAGGGACATAGGGGAGTAGTTTCTGAGCTAAATGTAGACAGATTTTAGTGGGCTTCTTTAGGATGGGAATGACCTAAGCATGTTGCCAATCAGCAGGAACTATTTTGGAATCAATTTACAAAGGTGGGGAAGAATAAACTTTTCATGTCAGGGGACCAAGTGTGGGCATGAGGTAGGCAAGGGTCGAGAGGTGACTCAGATTTAACAGATATCTGTAGATTATCAAGAGATTCAACATCAATGGATGAAAGATGAGTAAAGAAGGAACCTTGGCTAGAGACTGAATTGGCACTGAGTTACGATATGGATGATGGGGTACTTGTGTTAGAAATTCGGACAGGATTTTGGCAACTTTCTCATGGAAAAGGATGAAAAAGTGGAGCAGAACTCTTGTGAAGGTGTAATGGTAATGCTAAGTGCCTGAGGTTGTGAACAACATTTAACTATGGTGAAAAACAAAAGAGAGGAATTGGTAGAAGTGGCTATTTTAGAAGAATAATATGAACTATGTGAGGTCCAAATAAATATGCAATAATTCTTGATGGGTGCCCTGTAGATTTAGCCTTTGCACCATAAGAGTCCCTCCATCATTTATATTAAATTATTTTACAATTTCGCTTAGTATTGTATACTTCTTCTGTTTACCAGCATATGGGTTGAGTGTTGCAGTAGGACTGATAAGGTTTAATAGGTGCCACTTTGTCCAAGTCCCCAGAGATCCAGTGTAACATTGTGCTTAACATTGTGCTAAATGTATCTTCCTCATTCATGCTTCAATTCCCCATGTTACCTATTACTTATACATAGTGTTTACTTTCATGTAACTCCATGGTGATAGAACACTGGTAGCTGGTCAGGGAGTCAGTTGCTCTCTTGACAAGCTGCTGGATGGATGGGACCACTTTTACTGAGAATAAACTTATCTTCACCTCCACTCAGGAATCTTCATTATTTGCAATTACTAATGTTACATCTTGGACACGTGAGTTATTATCCAAAATTGACCCTCAAACATTCATTAGAAAACTATTCTTCTTCTCTTAAAACCGCTTTTCTGTTGCACTCTAGGAGAGTTTAATTTGGCATTTGTGAGCTCTATCGCCGCACAACTCGCCTTTCGCTATTTTCTGCTAGGCTGGGAGGTATCGGTGCGGGGCCACTTTTGCGCATACTGGCGAAATTCTCTTATGACAGTGCTTTCTACTGTGGGTCAAACTCAAGAAACTCTTGTGTAAACATTGCGGTGGATGTGAATTGTGCATATGTGACAGTGGTTTATGTATGCTGGTCTTACTGTAGAGTCGTTGGTAACGGCAGTTTATCAATGCTCTCCAGCATCTTCTAAAAGACTTCTGCGTTCGAAGTCACGAAGTGCGTGGTCCTTTGTGAACGTCATCGCGTCCTGCTATTTGGAAGGCATCTTAACCATACGACTGTTGTCCAGCAACCAATTGCTTTCTTGCTGACATTACGTCAGTATGGAATCTTAACGTGCTTCTTCAACAACGCGTCTTCACGTAAGGGCACGCAGCGTGATCTTGCGTGGGAGCCATTTTGAAGACTCTTCTTGCTGCCTAGCAACTCAAGTAGTTTGCCGTCGCGATGCCTTCCTGTCAGGTTACGTTAACTTTGTCTTCTTTACTTTAAAATTTTCTACGGTGATGTGCACACCGCTGGTGCATATTGGTCTCATCTAACCTCAACGCTGATATGCACATCTGCTCTACGAAGGTTACGGTAATTTTCTTCTCATTATAACACTTCACGGTGATACCACACCGCTAGTGCATGTCTACTTAAACACATTTTGTGTCTTCAATGGTGATTTGCACACCATTTGACTGTGACATTGTACATGTTGACTGTGACTTTGTGCATATTAAGAGTTTACAACGGTGATATGCACACCATGTGACTTGGTACACAATTGGTTACTAAGTTCTTGTTTCACTCTGGAACTGATTAAGCTGCTGATTTTAGAGTACTTTCCTCTCAGTAGAGTGGGTGCACTATAGGAAGGGTTCTTTGTTGTTATACCTTGGCATATTGTCTCTTCACCATGCAAAACGTTACCACACCGCCTTTTTTCCTTTCATCACCTGGTGATCCCCCCATTAGGTGACAAAAGTGGAAAAAGGTGTTTGAGAGATATGCAAAGGTCTGTGGCACTAATCTCAGCGCTGAAAGAAGGACTGCCCTTCTCTTACATTGCCATGGCTCAGAAGGTAAAGAAGTGTTTGATCATTTACCTGAAATTAATGATCCCAGTTTGAATGAGTATGAAGTGTGCATGACGAAATTGGATAAACACTACCTACCCAAAGTAAGCACTATACTTGAACGATATCATTTTGGTCATAGAATGCAAAGTGAGGGTGAAACAGTGGAGAATTATGTCACTGCTCTTAGAAAACTAGGGTCCTCATGTAAATTTGGTACAATGATTGAAGAGAGAATAAGAGATCGGTTCATGTTGGGGTGCAATGTTCAGAAAGTTAGGGAAGAAATTTGGCAAAAGGATGATCCCTCTTTGGATGAAGTTATTACTATTGCCAAACAGATCGAGCATTCTCAGAAGTGTGTAGATATTATCACCAAACATGACTCCAAAGGGGAGATTGTTCATGCCATAAAGGTCATCTCCAGAGATAAGTATGTCAATAAAGCACATTCTAAAGATAAAGATGTACACAAAGAGGGGTATACCAAAACTGAGGCAAGAGCTACTCATAACTTCCAACCCATATGCTTCAGGTGTGGGAGGCCAGGTCATTTTGCCAATGATAAAAAGAGTCCCGCACTCAAGGTTACCTGCTCCAATTGTAAAAAGGTTGGACATTTCACCACAGCCTGCAGGACTAAAAAAGGCAAAGGCAGGGTCAACGTTGTTTCTCATGATTGTGATACCGATAGTGATGAACTGTCTGACATTGACTGTGGTCAAATTGTGTCCCAAATCACAGGTAATAAGAAGAAAGGTCCCATAGATAACGTGCTTGTGGATGACAGAAACACAAATGTTCTTTTTGACTCAGGTGCCAAAATCACCATTGTGTCTAAAGAATTCTATTTGTCCCATCTTCATGGCAGTGTAACGATGATTAAACCTGATATAAAGCCCAGTGCCTATGGAGGGGTAACCATAAAACTTATAGGATACTTTTATGGTTTGATTGAATATAAAGGCAGGTACGTTTCTGGAAAGGTCTATGTTTCACATAGAGGTGATAGTATTCTTAGCTGGTTCCACCAAAGGGATCTAGGAGTGATGCTTGACCCTAACAGCGATCCTCCCAACATTCTCAAGGAAGATTTTCAGCTGAATGCAGTAGATGTGCAAGACTGTAGTACTGATTATGCTTTATCTTTGAAAAAGCAATTCCCCAGCGTGTTTAGAAATGAGCTAGGCTGCTTACGAGAGTATGTCCACAAAATTTGCCTGGTTCCGGATGCTGTACCTGTTGCAGGCAAAGTGCGTGGTGTCCCCTTTGCTGTAAGGGAAGAGATGAAATCTCAAGTAGATAAACTCAAGCTAGAAGGAATAATAGAAGAAGTGGAGGGAACGCAATGGTTAGCTCCGGTTGTAGCCGCACGCAAGGGAGATGGTAGTCTCCGTCTATGCATTGATTTGAGGGAGCTTAATAAGCAAGTTATCATTGATAAATATCCTTTACCTAAAATATCCAACATTCTCATGTTATTGGGGGGAGCCAATGTTTTTTCTACAGTGGATTTAAAATCGGCCTATCGTCAGATAAGGTTAGATGAGGAGTCCAAGGACTACACAGCTTTTATAACGCCTTTTGGTACGTTCAGATTCGTGAGGCTTCCCTTTGGATTAGTTTCCACAGCCTCAGTATTCCAAAGGTCCTTAGAAAAAGTATTGAATGGACAACCTGGGGTCAAGATATATCAAGATGACGTTCTCATTTACGGAAAGAATGAGCAAGAACATGACTTAAGGGTCAGGCAAGTCTTGGAAAGGTTTTATCACTACAACCTCACTGTTAGAATAGACAAATGTAAATTTAGGAGAGCCTCTATTGATTACCTCGGGCACTCCATTTCTGGCAAAGGAGTGGAACCCAAACATGAGTTGGTTAATGCTATACAAAATCTAGCTCCTCCCACAAAAAAGGAAGAACTCATGAAGTTTCTCGGCATGGCCGAGTATTATAGTAAGTTCATACAAGGTTTTGCTGACAAGTGTACTAATATGCGTAAACTGTTGTGTAAAGGTGTAGACTTTGTATGGTCCAGTGACTGTGATGCCGAATTTAACTTGATCAAAGGGTTACTAAAGAAAACGCCAAAACTTAAAAGGTTTGATCCCTCCAAACGGTCCCTTTTAGTTACTGATGCCAGCATGAAGGGCCTGGGGGCTGTCTTACAACAACAGAGTGGTGCCTCAGAAAACGTTATTCTGTTCCTCTCGAGAAGTCTTAGAGGGGCTGAGTTGCGTTATTCTGTTATTGAGAGAGAGGCCTTGTCGGTCCACTGGGCAATAAAGAAACTCAAAATTCTCTTATGGGGTGCGAAATTCATTGTACGATCGGATCACAAGCCTTTGTGTGAAGTATTCAAAAAGAAAGGTATTGATGCAATATCTAGCAGGATTTCCAAGTGGGTCATTGCCCTGCAAAGCTATGATTTCACGGTGGAATATCTTCCTGGTGTTAGGAACAAGACTGCTGATACACTTTCTAGACTAGTGACCCTCAATGAGGAAAACATGGGAGATGAAGAACATGATTTAAAGGAATGGGTGTGCAACATTGAGGACGATGGTATAAAAGAGAACAGGTGGCATGAGATCTGTGCCTCTGATGTTGAATTTAAGGAACTTTCCCAGCTGCTTAAAGAAGGTTGGAATACCAAGGTCAAAGGTATCTGCGAAAAGTATTGGAGTGTGAGACATGAACTTGCCGAGTCTGAAGGGCTATTTTTTAGGGGAACAAGACTCATTCCACCGATGTTGCTTCGTCAAGAGTTGTTAAACTCAGCTCACCAGGGACATCAAGGGGTGTCAAAAACTAAAGAAAGACTTAGACTCAACTATTGGTGGCCTGGTATGGACATTCAGGTTGAACGGGTTGTGAGGGAATGTGCTGCCTGTGCCATGAGTGAAAAGTGCTTAAAGCCAAGAGTACAACCTATGGTGATCAGAGATCGACCCAAAGGACCTTGGGAAGAGTTAGCCTTAGACATGTTGGGACCCATACAAGGTAATGGCTGTGACGCTTTTGTACTGGTTCTCATTGACTTATATTCCAGGTGGCCAGAGATCAAGGTCACAAGAGACATTGACACCAAACATGTAGTTACATTTCTTACAAGTGTTTTTGCACGTGAGGGTCTCCCTGGTGCCCTTCTTACTGACAATGGTGTGCAATTTGTATCCAATGACATGGAAAAGTTCCTGCAAAGTAGGTCCATCAAGCACAAGCGTTGTTCTCTTTACCATTCCGAGACAAACGGCGTAGTAGAACGCTTAAACCGTGTGCTAAAAGAGACCATAGCCATGGCCAAACAGAACAATTTGAATTGGAAAGAAGAGTTGAACAAGAAAGTTGAGGTCTATAGGGTCTCCCCTCATGCCACCACTGCTCGAACTCCGTTTGAGTTACTCAGAGGACGGATTCCTAATACCATTATCGCTCCTCATTGGGTCAATGATACGGAATTAAAGAAAGGTAAGACTATCTCTGACGATAGGTGGAAGACCATGGAAGCCAGAAAGATTGAAACTAGGAAAATAAACTTTGACACGAGGAAGGCTGTTAGAGTCACCCCTGTGAAAGTGGGTGATTTGGTTATGATCAGAGCTCCCATAGGCAGAAAAGGGTCTAAAATGTTTAATTTCCACACAGAGTCATCAAAGTACTTACCAATGCCATAAAAACTGAAGATTCCCGGATATGGAACCTTAATAGGGTTGTTGTACTTAAAAACAATACCATCACACCCTCCAGTACAGTCACACCCAGTCCCTCTCCTTCTCATAAGGATCTCACTGCGCTGGAAGGAGAGGAGACTAGTCGGAGAGGTAAGAGAGAGATTGTCAAACCTACAAAATTTAAGGACTATGTTATGAATGCTAAATTTGTCTAGTCTACCTTTTGTATATAGGAGGGAGATGTGTAACATTGTGCTTAACATTGTGCTAAATGTATCTTCCTCATTCATGCTTCAATTCCCCATGTTACCTATTACTTATACATAGTGTTTACTTTCATGTAACTCCATGGTGATAGAACACTGGTAGCTGGTCAGGGAGTCAGTTGCTCTCTTGACAAGCTGCTGGATGGATGGGACCACTTTTACTGAGAATAAACTTATCTTCACCTCTACTCAGGAATCTTCATTATTTGAAATTACTAATGTTACACCCAGGAGTTAAAATGTTAAGGATATAGAGATACCACAAGAAGGAGATACAGTGGTTTCTTTCAGAGCACTGGAGAAATATGTGCATGCAACTTTGGACCAGGGGTGGCGTAAAATCAAATTAGCTAAAGAAGCAGTTGACTACATGAACTTTTGATGACCATCTCTTCAATAATGGACAGTTATTTATTTCTATGGTGCTAGTGTTCTCACTGATCACATGTAGATGTCTATCATGGAGGTACCAATATTTTGCAGAATCTTGTGTAACATGTTCTGGTTTTCAAATGGGAGCTTTTTAGTTTGTCACAGGAACTCCCATTCAATCATCATGGCACTCATCAGGGCCCAATTTCACAAATGCATTTAGTGATCTCTTCACCTTTTTTTATGAATATCTGTCTACAGTATTGTCATTTTCTTTTAATAAATTGCCCATAAAGGATGCTGTCAATCAATATTCATTGTTATGAGACAATGAAAATATAAATTGCTACTGGTGGCAGCACATTTCCTTGCAGGATTCAAGACATTTGTCAATTACTTCTGAAATGTGGTCCTCAGAGGAATCTCAAATTAAACTTGTGATTATATTTAGAAACATTCACTGTGAAAGTCCAATCAAATCATCACATACCATATTGAAATAATTAATGTAGGAAATTAGATTGCTTCATTGAAGTGGGTTTCATGCCACAGACTTGATGTCAGCTGTGACTGAGCGTCCAGAAAGCCTAAGTAATCCGACAACAGTAAACTACTTCGAGGAATCCCTTCCTTATCAATGAAAGCTTGACTTAAGCAGCAATACTTTCCTATAAAAATGGATTGGGTAGGTGTACAACAACAAACCAAAACAGCAACAAAGTTTAGAAAAAGCATAACATTTCTCAACCTTAGACCAAAATCAAACGCTGTAACTTTGAAAACAACAGGAAAGTAAAAACCTGTTGTTAAATTATGGAGTAAGGTGGACTCAAGAATGACCTATCTGATAAAAGGTTATTGGTTCATCCCTGTCAAACGTTTTGTTTTCAGTTTAAAACCTCCATGAAGGTTGAAAGTCTTCCTTGAAGCAATGCTGAAAGTTGTAGCTTAGAGGGCTACACAAGGTTGGCATGTTTGTTGCAAAGTGTCAATTATATCAAGAAGACAACTACATTAAAATCACTACTTGTCTGACTACAACCTCATCAAAGTTAAATAACATAATCTTACTCTGGAAAGGTGTCATTTACAAAATATTTAATTGAATGAAATTAAATGTATTAATACAGTAGCATATTTAGATTTTTTTAAAGTGATAAGAGCACCCCCATGATATATTATTTGCATATTTTATTGTCAATAACATTTAAACTAGGATTCAAGCCTAGCATGTGTATTGGTCAAAAACCAAATAAATAAAATTAAATACTGTAAAAATTCTAAATTAGGGTTCTGTGATCACTTGATACATCAGATGTTCTGATTTTAATTTTAAATTAGGTTATAGCTTTAAGTGAATTATATTTATATATAAGTATATGTCAGTCAGTGAATACTCTTTACTTCGGCAATGCGCCATAAAAGAACAAGCAAATAAGTACATTAAAAGCACAGAGTCAATACAAATGATAAAAGGTTACACTCATTCATTAGAATTGATGCAGGCAAGGATTAGAAGAAACGGTCAGGTGCCATACAAGTACAATAAAAGTAATTTAAAAGTTGATAAAACACTGTAAAATAAGCCAGTTAAAGTGTCAGTAGACTCTGTTAAACTCAGCAAACAATTACAATCATGTAAAAACAGCATATTCTTTAAAAAAAAGGCGCCAGTATAATAAGTGCTTGGTTCATTGTCATAGTAATGTACAAAGAGTCATTCGTGCTAGGTATTTTTGGCATTGCAGCGGCTCAGCCTCCACAACCCTTCCAGTGGCTGGTACCAGAGTGTTTTTTTCCCCCTATATCGCTGCATTGCAAGTAGATACCTTGAAGATTGCAAATACTATGTATTTGCTAGTATCCGATTGTAAGAGTCTATAGGCCTCCATGTACTGTGTGGCTCCAAGGTTCCTGCAGATTGGGATTAACCATTTAGCCCTAGCCTCACAACTCTCTGGGCAAAAGGAGAGGGCATGTACCACAGTTTAAGTGCTAAGTCCACAGGATGGGCAAACCTGCTCTAATGAACTATCAGAGCGTGCCCATTTGCAAGTATATGTACACAGTGGTAAGGACCCGTATCTAAATTGTACATTGAGCTTTATCGCCAGGTTGGGTTCAATTTCATTGAGAAACTGCTCTGCTTTATAGTAGTCTGTCATAAAGTGGCCAACGGAATCCCACCTGAGGAGGAGGACGTCGAACTCTTCCCCCCTGTTATCTCTCCTCGCCTCTATTTGCAGTCCCCTCCGGTGACAGCTCTCACACATAGTTACGACGCCTTCAAGGACCTGCCTGTGATGAACGAGCCTTCTGCCCACCTGACATGGTCACATGCTCCAATGGACACGGAGTATCCGCCGGGAAGCAACGTAAAGTGGGGGTGGTCTCCTCAGGAAATGCCGGAATCGGCAGCCCCGTGTAGCAACCAGCTGGAGGAGGAACCAAGGAGGAGCCCCAAAAATCCCGGAGCAGTGACCGCCCGCAGAACGTCGTGTCCCCCGTTCAGGAGGAGATGAACACCGAGGATACCGGAGCAGGGCCAAGGAGGGAGTCGGACCCTCTCCGACATCGCGAATTGGCCAGCCACGCTCCTGGAGGAGCGTGGCTTTCTCAGGTACAAGCCCGATTCAGGGGCTGCTGGGGAAGGGAGCTGCGAGCGCATAGCTCCTCGTTGGTCGGGACGGGAGGGGCGGCTGCCCAAGACGGGGTGACAAGTACTAAAAATGCTGCACGCTGAAAGTACGCTGAAATTGTGACGCGCCGCATGTTGGAAGTCACTGGTGACGGATAATCGGGTGCAAATTCCCCCCCCTCCACTCCTTCTCCCTTCTAGCATTAGTCCAGGTCGAATAGTACCTCATTGGGTTTTCTTTTTCTTTTCTTTTCTCATTCCCCTATATCTGGAGGACCGCCAGCTGACTCAAAACCGTAGGAAACCTACCTCCCACAACGATACAATAGACAAAAGGAGGGACAGATCCAAGAAGAATGAACATTGGACAGCCAGTTATACCCTCCCGACTCCTATTGAGAATAAAACGCTCCTTAAAGCCTCATTAGTGTCCGTGTTGTTTGCTCCCCGGTCCACATAGTCCTTTACCTGTAGAAAAAGAGCTTGTCCTCATACCCAGGGCGGTACTTTACATAAGGATGCTTAAATTAAGATTCTTTAAAATTCCTTTTAAACTCCAATTTGGTAATTAGGATGCCATTCCCCCCAGGATCTTCCCAGAGCCTTTCCTTTCCCATGCTGATCAGGGTATCTCTTACACATTTAATCCAGGGGAGATCACCTGCCCCTGGGAGGCCAAGCATCTCTTCCAGCCCTCGGCAATAGAAAAGCCACTTGGGTGTTGCCCAAACTCTTCTCCAGTACAATAGTGGTCTAATGGCAATCCCTTTAGAAAGTCGCCTGAGCCCCACATCCGGCCTTAAAGGGATTCTCTGCCACTGCTAAAGTATTGGCAGCCTTATGTCGCCAGAGCTCTGCACCATAGAGAATGGAGCCCAGTGCTTGATAAGTGTAAATCTGTGTTACCGAGGAAACAGGTTTATAGAAAGACCTTCAGCAGCCCACCAATATGTTGCTCCAGTTTGAGCCTTCGCTTAGAATTAAGTGCTGCCCAATCCAACCGCTCGTTATGGGTGATCCCAAGATACTCAAAATGTGTACCTGTTCTAACAACATCCCATTCAGGGTGGGATTGGATCGTGTTGTGCGGCATGGGTTCAATGCCATGTTTTTGGGGTTTTTTCACATTTATTACCAGTGCAAAATGTACTAAATTCATCCAGAATCTTCTGGTCGTCCATGGGTGGCTTGGATAAGAGGAGCTTGTCGTTCGCAAATATTAGCTCAGGCACCTTCATGTTAGCTAATCTGGGAGCATCAGTATCACACATGTTCAGGTGGTTGACCAGGTCACTGATGTACAGTGTGAAGAGTGTTGGGGCAAGGACACAGACCTTTCTGCCTCTATTCTTCTCCTAGCCGGCCATATCAGACCTGAGCAAAATTCTGACCATGGAGCCTTTCAAAGGCTATACGTACATAAGCTGGAACGCCCATCTCAGCCAACACATGCCATAAAAGATTTCTGGGAACCAGATCGAACGCAGATCTGAAGTCTATAAACACCATGTAATAACTGCAGCCTAAATTGGTAAACAGTAGATGTGCAGTTACAAAAACCTGCTTGCAGGGGACTTCAGATCTCATTAGCCTCCATCCAATCTTGTAATCTTTCTAGGATGACTCTACTGAATAATGTTTGTGTGTTGTCAATAACGCTAATGGGTCTGTAGTTAGTTGGCAACAGAGGGGAGCCCTTTTAATGGATAGGGATTATTTCAGCCCCCGCCCAAGATGGGGGAATAGGCAGCCCAACCATGATAGCATTAAATAAGAACATAAAATATGGACCCCAGACCTCAGTCTCAGCCAGAAACAAATCACCTGGTATCTTATCAACTCCAAGATCTTTGTGGGAGACAATCTTCTTGATGGCCGAGGTCACCTCCTTACTAGTGATGATGGGATACGCATCACTAGCGGAAGCTCCCTCTATGCCTACCATGGAGAGACTCTTCGCCAATACTAGTGGTGCACTAACTCCTGGCATCGGGGAGTATAGATTTGGTAAATATGCATTCCAAACGTCTGTAGCAATGTTATTTTCAATGGTAACAACACCCTCGGTCTTTCCAGTGGCTACTATGTTCCAGAACGTAGTTTGATCATTATCTCTAGTGGCAGCAAGTAGTGCCTCCCATCTCCCTTGATCTCATTCCCTCTTGGCATAGCTAACAGCCTTTTTATCAAACATATCTTTATTGGCGTTTAGCATATACTTCGTATAGTACATCAAAAGCAGTATCCAAGCCATAATACAAAGCCTCGCATTGTTAGAAATAACAAAGTTGAATTCGTATATTCAGTCCAAGTCCAAGCCTTGCGTAACAAACCTAGAGAAACAAGTACAGGGTCTGGTAATATAAAGGCATGGGGTGTCCCCACCTTAAGGATGCATATGTTCAACCCGTCTTTCTTTTGCGACAGAATTTTACTTTAAACCTTCCAACTGGGAAGGTACCCCTAAAATTTATTTATTTATTTATATATATATATTTTTTATTTTAAAAGTTTTATATAGCGCTAGCTAGACCCGTGGGTATCAGAGCGCTTTACATACACACTGTACAAAACCAAAGGAAATTGCATTACTTAGTAGGAAGGCAGTAGGGAAGCAACAACAGAGATAAATACAACATGAAAAATAGTTAAACAGTGCAGCGGAGGGAGAGAAAACAAACGAAGGTGGTTAACACAGACCGGTCACCACTATCCTTGAATGTCAAGAGAGAGAGGAGTTAATTCGGATATTGAAGTCTAGGTTAGTTGATGTTGGTCCGGAAAGTATTTGTTAAGGAGATGGAGTTTCAGGTCCCTTTTGAAACAGGAGAAGGAGGGGTTGCATCTGAGGACTCTAGGGAGAGCGTTCCATATCCTGGGAGCGTTGCCAGAAAACGATCGGTATTGGGTGGTTTTCTTTTTCAGTTTCGGAGGGATAAGAAGGAGTGAGTTTGAACTTCTCAGTGTTCTGGATTGACCTGCTCTTACCAGTTTGTTGTTCAGGTAGTTGGGGGCCAGAGAGTGAAGGGTTTTGTGTGTGATGCAGGCCAGCTTGTAAATACACCTCCCTTCCATAGGAAGCCAGTTGAGGGAGTTGAGAGCTGGAGTGATGTGTTCAAATCTTTTCACTCCAGATATGAGTCGAGCGGCCATGTTCAGCACTGCCCTTAGTGGGGCTAGGTGAGCTTTTGGAGTCCCCGTTAGGATGGCGTTCCCGTAGTCGATTTTAGAGAGAACTAGGGATTGAACTACTGTCTTGAGGTCATCCTGGGGAAGAAAAGGTTTCAATTTCTTGAGGTGTTTTAGTGAGAAAAGAGCACCTTTTGCAGAGTTTTTGATGTGGGCCTCCATTGATAAGTTCTTGTCAAGGGTGATGCCTAGAGACTTCACTGAGTCGGATAGGACGAGGGGGCAGTTTAGGGCAACCAGATTCTTGAGCCACTCTTGGATTGGTCAATGGTTGCTTTTTGGAGAGAATAGGATTAGTTCCGTTTTATCTGGGTTGAGCTTTAAGTGGTTAGTGTTGAACCAAGTTTGGATCTCGGTTAGAGTGACATTGAGGTGTCGGATGTCGTTGGGAGACTTGATTTTGAAATAGATTTGGGTGTCGTCAGCGTAGAGGTGGTAGTTCACTCCCGCTTTTTTCAAGATGATTGTGAGGGGCTCCATGAAGAGATTGAAGAGGGACGGGGAGAGGATCGAGCCTTGCGGGACCTCAAGTGTGACTTTTGTTGGCTTCGAGAGACAGAGGTTGATTTTAATTTGTTGCGAGCGGTGTTGAAGGAAAGAGGTGAACCATTTTAGTACTGTGCCATTAATACCGGAGCGTTTCGACAAGGTCTCCAGAAGAGCTGGATGATTTACAGTGTCGAATGCCGCAGATAGGTCAATAAGGATGAGAAGGCAGGCATCACCTTCATCTAAAGCCTTGACAATATCGTCAGAGATGTTGAGCATAGCTGTTTCAGTGCTACAGCCTTTCCTGAATCCTGATTGAAAGGTGTCGAGGAGGTTGAACTCATCAATGTGTTTGTTGAGTTGGTGGAGTACGCATTTCTCCAATGTTTTCGCAAGGAACGGGAGGTTGGAGATAGGTCTGAGGGTGTTAAGATCGTTAGGGTCGGCCCCTGGTTTCTTGAGAATGGGTGTGATTTGTCCTAGTTGAAGGGAGTCTGGGACACAGCCTCCCAACAAACAACGTGGGTGGTGGCGGCGGCGTGTAATAGCGGAGTTTCATGGTCTATTCAGGCGGTATATATTTAAAATTGAAAGAGAAGCATACCCCTAACTGAGGGCGGACAGACGGCCAGAGGCAACCCTCGTGTAAGAAAGGCAACCAGAGGTCCCCACTTGTATTCAAAACTTTTATAATCATCGCGGAAGATATCTGTCATCCTCTCGAGACAGAGTAGTTTCCAGAGCCGGGAATGCCATAGTGACAGAGTGGGAGCTGCCTTTTTCTTCCATGCTGCCGCGATTGTTACTTTCGCGGCCCCTATGCATGTCCACATAATGACCTTATCTGCCTTGGTTTGGTGTTCGAGAGCTGGATCACGGATGCCTATGAGGACCCCTTCTATGGTAGTCGGTATGGGGTAGCCCAACATGCTCTTAATTTGCGCTAAGATTTCCTCCCAAAACGGTCTTATTGTGGGACAGTCCCACCAAATGTGTTGGAAATCGGCTAGTAATCCGCAGCCCCTCCAGCATCTATCAGATGTATTCGGAAAGATCTTTTTAAGCTTAGTGTAGAGGTACCAGTCCATCAATATTTTCAAGTGGGCTTCCCTGAGTACCAGAGAGTGATTAAATTTCGTTATATCTGACCACAACCCGGCCCATTCGTTATCGTGTATGTCCCTTTGTATTACCCCCTCCCACATAGCCATGTACCTAGGACATGGAGAGTGTGTGGAGGACAGAAGAAAATTGTATAGGAATGAAATCACCCCTCTCATAGAGCCTACCTTCTGCACAAATGTCTCAAAACGTGTTCTCTCTCTTGTAGCCGCTTCGCGATTGTGAGGGGTAAGGGCCCAGTGTTTGAGTTGGAGATAATGGAAGTGTTCATCAGGTTCTAAATGAAACTCTCGTCTGCAATTGTTGAAAGTGAGAATGTCATAATTGTGAAATAGATAGGAAAGCATAATGCAACCACCTTCAGCTAACAGCCTTTTTATAGACCACTCTATTAGCTTAAGTCAAGCTTCTATCCTGGGACTTAATTGAGGTGATTAATGCAAGTTTGGCATCTCTACAATAGCTATTGAACCACAAAGGTGGGCTCCTCCTGGCTACAACGTATTTGGCTTCCACATAAAAAAGATTTTTGAGACCTTGAAATAATTGGTCGTGAACCTCCCTAATCCTCGCTATGGATTCTTCCCGGCCCAAAAGAGGGTCTAAGTTGCTCAAATCTTCTAGACTCTTCTCCACCAGATTATAAATGAACTTGACTGATTACTGTGAGTGAGCTATTATGCTCCATTTAATTCTGCGCTTCTTTGTTGCAGGTTGGCGCCTGCCATCGAGAGGTTCCAGTCAGGTGACTGTTGCCCTACTAACTAGGAGATCCATATTGAGTGCAAGGGCATTATGGTCACTGTCATGCTTTGTTATAATTATCATCCAGTGACATACGGCCAGGGTCTGACATCAACTAATATGTAATATATTAGACTAGTACTTTGGGTTCGATTGGAAGTGTGCCTCCCTTCCCTATCTGATGGGGTTCTCCCGTTGCAAGCAAACACACTCTGTTTAGGGTCAGAGCATTTATTTGTAGAGCCAGCAGAGACCATTTCTTAATCAGGTGTATTGTCAAGTCTGGAATAGACCAGACTCTATACTCCTCCTGCGTAAGGTTATTATTGCTCACATCCAGAGGCTCGAATTGCAATTAAAATCATCTCTCTCTATTTTATGAGCTCCCTCCGATAAAGCTGCCAGGTGTGTAGTGAGCAATTTAACTGTTGGTGATTCTTGTCTATTGCTCATGGGTCTTGAATAAATGTTGCAGACACAGACAGCTAGCTCGGATGGGAATAGTAGGTTTGCACACATGATGCGTTCCGATATTATCCCAACCATTTCACTGTGCACCTAAGATGAGTTTTGATTCATGTCATCAAGCCCCAGAAGGTCTGCCCCTATCCCTGACTAATGCCCCTTTACTATAGGTGACAAAACCTGCTCACTGTATTTTTGTGGTTAGTCAGATTTCTTAAAAGAGGCAGGCATCAAACTGGTCAATAAAAAGACCCCAATCCATACAATCTAGTTTCAATCAATCAATCAGGTATTTATAGAGCGCGACTACTCACCCGTAAGGGTTTTAAGGTGCTGGGGAGGGGGGGCGCAGGTTCCATTCCATCAAGGAGGTCTATCGAAGAGCCAAGTTTTGAGGTTCCTTGTGAAGATGGGGAGTGATGTTGTCTGTCTGAGGTGGAGCGGTAGGGCGTTCCAGGCTCTGGCCGCGAGGAAGGAGAAGGAGCGGCCTCCCGATCTGGTCTTTCTGGCACAGGGGACCACGGCGTGGGAGAGCTGGGCTGATCGTAGGGTCCTTTGGGGTGCGTGGAAAGCGAGGCGGCTGTTCAGGTACGCTGGTCCAGCATTGTGGAGGGCTTTGTGTGTGTGGGTGAGTATCTTGAAGGTGATTCTAGCCTCGATGGGGAGCCAGTGGAGTGGGTGCAGGTGCTGGGAGATATGGCAGTGTCTTGGTAGGTTGAGGACCAGGCTTGCGGCGGCGTTCTGGATGTTTTGCAGCTTGCGGGTGAGGTTTTTGTTTATTCCGGCGTAGAGTGCATTGCCGTAGTCAAGTCTGCTGGTGACAAGGGCATGAGTGACGGTCTTTCTGTGCTCAAGGGGGATCCATTTGAAGGTCTTACGTAGGAGGCGGAGGGTGTGGAAGCAGGAGGATGCGACGGAGTTGATCTGGCGGTCCATTTTGAGCTCGGAGTCCAGGATGATTCCAAGGTTGTGTGTGTGGTCCGTGGGGTTGGGCGGGCTTCCGAGGGCGGTGGGCCACCAGGTGTCGTCCCAGGCGTCGGGGTGTGGGCCCATGATGAGTACTTCTGTTTTGTCCGTGTTGAGTTGTAGGCAGCTGTTTTTCATCCATTTGGCGACTGCTTCCATGCCTTCTTGAACGTTGTGTTTGGCTGGGTTGGGTTCGTTGGATAGGGAGAGGATGAGTTGGGTGTCGTCTGCATAGGAGACAATGTTGAGTCCATGGGTTCTGATGATGGGGGCGAGCGGAGCCATGTAGACGTTGAAGAGCGTGGGGCTGAGGGAGGATCCCTGGGGGACTCCGCAGGCAGTCGGTGTAGGATCTGAGAGAAAAGGAGGGAGTCTGACCCGCTGCGTTCTGCCGGTGAGGAATGAGCGGATCCAGTTGAGGGCATTGTCCCGGATCCCTGCTTCGTGGAGTCTGCGTACTAGGTTGCGGTGAGAGACAGTGTCGAAGGCGGCTGAAAGGTCGAGGAGGATGAGGGCTACTGTCTCTCCTCTGTCCAGGAGGGAGTGGATGTCGTCTGTTGCTGCGAGGAGGGCGGTTTCTGTACTGTGGTTTTTTCTGAAGCCGGATTAGGAGGAGTCGAGGATGTTGTGTTCTTCGATGAAGGTGGCGAGTTGGCTATTGACGGCTTTCTCGATGACTTTCACTGGGAACGGGAGCTGGGAGATGGGTCTGTAGTTTTTGAGGTCTGTGGGGTCCGCCGAGGGCGGGGTTGATCTCGGCGTGTTTCCAGTCATCGGGGAAGGAGGCGTTCGCCAGGGAGCGGCTGATGGTGTGTCAGAGCATGGGTGCGATGGTGTCGGCGGCTCTGTTGAAGATGTGGTGGGGGCAGGGGTCCGTGGGGGCCCCGGAGTGGATTGACTTCATCGTCTTCAGTGTGTCTTCGGGGGTGAGGGGTATCCAGCTGTCAGTCGTTGGCTTCAGGGTGACAGGGGCGTCTGGTTAGGGTTCGGTGTGTTGGCTGTCTTCGTCGAAGTTGTCATAGATGTTCTTGATTTTGTGGTGGAAGAAGGTGCTGAGTTTGTTGCAGAGGTCTTGTGAGGGAGGGATGCTGGTAGATTCGCTGGTCGGTTGGGCAAACTCTTTGATGATGCTGAAGAGCTCTTTGCTGTTGTGCGCGTGTGTGGAGATTCTGTCTTTGATCGCTGTTGTCCTCGTATTTCTGATGAGTTGGTGGTGGGCGTTGGTGGCGGCTCTGAAGTTGTTGTGGGCTTCTGTGGATTTGGAGTTCCTCCAGGCCTTTTCGAGGCGGCGGCATGTGCGTCTGGACTCTCAAAGTTTGGTGGTAAACCATCTTGCTTTCTTGGCATGTGTGTTGTTGTTCTTCTTGAGGGGGACTATGATGTTAGTGCTGTCGGAGATCCATCTGTGCAGGGTTTGGGCTGCGGTGTTGGGATCGTCGTCTTCTGCGGTGGTTGGGGTGGTGTTGCCGAGTGAGGAGGTGAGCTGGTCGTCGGTGATTTCGGTCCAGTTTCTTCGTGGGAGCAGGTGCTGATGCCTGTGGATGGTGGGTGTTCTGAAGGTGAAGTGGATGTAGCAATGGTCTGTCCATGGGAGTTCGGTGGTGTGACTGAAGGTGATGGAGTTTCCTGTTGTGAAGAGGGGGTCGAGGGTGTTTCCTGCTGAGTGCGTGGGTTTGGTCATGATCTGGCGGAGTCCAATGTTGTGGAGGTTGTCCAGGAGGGATGTGGTGTTGGGGTCTAGCTGGTTGTCGAGGTGGAAGTTGAGGTCTCGCAGTAAGGTGTAGTTGGTGGATGCGATGGCTTGCGGGGAGATGATGTCTGTGATGGAGTTGGTGAAGGGTCCGCAGGGTCCGGGGGGGCGGTAGACGAGAGTTCCTCGGAGGGTGGTGGTCGGGCTGGCCTGTATCTTGAAGTGTAGGTGTTCCATCAGGTCTGTGGGCTCGTCGGGGAGTGTGCTCATCCAGAGGGTGGATTTGTGGACGATGGCGATGTCCGGTCCTGAGGTGGCGTTGGTCCAGGTTTCGGTGAAGAATGCGATGTCCGGGGTGGTGCTGTCGAGGAGGTCCCAGATTTCGGTGGCATGTTTGTGGAGGGATCGGACATTGAGGAGGATCTTTGGTTCGGTTGTATTCTTGCGGGCGGGTAGCGCTGGATCCGTGGTTTTGGCGGTACTGCATGAGTGGCGGCAGCACTGACAGCTGAAGGGTCCGTGGGTGTTGGCTGGTGATGCTAGCTTGCAATTGTTGATGCGTCCTGGGTTGAGTGTGTGGAGTGCCGCTGGGTTGTAGCGTTGGCGGTTCGGAGATCCAGGGTTCCTGGCGCTGGTCGTGGACGAGTCGCAGACGGGCGCAGGCGGGCTTGCCTTTGGCGCGCCTCCGGCGCGCCAGTGGCGCAGCCGCACAGCGGCTGCCATTAAGTAGGGGTCGGGGAGGGCTGGGAGGCGGGAGGCGGGAGCGGGGAAGTGAACTGGTTCGTGCTGGTCGCGCTTTGGGGGAGGGGCAGCGGGGGCAGCAGCGGCGGGGAAAGCGGGAAAAAGGAGGCAAAAGTGAGGAAAAGGGGGTAGAAAAGGGAAAAATGAGGCAAAAAGTGAGGGAAAGGGGGTAAAAAAGGGAAAAGGGATAAAGGGTGAAAGCGGAGCAGAAGCAGAGAAAAGTGAAAAAAACGAGTGAAGGGTGAAGAAGCTAAAGGGTGAAAACGGGTGAAAAACGGAGCGGACAGGAGAGGATGAAGGGGGCAGACAGACAGAGGATGAAGGGGGCAGAAGCAGAGAAAAGTGAAAAACGAGTGAAGGGTGAAGAGGCTAAAGGGTGAAAAACAGGTGAAAAACAGAGCACACAGGAGAGGATGAAGGGGGCAGACAGCGGAGTGAGAGAAGGAGTCAGAGGTCCACTGGACCACCAGGGATGAGGCGCAGGTATAACCTGCGGGTGGAGGAGGGCCTCGAAACACCAACACTACAGGAGTGCAGAGGCTCAGCAGAGGCCTCACTTAATGGTGGAGCCGCGAGGGTGGGAGAGCAATTTCACTGACAAAGAGTCAGTGGTCAGTGTCAGAGTCAGTGGTCAGTGGTCAGTTTGGAGCCTATACCAGTGATGATCCAAGAAAGGACCCTCAATGGGAGATGGGCTTGTGTAGCTTTTAGCATCTCCTTGGCCCCTTCTCGAATTGTAGCCTCCCTTATTGCCAGTATTGCAGGTTCCATATTAGGGACCCTAGCTTTAGACTCTCCATTACCGCTCAGATTGATAGGTCTGTCAGTTCTGGGGTTGGGTACAGTAGTTGTAAATGTTAGACTTGGGTTAGTAAATAAAAGGAATCATATATCATTTAAATTGAGTAAGGTTAATAAATAGTATTATTCATAAATCAATTATATAAAATAATTAATAAAAGGTTAGTATAGGGTTCTTAGATTCAATTAATTAAAAACTAGTTCAATATATCTGTAAATGTTAGGGTTAGGTTATACATTGAAAGTCATTTAAGATTAATTTATATATACATATATGTTTGGTATTTAATTACATTATATTTAATTAATTTTTTTTTTAAATGATATGGTTGGGTTATAACATCAAAACAATTATAATTTAAGTAAACATATGTAAAGGTTAATATTAGGTTATGGATGATAAACAAAAATATAATTGAAAAAAACACAAAATGCCTACACTTAAAATTAAGAAAAATAATTAAGAATGACAAGACAATATACATTTGGAGTACGAGTAGGGGTGGTGCATTGGTCAAATACATTGATAACTGCTCTTGAAGATTCAGTTGTAATATATGAAGTGGCAATCATGTAATTACAGATCAAAATCACGGAGGTCAATATAGAAGCACACAGCCTTTCCAGGCATCAGACAGGTGCTTGATGGAAAAACAAAAAAGAAAGATTCAGTTGGAAAAGGTAAAACAAGCCAGCAATTGCTGATGACCTGTAGTTGAATAAATCTAATATTTCCATGCATTTTGCTCCTATGTGTTACATTAATGTTATTTAGTACCTTAGTATGTGTTTTGTGGTATAGGCTATCCCAATGTCTGTTCACCACAGAATCCCCAAACTTGGGGGCCCATTACGATGGCGGACAGAAAAGCTACCCGACCGCCATGGTAGCGGAAACTCACCGCCCGCCGCTACCGCGGGAAAACCGACGGCTAGATTAGGATCCTCGGCGGTAAAAATACAACCGCGGCGGAAAGGAGACCCGAGAAACCGCCCGTCCCGTGCGGAGAAGCCCGAAACCCGTCCGCGGTGTTTGGAATCACTGCGGAAACAGCACAAACCACCGCAACCACAGCGGAGACACCGCCATGGAAA